>JAPTMU010000041.1:235820-428320 GCA_028583405.1 Pogonophryne albipinna
CAGTAACCAAGTATTTGTACTCCACTATTTCTCACCTCTGCTGATAAAAGCTAGTGTGTGTGTGTGTGTGTGTGTTTGTGTGTGTGTGCGCGCGCGTGTGTGTGTGTGTCTTACGGTAGATCTCCAGCACCACCGAGGCTTCCTCCGTGTGTCCATTAGCGTCCGTGGCCTGGCAGCGGTAGATCCCCGCGTCCTCGATGATGGCGTTGTAGATGATGAGTCTGGATCGTGACGTTTCAGAGTGAAGAGCCATCCGTTTGGAGGGAAGGATGCGCTCGCCCTGAGGATTGAACCACTCCAACCTCACCGGCTCTCCAATCGCTGCGAGAAAAGGAACCATCATTACAAAACACTCTTAAATATACAGTCAGAGGTGGGAGAAGTACTCAGGTACTCAGGTAAGTACTCAGATCTTGTACTTGAGTCAAAGTAGAAGTACTCAGATCTTGTACTTGAGTAAAAGTAGAAGTACTCAGATCTTGTACTTGAGTCAAAGTAGAAGTACTCAGATCTTGTACTTGAGTCAAAGTATAAGTACTCAGATCTTGTACTTGAGTCAAAGTAGAAGTACTCAGATTTTGTACTTGAGTAAAAGTAGAAGTACTCAGATATTGTACTTGAGTCAAAGTAGAAGTACTCAGATTTTGTACTTGAGTAAAAGTAGAAGTACCCGAGTGTAAGAATATTCTGTTACAGTAAAAGTCCTGCATTCAAAATGTGGCTCAAGTAAAAGTAGAAAAGTATTATCATCAAATGAAATGTACTCATTCAGGGATAAGCTTAGCGGCTAGCTTAGCGGCTAGCTTAGCGGCTAGCTCAGCGGCTAGCTCAGCGGCTAGCTCAGCGGCTAGCTTAGCGGCTAGCTTTGGCCACTGAGCATCTGAGGAAGGTCCAACGTTGTTCAGAGAACAGACGGACGGAAATCAAACGATTATGTCATAATCTTGGATTTACATAGCGTATAAGTCTGGGACATATGCAAGCTATAAATACCACTCTCATTTCCAAGATGATGCACACACACTGATCACAGAAACAAATGGCAGGAAGTGAACTTGAACCCTGATTAAAACGGTGTCAACATGCAGTGTGTGAGCCTCATCTGCAGGAGACGATACGGCAATCTGCACGCAGCAGGTGTGCACTGCCTGTAAATCGTGCAAATAAAAGTGTCAGTGAGGAGGGCCATTACTCTGCCCATCAATCAGCTGGAGCCTTGAAGAGAGGGGGAGACGGACAGAGGCTCGTCCAGTGTCAGGTCGCTGGATTTCAGGGAGGAAACGGGTGCAGAGAAAAGATGTAATACAAGAAAATAAAATAATTCAGTGGCAATATAAAAGAGAGAGAGAGAGGAGGGCAGTGTGAACGCTGTCTTCCCCCTTCAGTAACTATCGGTAAGATGCCCTTGAGCAAATCTTTGAACCTGCTCAGCAGCAGCAGGTGGTGTGTGAGGGGAGAGCTCGCTGTCAGGCAGGATGAAGCTGGAAACATATCTGTCCAGCACGTAGTGATGTAAACAGCTTCCAACATTAATAATATCTTATCTCGCATAGATCATCATCGCAATGTCTCCAACAGCCTCACATCCTTGGCATGTTGTCATTAGTTTCAAGGCCAACTGATCTGATGAGGCAATCGAACTGGAGCATTGCTCAAAATCACATTACAGTACATGTTTCCTGCTTTCTTTCACAAGTGTGCGTGTGGGAAACAGATACGTGTTTAGCGTGGCGGTGTCTTTGTATACCTGTTAGCATCGCAGCTATCACCTCGTGCCATTTTACAGTCTGTTGACAGCAGCTGAATATGTTAAAAGTTGATAGCGTGGTGACAGGCCATTTGCTTCACAGATGATCTGAGGCGACAGGAGCATGCTTCCTCTGCTTCAGGCTGCCTTCCTGTGTGTTCTTACATCTGAATGAATAGCTGCTGCAATCTGTCTAAACGCTCTGAATCATCTCCGGCAGAACATCCATAAACATTCATCTGTTTGCATCGGACAAATTATTTATCTAAGATATTAGATTCCATTTAGCCGTGTTTTTGGTGATTTAGAAGAATATCTCGATACGTTTTAGAGGAAATATTATAACTAAATAAGGCAGTAAATAGAATACTAGACTCTTCTTGCATCAATTTTCTTATCAAGCTCCACATTTGTGGAATCAGCTTCCAGTTTGTGTTTGGGCGGCAGACAGCCTACCCGTTTGTAAGAGTGCGCTTAAGACCTTCCTTTTTGATAAAGCCTATAGTGATCAAATAAAATAATCTAATAAGAGTGCATTGACGTAGATACGTTGTGCCTCTTCACCGATACATTTTAGTTCTTACTCTTTCACTTAAATCCTAAAAACTTAGATCTTATATTTAAAACTTTATCCAAACCTTTCCCCTCTCTGACCTCTCGAGGTTCTATAATGGCGCATTTCCACTGCAGCGGGTAGCCCCGTTTAAGCGTCCTTAATCGTCCTCAAGCGGCCAGGCCAGTTTTTGGTGGCCTTTCCATATAGCGTAGCACTGGCTAGCGGGTACTTTTTCCGGCCCCATAAAATCGTGGTTCTATCAGGCCAGGGCTGAACTAGTGACGTCAACACTCTCGACTGCTGATTGGTCAGAGAGAATCGTCACATGATCACGCTTGAGATCATCCCTAGCGTCGCATATATATCTAGAAGCAAGCTTGCAGCAACAAGCCACACACCAAGAAACAAGTAAACGATCGCTTCCACATCCTCCATTGTTTTGTGAGTTGTGTCGCATTGAAGATGACGCCACTGCAGTTTTACCCAGCGTCGCTCCGCCCAAAAAGCCCGCCAAAAAGCCGATCGCCCCGCCTACACTGCGTTGCTACCACAGGTCCTAAACTGTAATGGAAATGCGCCACGACCTCGGACGGCCAGCGAGGCAGCCCGAGGCCTGAGCGAGGACGCTTAAACGGGGCTACCCCGCTGCAGTGGAAATGTGCCATTAGAGGGTAACAGGTTTCAGAGAAGGCCTAGCCCGGCCCGGGAGTGTGGAACGTAGCCACAGACCTACTCCTTACCTCTCACCAATTCAGGTTCCAGTGGGGACCTCTCTCCCTGCGTGTGCCTCTCCACCTCTGTTTCCTACTTCTTACTTGCTACCCCTTTCCCTCAACCTATCCTAAGGGAGTGCATGTATGTAGACACGTTAGTTTAGCTGCTATAGGCTTGGACTGTTGGCGGGGGCACCTTACTCCGTCTTTCTGGCTGTTTGTACCTGTGTACTCTCATGTTCCGATTAACCCAGTTTCCCCCAAATCTCTTTTTTGCGTCCATATATACGCCGGGATCCTGAGTCGAGGCTGATCCTGTTGCTGTGGTCGTGTGTCCTGGATCCTCTATCCTGAGTCCTGATCTGAGTCCTGGACTTCGAGTCGTGGCTGAACCTGTCTCTGCGGTCCTGCCAGACTCTCACCATACTACTTCCCTGGTGGCTTCCACAGGATTGTAGCTGACATCCTCGTGGATTCATCTTCTTATTACAGACACATGCATTTCCTAACATTCGGTCTATATGCTGTAAAATGTATTATCTCTTCGAATTACACACGGCATCTATTGCACGTCTGTCCGTCCTGGGAGAGGGATCCCTCCTCTGTTGCTCTCCCTGAGGTTTCTCCCATGTCCCCTTTAAACTGTGGGGTTTCTCTGGAAGTGTTTCCTTGTACGATGTGAGGGTCTGAGGACAGAGGGTCTGAGGACAGAGGGTCTAAGGACAGAGGGTCTGAGGACAGAGGGTCTAAGGACAGAGGGTCTAAGGACAGAGGGTCTGAGGACAGAGGGTCCGAGGACAGAGGGTCTAAGGACAGAGGGTCTGAGGACAGAGGGTCTAAGGACAGAGGGTCTGAGGACAGAGGGTCTAAGGACAGAGGGTCTAAGGACAGAGGGTCTAAGGACAGAGGGTGTCGTATTGTCATACTGATATTCTGTACAAACTGTGAAGTCCACTGAGACAAATGTAACATTTGTGATATTAGGCTATAAATAAACATTGATAGATTGATTATTGCACTATTTCTGTTTTTTTTATTTGTATTCTCTTGCACTATTTTATCAGTTGTATTTGTTCTATGTCCTGTTTATATGTTGCACAGTTGGAGGAGCCTGTGACTTCAGTGTTTCATTGACATATCCACACTGCAGCAGCTGACGATAAACGCCGTGAATGAATCTTGAACCTATTACTGATTCTCTGAGAGAGAGAGCTCCTCTGAAGGTCGAGTGCAAGACGAAGAAGGTTTTTGCACGTTCTAGCAAAATGTCTGCTGATGAAAGCGACTGCATTTTGAACTCCACATGCACATTAAACTTTCAAAAAACAGGCGCCCACGCTTTGTACCTGGAAGGTGTTTCAGACTATGTTTACGATCCTCCTTAGCAGAGAGGGAGCAATAGAAAGCGACTGAAATATTGAAGCGATCTAAGCCTCCTGCACAAGGCATATTATTGACTAGACGTGCCCCTTGGCGGCAGAATTAGCTGAGCGTGAGCTGAAAGAAAAACTCCCACATCCCCACGGTGGCAGTAATTGATTCAGGTCTCGAGGGAGTTGGATACGCAGCAGCAAGAGCTGAGAGGAATCACAGCGGTCAGCATCTACGTGTGCAGCTTGACATGATGCCAGAATTATCGGCTGCATATTTATCTCCGTCAGCTCTGTAACGTGCGGTCAACGGGTGAACGTGGGTGTAAAAACGATTTGACCTCGCCAGGCTCTACTTAGACTGTCGTAGCAACTTCAGAGAGAACGATGAGTTTGATATACATAGCAAAGAAACACTATATCGATATAAGGTATTTTAAGATATTTTCTTTGATTGCTTGCAAGCATGACGACTCCTGAGTGCCTCCTGCTCTTATAGGGAAACATCAAAGATAATGACAACAACAATAAGCAAAACGCACACCCTACAAAGAACAATTGGGAGTCGCAGATACCCCCTTCGAGCAAATGGCTACCTTTCCTCCTGTCTGTCCTGTAGTGTTATAAACAGGGGTGCACATAACTTTCTCAGTGAGTACCTGGAGTCAGTGTTTGGTACTCCAACTTCTGGCTCCACTCAAAGTTAATACATGAAGCCCTCTGTATCGTGAACGTCAACGGGGGGGAGGGGCTAGTGGAGTACTTCGTGACCACAGAGCGTGAACGTTGTGATCAGCTGTTTTAGCGCAGTTCTCCAGTGAAGGGGGGGGGGGGGGGGGGGGGAGTCACCCTCCGCAGCCGGTTGGCGTAGTTTTGGCACAGTTCCGTTGTACAGACCGACGTTAACAGCAGCCCTGTCTGTGCACACGGAGACCGACTCTGTCGTCCGGTGATCTAACCGCCTTCTGGAAAAGCTTCACAAGTACGTCGGTACGCAAATGCGCTTTGTGACACGAGTGACGGTACGCAATTCAGATTGTTGCCGCACATGCGTACCAGTTATGTGCACCCCTGGTTATAAAACACTTCATCTAACCCTCGTGAACACAGACCAAATGTTCTTCTCAGACATAAGGATTTAAAACACTTGGAAGGATACTACTGTTAGAAATTAAAATCAATGTTTTGATAGCATAATGTACCTTAAACATACCGTCAGTTTAAATGCTATTTTATTCTGGAAAAAACGGAAGTTCTCAATACCAAGCTTTTATTCTGAAAATCCTTCATGACGACATCCGGGACTACCGTCCATTAGTATCATTAAAGTGGCTATTGACGCCGTTAACATGTGTTACATATAAAGTTAAGGAGGAGGATAAGGAGGAGAAAAGGCATGTGGAAGTAAGGCATGTGGAAGTAAGCAATGAATGTAAAATGTCGAAATCCTCTGTTTAACGCGATATCGGACAGAACGAGGGGGAAGTCTCCTACGTCACACAGCCCCCAGAGAGGAGGAGCAAACAGCCAGCAAGCGGGAAGGACGAAGGCTTGTGGGGTCTCTTCTGCACGGCCACGACTGGGAGAGGAAGCTGCAGCCTTTCTCTCCTCTCTCTGAATCATCTTCTGCTTGTAACATTACCGCGCCATTTAATTAAAGTACCATTTGAACCTCCATTTAGTCTCCTTTTACAACTTCTCTCCTGGACGCGAGAATAACGAACACAGCATAACACTACTTAGCAAAAAGTACTACTATCTTGACATGGTGTCAGAATGATCGGCTGCATATTAATCTCCGTCAGCTCTGTGCGGCCAGCGGGTGTAAAACGATATGACCTCTACTTAGACATATCTGAAGGAAAGCACATAATAGATGGACCACTGCCTTTGTAGCTGCGATCTGTTTTGTATTTCCCAGCCAACACTAGTTCTGGCTCGCTGCCACCTCAGTCATCTGGGAGGTTACACACACACACCTAAACACCGGTTTATCCGACGCCTTGTTTGTCACGCCATGAGCTCAGCTTCATTTAGCCCTGGCAGGAGACCTGTTCCCTCTGAGGCTTTACTCAATGTTTGATTCCCAACTAAGACTGTTTTCAATGTGAAGGTAAGCACCTGATGATAACTCCTTTTGTAATGCGGTGCTTTCAAAGATGCATGTTTTGAAGGAAATATAACTAAATAATGTAGTAAATACACATTTAAGTGTCTATTTCCTACATTATTTAGTTATACACACACACTGTAAAACCATATGATACGGAACAAATCCAGGAAGTTCAATTCGGTTTTCAATATAGGTGTTCTCAATTTGTTCAATAGATATCTAGAGAATATGTCCACACACAAGTTAGCAGCATGTGGGGTTTACAGCGGCATCAATACAACGCCAAATGAGTGAACTCTTCTTTAAATGTAAGGTGTTTAATTAGAGAGCAGCAGGAGCTCTGGTTCAACACCTTAAGACATGCATCGTTATAACTAACATGCTTTCATGGTTATAATTAGATCGTTGAGATTCTCCTGCAGCAGAAAACACTAAAACGCATCAGTACAATAAAAACACAGCTTACTGAGAGAACACTAACACACAGCGTAATGATGTTGTGGACACACTGTTAATCTCTCATTGAAAGCATTAGCCGTGGAGACGCCTCTGACCTTTCTGCAACTCTCATGGAAACAAAGCTGAAATTGACTGGAGGTGCGAGGTGACTGAAGCACAGTGTTTCTGTCTCCCTCGCAGACCACTTAGAGTCGACTGTTTTCAGAAGACAATCTCTCCCTCACTGTTTTCCTTCATTTCATTTCAAACCCTCCCTCTCGCTCTCCCCTGCCGTGCCGTGGCCTCAATTCAAATATTTGCTGCGAAACATCTTTTTTAGAGCGTGCTGCGAAGGCATAACACATATAAATGATTGTCGCGTGGTGATAGATGCCTCAGCCATCACAATGCAGTAACCGATACTAAGAGGTTAGGAAGTGACGTATCTATTTATAGTGTTTCTTTTTTAAATATCCGTGGTCTTTTTTGCCTACAGTTCAAATTGTACACTGATAAGGATTTGGGAAACAGGCTGTTGTTCCTGATTAGATGCATTAAGGCTGTACAACAGGGACGTGCACAGACATTTGGAGGGGCTATTGCTCTAAACTGGAAAAAGGGCCTCCCCCCGAAAAAAACACAAGACCTTTTGAAAATTGTAACTTGTTTTTAATGTAAAAGAAACCAAACGATTATTACATCAACTAAATTGAACAGTGATTCACATCTCATAACTAAATAAGCTAAGGCGAGTACTTGCATTCGGTGACTTGATTTTAAAAATGTTTTGCGGTCCATATCTCATTAAAATATCTAATGTTAGTAACTATTAAAGATAAAATGGGGACAATTCTGTTTTAATGTAGCTTGACTTCTGTGCAGACATACTGATAAAATAGGGCCTCTAACTAATTACCTTAAATAAACTCACTAATTAATGAAACCAGTTCAATACGCATTATTCTTATTCTTATCATTCTTTATGAGCGCAGTAACGGTCTAATTAATCTAATTACTTATTTATTTAGTATTCCATAACTTAGTAACAGAGATGGTCAAACTGAAGTAGAGACATGGCAGAAATCCTACACTGAAGCGGGACATTGAACTGTTCACCCGTGAGAGGGCGATCAAGAAAAGAGAGAGAGCGGCGCGTTGAGGGAGTTTACAGATGAGAAGACACAGAAAGACAGAAGCACAATAACAACAAGTAGCTATATTTAGGTGTTTTTTGTAAATAACCTCCGGTATCAAGAGGAAGTAAAGTCCCCTGGTTTGTCCCTTATACCCTAACTGCCATGAGACAACTCAAAATCAAGTTTCCAAAATCCGACACTGAGGTGGTCTTAACGCACCGGCAGATGACAGCGCTGACAAAGTGTGTTTCCCGCAGCGAGACGCTACCATACTAATTGTGGGCTTATCATGTTGATTCGGCCACAACAGAAAAAAGAAAAACAAACTCTCAGCAGGTCAGCCAAAAAGGCCAAATGGGCCGTTGCCCGGGCAACATTAGCCCGTACCTGTGCACGTCCCTGCTGTACAGTATGTGTTGTATTTCAAATCAACACTTGGAAAAGCCTGGACAATTGAACATCTTGCATTAATTCGACTCCTAAATATGTAAGAATAGTCCCCCAAAGTGTTCTTACTTTTTAAACGTACACTTTGTTTGCTACATCTTTAGTTAGAAACAAATTAAGGGGGCTTTAAAGGCAGCTGAAATATTGTGGACAAGGTTGATAGACATAAGTAGTGTACCTACGTTTACCTGCCTGCGTGACCTTGTTTGGACACCTTCCAAGAACATACATTTGTGCTTTCTAGGAGTAAATGAGGTGTTCAATCGTTGTTACTCTGCTGCCAATTCTTCCCGGCAAACTTTGGAGGCAAGAAAGCTTCGTATCCGACGAGTACATTGATTTCAGCCGGCTTCTTTTTCTCTCTGTTCAAACCTGTGAATCAACATGTGATATAATTGCATTTCTTTGCCTTCTGTTCCTGTAAAATCCATATTCATGCAGGACTGACTCAACGACAACTCAAAGCCTTAAAAGTCCCTTCAAAATACCTTTTTATTTATCAGTTTGCAGACTCACTTCGGTTCCACTGCTTTTCATCCTCTGACTGTTCTGCCCTGCTTTCAGCCCAAACACAACGAGAACATTCAGGCTGAGCTGGACTGCCCGTGGTGGGAAAGGGCAGAAGACGAGTGACACACACACTTCCTCCCACTCTCTCTTCTGAAGGTAACTGCTGGATATTTATCTCCAACCTCCAACACTCGTTTAGGCTCCTTCACAATAAGAGCTTCTTCCTTTCATTTCCTGCCAGTGTGTTTCCATTCACCTCCACACACTCTGAGGAAGCACCAGACCTCCACACACTCTGAGGAAGCACCAGACCTCCACACACTCCATGCATCCTCCCTCTGAGGAAGCACCAGACCTCCACACACTCTGAGGAAGCACCAGACCTCCACACACTCTGAGGAAGCACCAGACCTCCACACACTCTGAGGAAGCACCAGACCTCCACAAACTCCATGCATCCTCCCTCTGAGGAAGCACCAGACCTCCACACACTCTGAGGAAGCACCAGACCTCCACACACTCTGAGGAAGCACCAGACCTCCACACACACTCCATGCATGCTCCCTCTGAGGAAGCACCAGACCTCCACACACTCCATGCATCCTCCCTCTGAGGAAGCACCAGACCTCCACACACTCTGAGGAAGCACCAGACCTCCACACACTCCATGCATCCTCCCTCTGAGGAAGCACCAGACCTCCCACAATATGAGGAAGCACCAGACCTCCACACACTCCATGCATCCTCCCTCTGAGGAAGCACCAGACCTCCACACACTCCATGCATCCTCCCTCTGAGGAAGCACCAGACCTCCACACACACTCCATGCATCCTCCCTCTGTGGAAGCACCAGACCTCCACACACTCCATGCATCCTCCCTCTGAGGAAGCACCAGACCTCCACACACTCTGAGGAAGCACCAGACCTCCACACACTCCATGCATCCTCCCTCTGAGGAAGCACCAGACCTCCACACACTCCATGCATCCTCCCTCTGAGGAAGCACCAGACCTCCACACACTCTGAGGAAGCACCAGACCTCCACACACTCTGAGGAAGCACCAGACCTCCACACACTCCATGCATCCTCCTTCTGAGGAAGCACCAGACCTCCACACACTCTGAGGAAGCACCAGACCTCCACACACTCCATGCATCCTCCCTAGGAGGAAGCACCAGACCTCCACACACTCCATGCATCCTCCCTCTGAGGAAGCACCAGACCTCCACACACTCTGAGGAAGCACCAGACCTCCACACACTCTGAGGAAGCACCAGACCTCCACACACTCCATGCATCCTCCCTCTGAGGAAGCACCAGACCTCCAGACACTCTGAGGAAGCACCAGACCTCCACACACTCTGAGGAAGCACCAGACCTCCACACACTCCATGCATCCTCCCTCTGAGGAAGCACCAGACCTCCACACACTCCATGCATCTCTCTCTGAGGAAGCGCCAGACCTCCACACACACTCCATGCATCCTCCCTCTGAGGAAGCACCAGACCTCCACACACACTCCATGCATCCTCCCTCTGAGGAAGCACCAGACCTCCACACACTCCATGCATCCTCCCTCTGAGGAAGCACCAGACCTCCACACACACTCCCTGCTCCTCCCTGTGTGTCCTGCCTCCCTGGCTGTTAGCTCCACGCTGAGTGTGTTGGCAGGAGAGAAGAGAGAGTGCCGCCCCCCCGCCAAGACACTGGCACCGGCGTCAGGTTTCCTGGGTGTTGGTTCTCCGCTCAGAGAGGAAGATGAGGGGGGGGGGGGGTCTCTGAATGGAGCCCATCAGGTCAAAGAGTCACTCTCCATATGGACTGCATGCTGTGGTGTGAAGTTTTTACAACTTATACTCCACTACATTTAATCCCTTTAGTTACTTCACAGATCTGGATGAAGGATGTGAAATCTAATCAAGTGTTGAATCAGACTTTAGTTCCACCTGGAGTAAATCCACAAGCTACCCTGCAGTCTACAAAGCCATTCAGACTAGCTGCACCTTCACCAGCTTTGAGAACACTTTCATGATCAATCATTATAAAACATATCATATATATTATTCTGAAATGTTCTTTTACTTGAGGAACATTTTGAATGCTGGACTTTTACTGTAACCGAGTATTCCTTCACTCTGGTACTTCTACTTTTACTCAAGAACAAGACCTGAGTACTTCTACTTTTACTACAAGATCTGAGTACTTCTACTTTTACTACAAGATCTGAGTACTCCTCCCACCTCTGACTGCATGGATTGTGTTTTGTCTGACAAACATCAAACATAATTCACATGCCCTGATGTAAGGCACATCTGACCCGCCTCCAAAACAACACACACACACACACACACACACACACACACACACACACACACACACACACACACACACACACACACACACACACACACACACACACACACACACACACACACACACACACACACACACACACACACACACACACACACACACACACACACACACACACACACACACACACACACACACACACACACACACACACACACACACACACACACACACACACACACACACACACACACACGGAGCATACCTGTGCAGATGAAGAACTTGGACTCTCCGACACTTAACTCCACTTTGTTCAAGGATATGGACACCTGCAGTGCAGCTGTGAGAGAGAGAGAGAGAGAGAGAGAGAGAGAGAGAGAGAGAGAGAGAGAGAGAGAGGAACATATATTAGTTCTTACAGTCTTATGCAGCATGTAAAGTATTTTCATCATTTCACAGACTGGAGTTGTGTCAGTTCCTCTCAGATTCTGGCTCATTTCACGCTCCATTCCCTCTTGCATGTCACCTGACACTGTACTCCTGTGTAAAGCAGTGTTTGGCTATATGCAGATATCCTTCTATATACATAAGGATCTTCTAAGAACACTTGAGGCAGCTGTTGCTAGACACATTGTCCCTGCATGCTGAAAAGAACGATTTATGTATTTTTTTACCCAAACGTGAAATGCTTTCAAATTTCCTTTCCAGCAGAACAGCGGACTTATCTCCTCTCACAAAGACACAGATGTTCTTGATACCTCGTATTAGACACAAGGCTGTCAGTCTCACAATGACTGGAATCCTTTCAGCCGAAGGTAATGCTATTTGCAGTTATCACTCTCCACAATGCTGTATGCAGCGGGAATTTAAGAGGCTGTAAATAACAGCTTGTATTTGTATTGTAAAGGTTTTTTTACATTCTCAACAACGCACTGAGAAGACGGAGATGTCACTGGAAGACGTCTCCCTTAATGACGCAGTAAAAACAGAAGTCTCACAGGCGGCACCACACAATGTGTCAAGTTTACAATCCAACACCATGTGTCTGCGCTGGTGCTCGCACAATGTAGGCTCAGGTACAAGTGTTGTGAGGCTGAAGTGATACGAGTCTATCGAATGAAACCAAGAGGTAGAAATGCAGGAGAGGAGTTGTAGTGAAGAATCAGATGAAGACAGGGAGGGTTTGAATGGCAGCTGAGGATGTTTCTAGATGTCTAGTCTAGGAACTAACCCATGATGTATATCACTCTAATGGATGTTAATCATGTCTTCAACACTGGGAACAAACCAGTGCAGCTCAGGGCGCCTGTCAATAATCGAGAACATGAGGAAATGATTATCTGCGGCTCAGTATACAGTCGGTATTTTCATTTGTATCTGTTGTGTCATATATTGCCTATAGGGGGCAGTAGAGGGGCTTCACACAGCTGCCTTATCAATGTTAAGGATCATTACTGCTGTGTAACTCCACTGCTGTAGCACTCAAGAGCTGTTAGCAGAGATCACTGCATGCACACACACACACACACACACACACATTCAAGTTTTAAAGTTAAGAAATGCCCTTGTTTTCAGTACTTTTTCTGCAGATGCTTCAGCACTATCTATAAACAAGCTATATATGCATTGCATCATGGGAATATGATATACGATAAAACTGCAATTGGTAAGTTAAATAAAAAATTACTTTTCGTCGCAGTTGAAACATACACTTTAACCTGACAGTAGGGCATGATGCGAAAACAACCAATCACAGGCGTAGAATCTACCAAGTATTTATGAAAATTACGTTATTATATTGTCTATTTCTCGCCTCAAATGTAATGGGATTTATTCCACAGATAATCTGTCTCATGCTTACTGTCAGTATAGAGACACAAAAGTTATCGAGCTAATTTTGAAATGTAAACACACTTGATCCTCGCATGGCGCTGAGACACAGCTACTGTCTCTCCTCATGCACACAAACACAACACAAATGCTGCTCTGAGGTTGATTAATCATGTCTATTTAACCCCGTGCCCTTCCACAGAGCCTCGCCTCTGACTTAAGGCAGACTACCATCAGCGCTGCAAGTACTTTAACGGTTTTCAATTATTAATTGATCCGGCTCCGTTCATGCAGTTTATGATTGATCGAAGTCCCTCACTGTGCTGCTTAGTTATTGTTGGGAATCCTATAATTACGTTCAACCTGGAAAATAGAAGCGTTCAGTCTGCATTTTTGAGCTGAAATACACACACAGTCCCCACAGCGAGTGGATTGGAAATGTGACACAAGAGAATTTGTTTATTCAACGCTGTCTCGTCTGGCGGGGACACAGAGACATACTAATTATATCCATTTTCAGAAATGCTATATTTTCTCCTGCTTATTACAGCGCCTGGGTCAATACGCTATGAGCCTGGTTGCAATTATCAGCTCCAATTATTAGCTCGATGGAGACGAGGAGAATAAGACAACAGACGAAAGCATTGATTGCCATTTGTAATGTGTCTGAGATGGTCGATAGCATACATGACATGCAGCTCTGCTAACGACACAGAGACATGAATAATTCCGTCAATTACTGGCAACGTTTCTGGTTCAAATCCAGCAAAAAAAAGGCATTCAGTGTGAAATTTATCGACAGCACTTTTGGATTTGAAGTTTAAATGTTAGAGGCATTTTTAGCTCCCTCATGCTGCCTTCCTTCTGTCCAAATCCCCCGCTCGGACACTTCATGTAACAATGCCAAATCATTAAAGTGCTCAAATAGAGGTCGTGGAGGTCATTGGCGGAGGAGGTGCTGACGGAGTGAAAGTTGTCAGTCTGTGTGACTGAATCTGGAGCAGAATACAAGTAGTGTCGCATTTAGCAAGAAAGCTAAATCCAATGTTTGATTGGCAGGTCGGAGAGCGTCCAATCAGCTGGCAGAGAGACACTGGACTCCATAAAAAGCCCAATTAAAACCATGGCAACATGCACAGAACATGCCTTTGTGTGTGTGTACATATGAGTGGACACACACTTGCTACACTGGCAATGAATTAAAAAAATAAATCATGCTTCAAATAAGTGGGGGTACGGCGTACCCCCGCGTCCAACGCCCCCTACACCACTGCATATGAGAGTGTGTGTGTGTGTGTGTGTGTGTGTGTACATATGAGAGTGTGTGTGTGTGTACATATGAGAGTGTGTGTGTGTGTACAGTATTGCCTTTGTGTGTGTACATATGAGAGTGTGTGTGTGTACATATGAGAGTGTGTGGGGGTGTGTGTACAGTATTGCCTTTGTGTGTGTGTACATATGAGTGTGTGTGTGTGTGTGTGTGTGTGTACAGTATTGCCTTTGTGTGTGTGTACTTATGAGTGTGTGTGTGTGTGTGTGTGTGTGTGTGTGTGTGTGTGTGTGTGTGTGTGTGTGTACAGTATTGCCTTTGTGTGTGTACATATGAGAGTGTGTGTGTGTGTGTGTGTACATATGAGAGTGTGGGGGTGTGTGTACAGTATTGCCTTTGTGTGTGTGTACATATGAGTGTGTGTGTGTGTGTGTGTGTGTGTGTGTGTGTGTGTGTACAGTATTGCCTTTGTGTGTGTACATATGAGAGTGTGTGTGTGTGTGTGTGTACATATGAGAGTGTGTGGGGGTGTGTGTACAGTATTGCCTTTGTGTGTGTGTACATATGAGTGTGTGTGTGTGTGTGTGTGTGTACAGTATTGCCTTTGTGTGTGTGTACATATGAGAGAGTGTGTGTGTGTGTGTGTGTGTGTGTGTGTGTGTGTGTACAGTATTGCCTTTGTGTGTGTGTACATATGAGAGAGTGTGTGTGTGTGTGTGTGTGTGTGTGTGTGTGTGTGTGTGTGTGTGTGTGTGTGTGTGTGTGTGTGTGTGTGTGTGTGTGTGTGTACAGTATTGCCTTTGTGTGTGTGTACATATGAGAGTGTGTGGGGGTGTGTGTGTGTGTGTACATTATTGCCTTTGAGTGTGTGTACATATGAGTCAGGGTTTCCGTTAGCCGGTAATTACCGGTTTTTAGCTGGTCAAATTGAATAAAAACCGGTAAATTCAAAATCTGCCGGTCAAAATGTCCGATGCTCCGATCGATTGGCCGCCGATCATTATCGGCCGATATTCACTCTTAATAGTTTGATCGGTGCTCTCTAAAGGCCGATCAGGAGAGCTGGATCTGATCGATATGGACATAAACGCGAGTGAAGTGTAACCGGACGCGAGAGAGAGATCAGATCAGCTGCTGAGTCAGACCTGAAGCCCCGCCCACTGTTTAGCGCGCTGCATGAGAAACTGACGGGCTGTCAGGAGAGAGAGAGAGAGAGAGGGAGAGAGAGAGAGAGGGAGGGAGAGAGGAAAAGAGAGGATCCGTTTCTCCCGTGTTATTATTCAAAGTTAATGTAAACTTTTGAATAATGTACTTTATCTACTACAAGTAGTTTGATTGAATGTAATAATGATGTTGTTTGTTGTTTGTTGTTTGTGGAATCATTTATTGAAAAATGAATCTGAATTTTTCGATCTGTTTCGATTATAAACTGAAGCAATATAAAAACGAGCCCCATTAACTGAGTTTTAAACATCAGCATATCCGGTCCTAGTCCGGTAATTACCTGCTAACGGAAACTCTGCTACACAATTCTTATTATTATTGAAACATGACCGGTAAGTTTCAAATGTGTCCGGTAAAATAAATTCTGTTCGGACATTTGACCGGCGAGAAAAAATCCTAGCGGAAACCCTGATATGAGTGTGTGTGTGTGTGTACAGTATTGCCTTTGTGTGTGTGTGTACATATGAGAGAGTGTGTGTGTGTGTGTGTGTGTGTGTGTGTACAGTATTGCCTTTGTGTGTGTGTACATATGAGAGTGTGTGTGTGTGTGTGTGTGTGTGTGTGTGTGTGTGTGTGTGTGTGTGTGTGTGTGTGTACAGTATTGCCTTTGAGTGTGTGTACATATGAGAGTGTGTGGGGGTGTGTGTGTGCAGTATTGCCTTTGTGTGTGTACATATGAGAGTGTGTGGGTGTGTGTGTGTACAGTATTGCCTTTGTGTGTGTGTACATATGAGAGTGTGTGGGGGTGTGTGTGTGTACAGTATTGCCTTTGAGTGTGTGTACATATGAGAGTGTGTGGGGGTGTGTGTGTACAGTATTGCCTTTGAGTGTGTGTACATATGAGAGTGTGTGGGGGTGTGTGTGTGCAGTATTGCCTTTGTGTGTGTGTACATATGAGAGTGTGTGGGGGGTGTGTGTACAGTATTGCCTTTGAGTGTGTGTACATATGAGAGTGTGTGGGGGTGTGTGTACAGTATTGCCTTTGAGTGTGTGTACATATGAGAGTGTGTGGGGGTGTGTGTGTGCAGTATGCTGCGGGTGGGAGGCTGTGTGTAAATGTATTAAACAGAGCAGATAGGCCCTCAGGCACAAAATGCTGGGCTTTAATTGTGTGTGATTTTGTGGAGGAGTTGAAGGGAATTCGATTCAAAGGCGAGGAGTAAAGGAGTGGGCAGAGCGGGAGAAGAAGGAAGGAGATAAAATACTAATTACTATGTTTTCTATTCATCTGTGTCTTATGCATTTCTTCAAAAGGTGTTGCAGAAAAAGCTCAGAAATTAGAACCGTCTTTAAAGTCTCTCAGGTGAGCCGTGGTTCAGTGCAGATGGCAGGGATTTCTTTGTTAAAGGGATAATTCACTTAAAACCTGCATATAGTCATTATCTTTGATCGGTTATGATAACACTGCAGCCGTCGTTTGCCTTACTGTTTGTAATTAATGTCTCTTTCTTTCCTTAGATACTCAAAATGATGAGATGCTATGACTATGACGAGTAAATAAGAATGAGATTACCTGATAAAACTTCAAATATAACCATTCAAATGTAACTCCTAGATGTATGAACATGTCCCTTTGTGTGCCTCTCAGTTCCTGACATGTCATTAACCAATCAGCTGCTTACATTCGATCTGCTAATTCAACTAATAAAGTCATCTAATCTAAGCTCTCCCCTCTTGATGGGAGCAATGCATGCTGGGAAATGGAGTTCATTGCATATTGATGTAAACAAAAAAAGGAATTTGGAGAAAGTGACGAGTATTTTTTGAGACAACATTTCACATGAGTGTCCTTTGTTGTTGATATTAACAATATGTGGATGTTTGATTGTGCATATTTGTAATTCAACATATATATATATGTATATATCTGTGTGTCTGCATCGCAACCCGTCTCCCTGCAGGACAGTGGAGCAACGTTCTGGTGTTTCTCAGCCGAGCGAATCCAATCGTGCTGACATACAGTATCGAGCCGCACTCTCACCCCCCTCAGCTACCTATTATCTCGCCCCCTGTATCTGTGCTCTTCACTCTCCGACTGCTTAACGACTTACTTCTCCTTCCTTAAGCCTCGGGCTGCGGCGGCCATATTGGACCTCTATCTCTTATGTATAACCCGAAACCTTAAAAACTGAAAACTCCACACACGTGCGCAGCGACATGCAAATACACAGATGTGTTGCTGCGGACAGATGTGATGTATTCTGCTAATTAGAAAGAAATGCAACTTGATATACAGGTGTCTTAAATGACACATATTTCCTTCCTTTGCAGACAGAAACAAATGATGAACAAAGCCAGGAGTGATATGAAATATATGCACACTTTTACAGGCTCTGTTGCAAATTGAAAGGCTTGATTTGGATATTAAAAAGTTGGGTTTCTGGCATCATATCAGTGTTTTGGGAGAAATGATGCAGACAGCCTTTAGCCTGCTTAGTAAATTAATGAAAACAGCTTTCGGAAGAATCACATTTAAAAAGAAATCAGTGCACAAAAGTTCATCAAAGTGCCTTCAGATGAATTTGAAAAGTGTGTTTTTTGGTGTTTATGGGAGCACAATGTTACGGAGATTATTGTTCAGGTGCAGAATGAACAGCTTAAATTGACAATGACGACTCATGAAAACAACAGCAGGTATGACGTTTTGTTACAACCTGCGATGACTCTGATATTCCCAAAGGACGGTTCTGTCAACAGTTCAAAGTATAAACTCGTCGTCAGACACTTGAGGCTGTACCAGACGGCAGAGGATGGTACAGAAAGGGAACAAAGCTCTAAGTGACGATGCAATCATCCGCCATGATAACAATAATGGGGTTTAACGGCCAGTGCTGCAATTTATTGGACTTCAATCGCTGCCTTGCAATCAGAGCTTCTAAATGTCAAAGGAAGAGAGTCGCCAAATGACTTCTTAGGAGCAAACAGAGACACAGGCACATGTTTGGAGTACTGTATGTTCAAAAAGGAACGCACAAATATTCAGATATCTCCATAGTGTCTCCACTCGTCTCATAATCCCCACCCTATCTATCCCCTATCCCAGATTGTGCACGAACTGGAGCACCACACTGTGATAGAGGAAATCCTATTTGTTCAGGTGTATTGTGTTCTTATTTATGGAAACAGGAAGAAATGGGTCCAGTAAACATAAGTGCGAGATAAAAATCCGTATCCCCTTTTTTGCCAAACAGGAAAATGCTCCAATGGAAATAAAAATAGACGCTTCGACCATTTCTCGGCTTGGTTTCCGTTATTTCTTTCCCTCAATTCACTTCCCGTGTCGAATCTAGCCGTCTTTACTTTTCCTTATCTCCTACACCCTAAGTCTTGATCGTCTTTCTTTTCCTCTGTCCTTGGGCTGCAAACTGTTTCTACATATGTGGTTTTTCTGAGAAGAAGTCTGAGGCTCGAATAAGTCCAAGGTGTGTCAGTCAGAGAGGATGATTTCACATGTAACGTCCCTTTCTCTCACACGTCGGGGCGTAACATCCAGACCTTTCCGAGACGTGCCAAGTGGAAACATTGAAGTGATTTGATCAACTTTAATCGCAGCTATCCCACGTCAATTACTCATAAAGAACTACTTCTCCGTCTCTACGTCAGCCTTTGAATCAGGTGTAAAATGAATAGAACAAGTGGAGCAGCGTTAATGAGTCGCCTCCCAAGCATTGTGGGGGTTTCTTCTATTAATAAGGTCATCCATCAAAGACGAAAAGGTTCCCGTCAAATCATTATGGGAATGAAGCCAATTAAAATGACCGGCCATTCTTCTGAATACAGACACGGTAATTTAATATATATGTTTTGATGCCACTTTAGTCGGGCTTCACAACGAACCCCAACTTCCAAACAATGTGAGGGTGTGAATGAAAAGAGGAAATTGTAAAATGAGAGGTTAATAACATCGCGGAACAAATTATATTTCGATATGAGTCAGGAAATTAGAGGAATTTTCAAAACGAGTTATTCACGTAATTATTAAATATCATATTAAATTGGTTACGATAAGAGGATCTGTACCAAACAAGGGTTTCTATCGAGTCAGTTCAACACTGTTTGTAGGTTTAGGACTTCTCTGCAGCTCAGCAATACTTCATTCAGGTATTTGTACATACTTTACCACGCATTGCGATTTGAATACTCCATTCTTCTATTTTGATTTAGAACATGTCAAATAATTGTGAAGCCCTATTTTTTTTTAATTTCATTTGAACTTGATTGGACATTACTTTAAACTCTTTTATTGCACATTTCTACTTCTTATGTGAAGACAGCTAAGCCCTTGATGTGAGAAGCAGCTCCACGTTGTTTTCAGAGCTGGATTTAAAGCCGTTTTCTTGATTTGCTGCAGCTCACTTTCTTAGAAAAAGCATCTTAAGTAGTCGATGTGTTTTTTCTTCGTAAAGACAAAGGACTCCACAGAAGAGGGCGAGAAATGTGCTTATAATGATTCCAGTGAAATCCAAATGTCCTGCCATTTGAATTTCAAACAAAGCGTTATTGATCTTGAGAGCTTGAGCTCAGCTGATCATATCACTGGTCCTCCAAAAGCACGCTGATATAGGCGAAACCCACCAGGGCTGGGAGGCTTTTCCACTGTGACTCGATTGAGTTGGCCGAGGAGTGATTCGGTCATAAAAGCTAAAGCCTCGGAGGCAGATTCTGATTCCCAGGTTTCTAGGAAGCAGAGAGCAATGCACCGTGCAGACAAATAACTATTATCCGCGTGTGAATCCTGTTCACTAATGTGGGTTTCTTTGCCGTCTTTGAAGCACAAATGGCAGATTCAGGCCATACAATCCAAGATGCTAATAGAGGATGAGCGTCTGATGAGTGCCTGGGCAGAGTGGCTTCACACGCCAACAATCATTATAGCTGCTGTCAGCAGAAAGGACCCCGAGGGGCTGTGGGCGGCAGGTTGACTGAAACATGAGAGAAAAGGTTTGCTGTTCACACGCCATTCAACACTCCTCCGCCCACTTCAAGAAAATAAAAATAGAAGCAATGCATGTCTTTGTTTAGCCTCCGCCAGATGTTCGTAGGGGTGTAATGCCATTTGTGAGCTTATTTAGAGCGAGCAAATCACAATAATTATAGCTAACAAGGGTGAGCTTGTCACAGCAACAAGAAGGAAAGCACAGATGAGGTTTACACTTGAATATTCACACAGGAAGTGCGATGAACGTGGAGAAGGGTGGCGCGGCACTGCTGCGTCTCGGGCTCCTGTCGTGTCTGCCGTTTTTGTGTATTTATGTCTGGTTAAAACGTTCCGTCCTTGATTTAAACCACACACTTTAATCAAGAGACTGTGTGTGTGTATGTCATACTTGCCAACCCTCCCGATTTTCGCGGGAGACTCCCGATTTCATTGCCCTCTCCCGGTTTCCTCCCGGGGTTAGATTTCTCCCGCATTTCTCCCCATTTCTGACAAAATCTGATTTACTCAGGACTGTTTCCACTCGGGCTTTAATACAGCTACACCATTGTTTGGTTTCCATGGTAGCGCGTCTCTTAAGCAGAATCCAGCCCACACATATGCTCCATCAAGGATGGTGCTACAGGCCGCAAGGCAGTGCACTTACCACTACAATAAGCATGTTAATGTTAATCTAATACAGCTCCGGCAATGATCCGCTAGCCCCCCCCCCCCCGGGATGGTTTTTAAATGCTCCCGATTTCTGAGGTCTCAAGGTTGGCAAGTATGGTGTATGTTGGTACAAAGACGACCCTTGCGAAACTTCTACTGGCACTCTTTATCCTTGAACTTTTTCATGTTGGCCATGAGGGTAGTTCAATAGGTCGCCATTGTCAGTATGTGCGTCTGTGTTTTGTGTTTGTTCAAACGGTGTATGACTGATGATATGTGTATGTCTCTTAATGTCCACTCTGTTTGTATATGTACATGTATTCGGAACTGCAGGACGGAGTCCAGAACAAATTTCCTTACGGGATAATAAAGTATATCGTATCGTAAGTGTCGACTGGTTTTTCACACATATGCTCCAGAAAGTTAGAATGACAACAGAGTGTGGATTCATTCAAGGACTTTGAAATGATGTACAGATACCCTTCATGCTGTGCTCTCCCCTCCAGAGACTGAGTTTATCTGCCCTGACGCCCTAAGGTTCCCACTGCGGAGAAAGAACTGAATTCAGACTTATTTTATGGCACAAAGGGTTATGAGCCGCTGACTGGAGCGTGATGTTTTCCTGTCACTGCTTTCTCAAACTAACAGCAAACTTTCTTGTTTCTGCAGTTCAGCTCAAACTAGTCAAACAACAGCGCAAACACAAGTCAAAAAGATTGAAAAATTCTGCTGTGTCAATGCACAACATATACGGAAGTGTGTGTCATCCCCAGCTTGGAGCTATCTCCCCGTCCTTTCAACAGAGACCATTATTATTTGGTCTCGTTGACGGTATGCAACTCAGTCAGGCTGCACAAAAAGTACAATTGTAGATTCTCATATACCAATTTGACTGTTGCTACGTTTGACATAAAGAGAAAAACTATTGCAAAAACACATAAAAGCACATTTCTACAACGACAAATGTGGACCCAAGCACAAATACACTTTTCTAAGACTCAATTTGCAACTCAGTCAGGCCGCACAAAAAGTTCAATTGTATATTCTTATATACAAATGTGACTGTTGCCACACAACACATAAAAGCACATTTCTACAACTCCAAATGTGTCGCATGATATGTGTACAAAGTAGACCCCTTAGCAAATACACTTTTCGAAGACTCAATTTGCCAAAAGATCTCCAAACATTTCCTTACTCCGATTCAGACAAAAAAACAAAACTCATCATCCTGAGAGCCTGTCTGCTGCTTCGCCTATAATCTAAATTCTCATTTCATGCATGCTGGCGAATGACAAGAAACATGGCGAAGCAGAGGGGAATTGAAACGGCACGGTGGAGGGATGATTATTCTCCTGCCACATTCTGCCGCTGGCTGTGACACGGCCATTATCTCAGGTCTGCGGATTAATTCAGTCACAAAGGAGAGGTCAGCGGCTCCTGCCAGGCCTCAGAAAGGACACTGGAGGATTATTCTCTGGGGAGCGAGGCGAGGCGAAGACGTCTTCCTCCGGCCTTCTGTGAGGACATTCAGAGGTTTAAGGTCAACAGTCTGCCTAATTGCGAGGGTACGTCCCATGACAATACGGGCAGACCATGAAAGCTGGGATTCCCTGCACTGTAAACCGCATCTCACTCAGTTACCCATATCTCTAATATCCTGCATTATATTTGTTACTGGAAAGTTGTATTTCCACATGTATATTTTCCACATCCACGTATATATATATATATTTTATTTCTATTTCAGGAATATTTGGACTGTTTATTTCTTGTGTCTTCATTTCTCTTATAAGATACATCAGAATTAAAAAGGTAAAATCAGCCAATAGGAGTTTTTTTTTGTTGCAAACTTCAAATACTTTTCCCATGGATTTTATGCAACATCTATCTATGGCTTTGTTTTCTATGATGCTGCAACGCAAACATTTCCCAAATTGGGATCAATAAAGAACCCATCTATCCATCTATCTATCCATCTATCCATCCATCTACCTATCTATCTATCTATCTATCTATCCATCTATTCTATCTATTCCATCTATCCATCCATCTATCTATCTATCCATCTCTCTCTCTATCTATCCATCTATCTACCTATCTATCTATCTATCTATCTATCTATCTCTCTATCTATCCATCTATCCATCCATCCATCTATCTATCTTTCTATCTATCCATCTATTCCATCCATCCATCCATCCATCCATCCATCCATCAATCCATCTATCTATCTATCCATCCATCTATCTCATCTATTCCATCTATCCATCTATCCATCCATCCATCCATCCATCCATCTATCCATCCATCCATCCATCCATCCATCCATCCATCAATCCATCTATCTATCTATCCATCCATCTATCTCATCTATTCCATCTATCCATCCATCCATCCATCCATCCATCAATCCATCTATCCATCCATCTATCTATCCATCCATCTATCTCATCTATTCCATCTATCCATCTATCCATCCATCCATCCATCCATCCATCCATCTATCTATCCATCCATCCATCCATCTATCCATCCATCCATCCATCCATCCATCTCTCTATCCATCCCTCTATCTATCCATCTATCCATCCATCCATCTCTCTATCTATCCATCTATCCATCTATCCATCCATCCATCTCTCTATCTATCTATCTATCTATCTATCTATCTATCCATCTATCTCTCTATCTATCTATCCATCCCTCTATCTCTCTATCTATCTATCTATCTATCTATCTATCTATCCATCCATCCATCTATCTCTCTATCTATCTATCCATCTATCTATCCATCTATCTATCCATCCCTCTATCTCTCTCTCTATCTATCCATCTATCTCTCTATCTATCTATCCATCCCTCTATCTCTCTATCTATCTATCCATCTATCTATCCATCCCTCTATCTCTCTCTCTATCTATCCATCTATCCATCCATCCATCCATCTCTCTATCTATCCATCTATCCATCTAACCATCCATCCATCTCTCTATCTATCTGCCGCTGAATGAGAGCATGCTGGGTTCGATTTCAAATGTAACTTTAGAAATGCACCCAAAGAAAGTGGCCAGATTTGACGTGTGCACAATGAGGCATGTCAGCTTACGAATTGACTTTTCAAATTTCATACAGCTGAGAAAGTGCCATGAAATACAATATATAGCATTTATATAAATGTGTCGTACTGTGATAAACCCACTAATAATGAATACAATGTCTTTAAAGAACAGGATCACTTTTTAATGAGGCAGACGGAGGAAAAAAAGAAGTCTGAGCTTTTGTCGACTTCTTCTCTGATCTGAAGATTGGCGCTTCAAAGGCTCAACCCAACATTATTCACTGCTCAACTTCAACTATTCCTCCCACTCAAGCACACTTTTGTATTTCTACTTTCTACCTATCACCCTTAATTTTACTCAAGTCAGAGCCTTTCATCTTTCCCTGCTTCATCGTGCATTGAAATGCCTCCTCACCTTAACTGATCCCTTTCGGATACCCTGCCTGTTGTTCGCCCCTCTCTCACTCTCACAGGGTCCTGAATGGTTTTCTATGTGGTGCTCCTAACCAGGGGCGCCGTAAGGACGACTCTAAGGGCCCGTGACTATTTTAGAACATTAAGAAAAACATTTTTAAGTAACCAATGTGATATCTTTTCATGGGGCTCCTAACAGAAGCCAACCAGAACTTTAAGATGCCAAAACTCGTCACTATAAAATCACAAAACGTCTGCATATATATCACTCAAAACTCTCCCTACCTCTCTTCTTCCTCACAAACAATCAAAAATGTTGTTGCAAACTTCCAATACTTTTCCCAACATGGTATGAATTGTATAGAACAGTGTTTCTCAAACTTGTTCATACCAAGGACCACTTAACCAATAAAAAAACACTCGCGGACCACCTAACTCCACAAATATCCAAAAACACATCGTTTTTCTAGAACAGATTACAAATCGCCTGAAAATGGTACAAACTAGTGGAAACATGTGCAATGAAGGTGTTGCGCTGGGCTATATCATGCAATGGAAAGTGAAACCAGTGGTCCGTGGACCACACTTTGAGAAGCACTGGTATAGAACATGGTGTTGTCGTGGATCTGAAACCGTCGACACTCAATATATAACAAAATAGAAGAAGTTATTATCATATTGTTGTACAACACTATAAGAGCCACAATACCACCAAGACAAGTACATGTGTGTGTCTAAAGAATAACAGAATCTCACAGGGTGTATCCACTTCTTTGTAGTTTGCATATATACCTTTGGACCTTTTACAATCACATGTTACAATACCCTCAATAACACGCTGCAAACAGACATTTAAACTACAGGATGAAACTCACGAGCATGGCTTACAACACATGGTCATATCATATTAGATTATTTCAACAGTCTCATCTCCAAGTGCTTATTTTTATGATTTTAAAATGCAGACGAAATCAGTACAGTGACGTTTTAAAGGTGTCAACATCAAACACATGTTAAGGTCTACAGCCATGCTACTGTGTGAGGAAGTGAGGCGATTCGAGCTAGCATGCTAAAGTGCTAACAGAGCATGTACAAAAACACTGACATTTAGCCGGTTATACTTTCACTAAGTCTCAGTTAAGATGTGAGAAAGCTAAGTGTTGCTGTTTAGCACTAAGCAGTAGTGTTGCACGGTGTACCGATACTTGAAAGGTACCGCGATACCCTGCCGTTAAAAACGTTACGATTCCTCCGTTTCATTAGTATCGGTACTTTAAGAATGACGGGGAAAAGTACTCCGGTGAGAAAGCGCCGTTTTAATAAGAGCCGTGTGTGTTCAGCGCTCTGCTTCCACTCGCTGCACTGCAGCCGTGCCTGCAGTCCCTCCCCTCTCTTGTGCACGCTCTAAGTCCCTCCCCTTTCTCAAGCACGCTCTAAGTCCCTACCCTCTCAAGCACACTCTAAGTCCCTCCCCTCTCAAGCACGCTCTAAGTCCCTCCCCTCTCTCGTGCACGCTCTAAGTCCCTCCCCTTTCTCAAGCAAGCTCTAAGTCCCTACCGTCTCAAGCACACTCTAAGTCCCTCCCCTCTCAAGCACGCTCTAAGTCCCTCCCCTCTCTCGTGCACGCTCTAAGTCCCTCCCCTTTCTCAAGCACGCTCTAAGTCCCTACCCTCTCAAGCACGCTCTAAGTCCCTCCCCTCTCAAGCACGCTCTAAGTCCCTCCCCTCTCAAGCACGCTCTAAGTCCCTCCCCTCTCAAGCACGCTCTAAGCCCCGCCCCTCTCTCGTGCACACGCTAGCTGCCAGAGCATGTGAGAAAGCGAGAAGCATGGCTGCAAGTGGGAGTGCAACTGCCGCTGCGCCTCGGCTTGTTGACAAAAAAAGACGCCAGAAGCGGAAAACAAAAAAGTTGTTTATAGATGATGCTTAATTGTATTTAATACAAATTCTAGTCATTTATTAAATGTATTGTTCTTATTTCATTTGTTTAATTTATTGTTTAAAAGTTTGTGTTATGGTTCTGGTGTGAAATAAAGCACAATAATTACATTTAAGACTGTTTCCCTTTTTTTAAGAAAAGTATCGAAAAAGAATCGGAATCGCAATTCTTGACTTGGTATCGAAACCAAAATGTTGGTATCGTGACAACACTACTAAGCAGAAGGTAAAAGTGAGTGTAATTAGCTTCTCCAGGTACTTCACAAACACAACTGGACGGATGGGATGGATTTTGTGTTCAGAAAAGTCTCTCTAATTCCTTCCCTGGGGACCGTCCCAACAAATCCAACGGAAATCCAATAGAGATATTTCAGTCAGGTCTTAAGTTGGACAACATGCTGAGAGCCTGGTTAAAAAGTCAAAGTGCACACAGCGTTTAACAACACATTAAATACATGGTCTGCAGAACTTTATTAGAACTGAAGTGAAGCATTCTGTTAATGGATCATTTATAACCACCATGAACAATGCTCATGTGACGGAAGTGACTTTAAAGAGCACCATCAATCTGCACATAGCAACACTCTCGGACATTGCAGTGCATGTTTTAAAAGCTCATAGTGAGTATCCATTGATTAGTTTTTATTTATTTCTTTGTCTTTGATCTTCCTCTGCAGTATTTATCCCCAGCTGCCTGAGAGAACTTTCAAATACGACTAAACACCCGATATCTTCAGTGTTTGATGTTGAATGTCACAACATATCATCTGTTGGAGGCGAGCAACACGGCGAGAAGGCACGCACAATATTCAGTATTAAACTAAATGCCACTTCCATGTAGATCGGGTGTTTGTGAGATCATTGTTGGCCCCTAACTCAGGTTAGACACTTTAATCGGTTGCCATGGAAGAGCGGCTTCTCCTGTGGGTCGGATAAATGTCAAGTCATTATTCAATCTGATGCTGTGGCTTTGAAAATAAGCAAAGATTGTGGGACTTGGGGAAATGTTGTGGTGGGAGCAAAGCTATCGATCGGTAGTAACTGCATGTCCATAAATCATGGATGAGTGGACGCACGTGCAGAGACGGACAGGAAGAAGCTCTATTATCTGTCATGGACTGTAAGGAGGTGATATATAATGAATAGGCTGACAGATCAGTGTGTGTGGAGCGACAGTACATAGTAATCTGTATTTGTGTAGCACCTTTCATGCACAAAGCAGCCCAAAGTGGAAGAAAACACAACAACAATATTAAAATAAGTAGAGATAGAGAAGATACAGTGATCCTAATCCTGAAGTAAAGCTGACAATAAATGAAAATAGGTTCAAATAAAACAATTTAAAGAAGAAAATACAAAATGTAACATGAAAGCAAAACAGTAAAACATAGACAAAGATACCAGTGAGAATTGAAAGTAAACCCAAACCATTTAAAGGGAGATTGATGTCCTAAGATCCACGTGTGTATTGAATGATTTGCATGGCATTCAATTAAACCCCGCTGAGATAAAGGGAGGCAAACAATCCGTATGCATTGCTCTAAAACTAATATTCCTGCACTCAATTAACACGCATTATAATTCAATGACACTCAGAGATGGCAACAGTAAACACATCCTTTACTCAAGTAGAAGTATGTTTAAAAATACTCTGGTGAAAGTAGAAGTACTGACTAAACTTCTTTACTCAAGTCAAAGTAAAGAACTTTGAAGTGTACTTCAGTAAAAAGTACCCATAACTAGCAGCTGTTTCAAAGAGTACCTGACCTCCCTTTATATTAATAGAACAATAATGTCATTGTTATCTAATGAATGTTTCCATGCTGAACAACGGCAACATGACAACGTTTCCATTGGTCCCTCTTCTTTAGAGAAGACCAGGAAATGATGGATACACGGATCGTGTTCAAATCAATAGGCACGCAATGACTCTAAAGAATAATGATCACGCCACCAAACACACATTCAGACTAAAGGAACCAGCTGTTTGGGAAATGAGAGAAGTAGAAAGTACAGGTATTTGGGTTCAACATGTAAGAAGTAGAAAGTACAGGTATTTGTGTTCAACATGTAAGAAGTAGAAAGTACAGGTATTTGGGTTCAACATGAGAGAAGTAGAAAGTACAGGTATTTGGGTTCAACATGTAAGAAGTAGAAAGTACAGGTATTTGGGTTCAACATGTAAGAAGTAGAAAGTACAGGTATTTGGGTTCAACATGTAAGAAGTAGAAAGTAAAGGTATTTGGGTTCAAAGTGTAAGAAGTAGAAAGTACAGGTATTTGGGTTCAACATGTAAGAAGTAGAAAGTACAGGTATTTGAGTTCAACATGTAAGAAGTAGAAAGTACAGGTATTTGTGTTCAACATGTGAGAAGTAGAAAGTACAGGTATTTGGGTTCAACATGTAAGAAGTAGAAAGTACAGGTATTTGAGTTCAACATGTAAGAAGTAGAAAGTACAGGTATTTGGGTTCAACATGTAAGAAGTAGAAAGTACAGGTATTTGTGTTCAACATGTAAGAAGTAGAAAGTACAGGTATTTGAGTTCAACGTGTAAGAAGTAGAAAGTACAGGTATTTGGGTTCAACATGTAAGAAGTAGAAAGTACAGGTATTTGAGTTCAACATGTAAGAAGTAAAAGTAAAAAGTCATCAGACAAATAGGTAGTGGAGTAAAGTACTGATACCAGAGACATGTACTTAAGTACAGTAACAAAGTATTTGTACTTAATATGCATACGCTTCAATGACACCACAGGCCAGAGGCGACCACCTTTACATAGCAGAGAAACCGTCTCTGCAACAATGAATCACACTCACATGCATGCAGGATAACGGCGCTCTGCAGTCACACATACAGGACGCCGCTGTGAGAACCCGTGACTGGGATAATTGTCGCTGCTGTAACTCAAAAGACAACATATCCCCCAGCTTTAGAATTAGCATATTCATTATTTAACTGGGGAGCATCTGGCTAATTGGCAAATGAAATGCTTTCAATAATGTTCACATAAGAAGCAGAATTTGATTAAACTGAATCTGGGGAAAATACCAAAATAGGAAATGAATATAAATGAGAGTGCGGGAAGTAAAATTATCCGTTTTTTGGAGATGAATAAAGTGTCATAAGCAATGCAGACTGTGCTGTGTTTGTGTGCAAATAACGTGGTTTGGCTGTCAACAGAGATGTTTCAAAATGTGGTGACAATTACCGTAGCTTCCCATCCGGTGCCGGAAAGAGAGAATCACAGCTGAGCTCTGGCGCAGGTACTCAGGTTTTAATGGACTGGCAAAGCCAAGCGACTCATGTCAGCTTTCTAAATCAGAAAAGGAAGGAGGATGTGCTCGTAAAAAAGCCCCCACAATCCTCGTCTCTGCTCATTCAAGTTAATGACACACACTCTCAGGCCGTATATCAGGGTCTGTTTGATCCTGGTCAAGGATATTAAACTTTGATAGGTTCCCGAATTCAATAGTCCCCTTTGCTTCTTTCGATATGTGCTGCCATCTGATCGTCATCGGGAAATGACTCGTAAATGCAGAAACCGAAGAAGTGTTGGCCCCAAGCTGACTCGGCTTCGTGTCCAAAATGCTTCACGTCCATTTGGGCAATTTTCTCTACTTGTGATCCACAACAAAAGGTGACATGTGTGAGGAGAGTGGGGACAGATCAGCAGGCAGTGGGTCAAACCGGGCGGATTCTGGTGGGTCACAGCGGCAAAATCAGGTGGTGGCCGTCACTAAATATCATCTAAGTGTTTCCCACTACGATACTTATACTGTGCCGAGAACTCTGCGAGCAGAAAGCCACTGGAGGCTGTCGTGGTGCTGCTTTTACACATTAGAATACAAGCTGATATTTTTCAGGCTTTGTGATCCAAAAAAAAACCCTTGGGTATTGGAAATATTTTCGGGACCCCCCAACCCGGCTCCCATCTTGGTAGGATTAATTGTATATTGTTGTAAAAACATTCCATTTTCTCTGCTGATAATAATAAGATACAAAGATCCAACTATCATTGTATATGTTATTATGGATTACACATGAACAAAAGTGCTTGTAATACTGTGAATTAATTTGGCCTAATTAAAACTGGTTGGCCTTCTTCCCTGAGTCGTAGATTTTTAAATTCAAATTTCTTTAAGGAAAATATATTAACTACTATTTCTACTGCAGGTTGCAAACGATCACATCACTTCCTATTCCACACATAGCTTATCAAAGACTTGTGTGTGCTTGCTTTCCCTCGCAGATCTTCTCAAACCGGGGCTGTTTATATGTTTATGTTTATTAAGGATCCCCATTAGCTTTTGCTCTCGACAAAAGCTACTCTTCCTGGGGTCCGACGCTTAAAACAATACAACAATAATACAACAATAATACAGCAACATTTAGGACATAAGTCCTGACATCATTAACAACATTACCAATATCATCAACAACATGCGATCAAATTAAATTAAGTTAGGGTTCACAGCTCACAAGGGTACGTGGTCATTAGTAGATGGGCCTTCAATCTCTTCTTGAAAAAGGCTCTGGACTCTATTTCAGAAAGGTATTTTGGCAATGAGTTCCATTCCTTTATAGCTCTATAAGACACAGAAGATTTCAGGCTGTTGTTTTGAGACTGCCACTCTCAGTTCATTCTCAATGTTCAGCTTTGATCTGTATTTCGTTTTGATGGCAGCAGAAAAAGCCTATTCACACAAGTAGGGTGTTGCAAAAGGCAGCATTATGCCCACAGCTCTCTGACCAATGAGATATTTTCGAGCAGTGTTTGTTTACAATTGAATAATAATAACAATACATTTGATTTATATAGGTGCACTTTAAAAACAACATCATCTCAAGGTGCTTCACAAAGCTAAAAAGAGAAAATAATAAAATAAAAAAATCTTCCCGCGACCCCCCTGCAGTACCTCCGCGACCCACCAGGGGTCGCGCCCCACAGTTTGAAAACCACTGGTTTATAGTGTCGTGGAAAGTCCCCATTGATCAACTGTCACACAAATCAGTCAATGGGGCAGCTTTAGCCAACATTGCTGATCTCGAAAGCATTAGTTCTAAAGCAGTGCTTCTCAAAGTGTGGTCCGCGAGCGCCCCCTAGTGGTCCGTGAGTATATTGGTAACATTTCACATTTTAATTAATTAATTAAAGTTTTCCGCACTCTCGAGGGAATATCTCCGCAATGGAGCAAGTTTAAGTTTCACTTTTGATTGCATGATATAGCCCAGGGCAACACCCTCATCACACATGTTGCCACTTGTTTGTACCATTTTCAGGCGATTTGTAAAAAACGATGTGTTTTGGGATATTTATGGAGTTAGGTGGTCCGCGAGTGTTTTTTTTTGGTCCTTGATATGAAAAAGTTTGAGAAACACTGTTCTAAAGAAAGGATGAAAGACAGTATCAGAATAAAAGCCACTGGAGGCTGTCGTTGTGCTGCCGTTACACGTGACAGCCAGAATAAAAGCTTCTCTATTTCAGGCTTTGTGACCCAAAAAAATACACATTTCTGCAAGATTTCCTGAGAACTGATAGCAAACACATCTGAAGCTTCTAGTGTGAAACTAGTCCATTCGAGTGAATCATATGTCCTAAGAACGCGTTAATGAAAGCACTCCTTAGCAGACACTCATTACAAAGTGCTCCAGTGTTACTTCTGCTGTTCATTTCCCACTTTGCATTTAATTGTATACGGTGACTGGTGGGTGTTCTGAGTGTGACGACCCTTTGTGTCTCACACACAATAACTGGCAAAGGCCCATGCTAACATTTAGAGATGGAGTCCCTGCTGGGATTGCAGAGTATGCAAATGCGTCCCCGCTCACTCCGATGGGTTTTCCTTGCTCTTTTTCCCCTGCTGTCGGTGTTGTTGTTGTTGTTGATAATAGTGTTTGTTGCCAGGCTGCATGGGAGGGGGCTCTGTGTCTCCCACAGCTGCGCCACAGTGTCCTGAAGACAATGGGAGTCCCGGGCGTTTCGACGCAGTGCAACGATTGTTTGAGTACAATCTCTTCATTTCTGCTTGGCATTGGAAGCGAGCGGCACCACGAGGGTCTGCGCTAACACAGGGTTATCTACCAGCTTTGTTGAACACATCAATGCATGGTTTGGGTATTTGCATGCATGTGTGTGTGTCTTGTGCATTCTCTGTTTGTGAAAGTCTAGATTTCAATACATTTTTAAGCCCAGATTGTTTACACAGTAGGGGGTCAAATAACTTCCGCTATCAATGAAACAGAGGGTACAATTTCACTTTTCCAGTCACCCCTCGTCTCACTTCTCAGTGTTAACGAGCTGCGGTTTCACCATCGTTATCAACGGCGCTGCCTGTTGAATTATTCATTCGGAGACTGTTGCCTGCCTCCTTCTCCCCTTCGTTTTAGTAATTCTGTGTACATGCAGCCTGGAGGTGTGGTGAGAACAGGTGGAAGCTCGGTCATATTTCCAGCTTGCTTTATGTGCTTAACATCCTTGTATGCTTCTTCATAACACAGCAAAGCATTTCTTCTGTGTAGTGATGCACAGAACATATGGCACAACTCAAATGCAAATCCTTTGATATGATGTTTGAATAAAAAGGAGGCAGCTATAAGATGTTTCTGTGCGATGCGTACAACTGATGAATAAATAACACCGGCTACCACTGGGGAGGCCGAGATCTGCAGCATTTCCCATTCTCTCCCTCCTTTTATGATCTCCAAAAACAGCTCAATGCATCCCTCCTTTTCTTCATCTCTTAACCTTCAATCCCACTCCTTTTGTTTCCATAGAAACGGGGTCTTGTCCCATGTCGAGTATCACTCCTCCCAAACCAGCAGCTCGCCTGCAGCTCCCAACGTCTAATGGGAATGTTCTGATATCCGTTAGCGGGCAATCACATGATACAGCTTTGTGTGACTGTACTGTGTGTGTGTGTGTGTGTCCTAGCATTACTATACTTGTGGGGACCTAAATCTGTTTACACAGTCACGTGTGGGGACTCGCCTCCCTTATGGGGACAAATTGGAGGTCCCCATGAGGGGAATCATTAATTTTAGGGTGAAGACTTGGTTAGGGTTAGGGTTAGGGTTAAGGTTAAGGGTAAGGTTTAGGGTAAGGGTTAGGGTTAGGGTTAGGCATGTGTTGGTTATGGTTAAGGTTAGGATAAGTCTCCAGGAAATGCATGTAAGTCAATGTAATGTCCCCTGAAGTGATGTATACATGGTGTGTGTGTGTGTGTGTGTGTGTGTGTGTGTGTGTGTGTGTGTGTGTGTGTGTGTGTGTGTGTGTGTGTGTGTCTGTATATGTGTTAGGGTAAGGGTTAGGCATGTGTTGGTTATGGTTAAGGTTAGGATAAGTCTCCAGGAAATGCATGTAAGTCAATGTAATGTCCCCTGAAGTGATGTATACATGGTGTGTGTGTGTGTGTGTGTGTGTGTGTGTGTGTGTGTGTGTGTGTGTGTGTGTGTGTGTGTGTGTGTGTGTGTGTGTGTGTGTGAGTGTGTGTGTGTGTGTGTGTGTGTGTGTGTGTGTGTGAGGCATTGGGTATTGTTGTGGCAGAAGTGCTGTAGTGGTGTTGACACTGGTTTAAACCACAATATACTGCGGCTTTAGTCTATATTCTGTTTGGGCCTGAGAGCACCACTTCGTTACTAAACAATGCTGCATGATGTTTGTCACACAGAAGCTGGAAATCAATAAAACGGGACACAAGGGAGAAGCTTTTTCTAATAACTTTGAAATGAAAGTGGTCTTTATACGAATTTTAATGAACCAACTCACTATTGTCTAAATATACAACTACCCAAGACTGCTCTTATTCCATCTGACATTTCTTAAAAACACATCTCAGCTCCGAGAGGACTTATTGATTTACCCAACGATGGGGATTCATTAAAGAAATCCTATTTACAATGATGCCCCCCCCCCTGGCCTTCCTCCAAAAAGGGCAACGCTGCCAAAAGAAAGTTAACGAATTGGATGTTTTCAATTGATCCAAGAATCGTGTTTGTTTGCTCCAAACAAGACACAGATTGCTGCTCCGATGATAATTTTGTATGAGGTTAGAATAATCAATGCCTGAAATGAGGCCAAAGCAATCGAGCGCTCAACATTAAACAAATGCTCAGACTGTGAACAAATCCACAGTCGATGCATTAAGTTCAAGTGTTCAACTCTACTAAGAACAGGTCAGAAGTCTCACATGCTTCCAGGTGTATAACCCCATAGCCTCCTATGAACAGGAACATGTTTCTATCAAGGCGAAACAAGGCCAGCAGAGCGTAGCGTATTTGAGGGACCGCTTGCTTTATACCTACTGTAATTAAGTTTACAAGCTGATTGTTGTGGATTATTTGCTAAGCTGACATTTGTCAAAATAAAACATGGCAGCGAACAGCAGGGATTTAACCAGGTTATTAAAGCTTGAATCCATTTCAACGTAGCTCGTGCTAAATGGATAACAACCACGGAGATGGATTTCCAATTCATCCTAATTCACAGGATCATGCCCACGTACTATCTCCCCGATGGTGCATCAGGCACGTCTCTTTCATCATCTGTTAGTATCAGTTCATTCTGAGAGAGATGGGAGGCTGCTTTTCATTCAGAGCGCAGAAATATTTCAAAATAGAGTGCAAAGGGGATACGCGTGCATCGACATAATTAATAGTGATTGCGAAATTAATTACTACCTGCACGCTCGTAACCTATTATTAGGAATGAGCCAGATTGATACACAGATACAGCGTGTAAACACAGGTATTGGATGGCACTGCACAGGTGAATTAGTCCTGATTGGTTGTTGGTTTAGAAAAAACAAACTTATTAACTTAACGACCTCTCAGACCGGTGCGACAACAAGCGATAAGAGCGCTGTGGAGATGGAGGAGGCAATTAGAAAAAGGCAAACAAACAGCAGGTCCATGTTTTAATCTGCTCAGGGCGAGATATAATGTGGATATTGTTTTTTTTTAATTGTAATGTGATTGGGCTTTGTTTATGAGTTTTGTCTCAGTGTGAAAATCATTTGTATGTTTTCCGCCTAATGTCCGGCCAGGGCGTTAGGGCAGGTTAAGTTAGGCTGCATTAACCTGTGAGAGAGAATCAAACAAGTAGTTGCAACCAATCACGAAGCGTCATTTCTTGACTGGCAGCAAAAACAACCAATCACAGCAGTGCTTCTCTGGCTGGCTCTGTCCAATCACAAACAAGAAGTGTTCTCCCTAAAGGAATACCCTTTCCGTCCAATGTGAAATGCTGTGGTGTTTTCTGAAATGCTGTGGTGTCTTGCACTTCAGGGCCACCGTAGGCTCAGCAGAGACTGAGCCGTTGAGCGTGATCCAGTGCGTGAGAAAACAACAAATGTTTGGTTATGTTAGGAGTGTTTGAACAGATGGAGAAGCCTCTGTGCCAATCACCATCGCCTGAAGGTATCCCACTACAATGAGCCAAGACAGAACAACACCAAGCTTGACTTCACACACACACACACACACACACACACACACACACACACACACACACACACACACTTTGACTTGAGCTGTCATCGAGGCAAAATGGATTGTTTAACACTTTTTAGTTTCCTACACAATTCCATATTAGTTATTTCATAGTTTTGATGTCTTCAGTATTCATCTACAAAGTAACACATAATTAGAATACACTTTTGACTGGTACTGTACATATTTGTATACATATATATATGTATATTTGTATTTTTGTATTCGGGATTGTGGGAAACGGTATTTCGATCTCTCGTCTGTACACACAAACTGAAAGAGTGACGATTCCATGTGTTGTGTCTTGATATCTGTCCGTGTTGATGTCACACATGGAGCTGCTGTGATGCAAGTCAAATGTCAGACTTGATGTGACCATTAAAGTATTATCATATCGTATTAACTCGAGCAACACCTCCCCTAAAACTGACCCCAGGACCCCCAGAAAGCCCCTGCTTCCTCTCCTCTCATTATGCCGGGTGTTTCTCTGCAGACTCTGGACTCCTTCATCACGGTGCCTCTCTGAGCTGCCATGCACCCCTCGGGCTCGTTATCGATAGCTCGGCGCTGAGCAGACGATAGGAAAGACGTGCGGGGGCGAGGAGGGAGAATTCATTAATGTTTCATTTTTAAAAGTACCTCGAGTGCATTCCAAGAAACGAGGGGACGCTGCTTTCTGTTTCCAAACCATCTTAGAACGGAAACCTTCATTGGATTAAAGTAAATTAAAGACTTTTTAATTTGGCTTATCATTTTTAGTAGTATCACTGTTTTAACATATTTTAATTATGTTCCTCATTTGTTATTGTGATTTTTTTGTCATACTCTCTTGTCAACCTTAACCCTAAAGCACTTTGGGCTCCGTCAAGCATGACATGTGCTATATAAATAATGTTTATTACCATTATTATAATTATTATTATTAAGCAAACTCCCTTGAAATATTTAAAAGTACATTCATCTTATTGTTCTATTAATATAAAGGGAGGTCAGGTACTCTTTAAAGCAGCTGCTAGTTATGGGGACTGTACTTTGACTTCTTCTTTCAGTCTTTATTTCGAACAGATTAAAAATTAACAAATGTGAAAAACAGAATACCGTATTGTTATAATAGTATTTATCCACATTCATGGTAATATTTGTATTTTCAACAAAAAAAACAAAAAAAGTCTTCATATTAATAATAATAATAAATCATATGTGTCCGAAAGGGAGTAGGAGGAAGCCGATGCTTATTCATTCCCACCCCTAACGGAGCCTACACACGGCGGCGTGCGTTGCCGCTTCAACGCTTCTGCCCATTCACTTTGAATGGGGTGACTTCACGATTCGCCGAACTGCATTGTGGGAGCAAAGCGTAGCTTCTCTCGCGGTGCTCGCTGCAAAAGTAGAGCAATGTTCTACTTTTGCCGCCTCGACGGAGGCGTCAGCCAATCGAATCATATGCCAGTGCAAGCTCTAGCCAATCAAACCGCGTGCTTGTGTGTCTGGGGCGGGAGATTCATGTGATTGGTTGTTGGTCGAGTTTCAGCCCCCCCCACCGGCAGGCGACAACGCACGCCGCCGTGTGTAGGAACCGTAACTCGATCAATGATTGTCCTTTAAATCATTATGCAAGTTATTCCTACTTAGATTTACATTAATAATAATAATAATAATATATAATATTATTATAGCGCCTTTCAGGAAACCCAAGGTCGCTTTACAAGTCGGGTAGGGGGGGGGGGAGTAGGGGAAAAGAGGCAGACAGGTTAAGGGGGTGGGGGGGGGAGTAGGGGAAAAGAGGCAGACAGGTTAAGGGGGGGGGGGGGGAGTAGGGGAAAAGAGGCAGACAGGTTAAGGGGATGGGGGGGGGAGTAGGGGAAAGAATAAACCTATTAAACTAACTATACAGTGGGGAAAACCTTGGTAAAAAGGTGCGTTTTGAGGGCTTTTTTGAAATTGTCCAGGGTTGGGGCGCTGCGGATTTCGGGGGGGAGAGAGTTCCAGAGGGTGGGGGATGCCACACTGAAGGCTCTGTCACCGAAAGTATGAAATATACAATCATTTCTCATCTTCAATCACCTTTCTTCATTCTCGTGTTTCTGTACATCCTTTTAAACTGAATGATGCTTGTGCTTTGTTTGAACTCCTGCTCCAAAGCATTCTATAAAGTCACCCCACAGATTGTTAAACTCTTCTCAGAGTTCTTCTGACCTTGAGTTGTTTCAAATGTAGATTTCCTCTCAAATGATACCCCCCCCCCCCCCCCCCCTCTCTGTCTACGAACAATGTTTTTAATGTCCTAGGAAGTAGACCATGTCTGGCTCTGTACATGATTTGAGTAAAGAAGTTTAGTGAGTACTTCTACTTTCACCAGAGTATTTTTAAACACAAGTATCTGTACTTCTACTTGAGTAAAGGATGTGTGTACTTGTGCCATCTCTATTAGAGCCTAGTGGACGTATACCTGGGTTTGATAGGAACAGTTTACTGGAGGGGAGCGTTTCCCCCTCGTGCTGATCTGGGGATGAGAGTGAAGATAACGGTGGCAGAAGGTTATCTTCGAAGGTAGTGATGTATGCACGGCAAACACAGGAGAGTCGCATCCTATTGCCTCCATCTTCCCACTACCTCTCTGGTGGCCGTGTATTTCATCTCCACTGATCTGATGTTGAACTAAAGATCTGAGGTAAACACTGAAAGGTGTGTTCTGTCTCAGGTGGATTTAACACACAGCAAATCGTCTCTTTCTCACTTTGGTCGAAACACACGAGGAACTGAAAGTGGAATGATTAGCAGTGTCCAGAACTCTTAAAGGTTTATTATCCTTTTTGTTAATCAATATATTCCAGGTCTCAGATATATCCAGAGCCTGTCTCTGATTGGCTGAAACACCAAACAGATCATTGCAGCATTACCCATAATCATAGATAATAGAAGAGAGGACACATGTTGATGTAGAAGAGACATGAAGAAGAGGGGACACATGTTGATGTAGAAGAGACATGAAGAAGAGGGGACACATGTTGATGTAGAAGAGACATGAAGAAGAGGGGACACATGTTGATGTAGGAGAGACATGAAGAAGAGGGGACACATGTTGATGTAGAGACATGAAGAAGAGGGGACACATGTTGATGTAGAAGAGACATGGAGAAGAGGGGACACATGTTGATGTAGAAGAGACATGGAGAAGAGGGGACACATGTTGATGTAGAAGAGACATGGAGAAGAGGGGACACATGTTGATGTGGAAGAGACATGAAGAAGAGGGGACACATGTTGATGTAGAAGAGACATGGAGAAGAGGGGACACATGTTGATGTAGAAGAGACATGGAGAAGAGGGGACACATGTTGATGTAGAAGAGACATGGAGAAGAGGGGACACATGTTGATGTAGAAGAGACATGAAGAAGAGGGGAAACATGTTGATGTAGAAGAGACATGGAGAAGAGGGGACACATGTTGATGTAGAAGAGACATGGAGAAGAGGGGACACATGTTGATGTAGAAAGAGACATGAAGAAGAGGGGACACATGTTGATGTAGAAGAGACATGAAGAAGAGGGGAAACATGTTGATGTAGAAGAGACATGGAGAAGAGGGGACACATGTTGATGTAGAAGAGACATGAAGAAGAGGGGACACATGTTGATGTAGAAGAGACATGAAGAAGAGGGGACACATGTTGATGTAGAAGAGACATGAAGAAGAGGGGACACATGTTGATGTAGAAGAGACATGAAGAAGAGGGGACACATGTTGATGTAGAAGAGACATGAAGAAGAGGGGAAACATGTTGATGTAGAAGAGACATGAAGAAGAGGGGACACATGTTGATGTAGAAGAGACATGAAGAAGAGAGGACACATGTTGATGTAGAAGAGACATGGAGAAGAGGGGACACATGTTGATGTAGAAGAGACATGAAGAAGAGGGGACACATGTTGATGTAGAAGAGACATGAAGAAGAGGGGACACATGTTGATGTAGAAGAGACATGGAGAAGAGGGGACACATGTTGATGTAGAGACATGAAGAAGAGGGGACACATGTTGATGTAGAAGAGACATGAGGAAGTGGATTTCTTTGTGCAAATACACACTGATATCTTCCCGAAATGGACACTCCAAGAAGCCAAAAACACTGAATCCTGATTACCACTCGCCACCTCATTCATTACCACGTCTTTAATTGGCGTCGTGTTTGCATCCTTTCCTTCATGCTGCTCCTTGAAGCCTCCACAGAGCTGTGGGATGTGTTTACCGCTGTGCTCCGGCGACTGAAACAGCGCTCTGGCTTTGAGACAATAGAAAACAACATCCCTGTTTAAGGCTGTTCTGCTCAGTGACAGCCCTTTGGCAAGCAGGGCCCTTTCTCTAGTGGCCTTGACTGTGAGAGGAAGAGACCATCGCCGGGAAAGTGAAGCACTGTGGAGGTTTCCCAACTCTTATGAGGGGAGAATAAGCACATACAAAACACACTGCTTGCCCTTTTTCACCCCAATTTCTGTCAGAAATCTAGTGCATCGATCTGTCTGCGAGTAAATGCACTATTCACAATCTGTCTCCTGGTTTCTAATTCCCATTTGAGCGAGTGGCCGGTATGGCTGGAGCGTCGCCCAGAGGCTGACGTCCATGGAGAGTGACTCTATTGTCTAGTTTATCCCTCTCTGGGCTGGAAAGCGCTGTCGGCTACGGCTCCATCAGGCTGGAGTCGCTCTCGTCCAGGCTTGGCGTTTCACTGTCTGTGTCAGCAGAGCCTCGTTCAGCACTTGGGCCGTTTTCAGGTTCGCTGGCAACTGTTTAAACATCCGAGCATTTCAAGGGAACATGAAATAAGCTGTCTCGCTTGTGGGTCTTGGATTCATTGTGGATTCCATGCGATTGCAATGTCCTCAGACAAATGAGCATATTGCACTTGTTTTTGAAACTACAAATGACGAGCCAGGATGTTTGCCCAGCTGCTTCAAAGAGGACTGATGTAATGCGTCTAGTTTGTCTTTTTAAAAAGTACCAAGCAGACACAATGATCAAAGGAAATGATCAAAGTGGATGTATCATGCCGCGGGGAGACTGTGGTCAATATTAGATGAACTTTACGAGGTCACAGAGGCAACAATGGAGTCAAAGCGTCTCACATTTCTGATGTAAAGTGCTATGGTTTATCTTGCAGGATGAAAATAGAATAGTTTGATATTTCTATCTTAAAGGGACCTAATATGCTTTTCCAGGTTTCCTATAGTGTGTTCTACGGGTTTGTGTGCATGTAAATGGTCTGCAAAGGCTAAAAAACTAGATATTCCCTCCAGGTGTTTCTTTCCACAGACAGTATGAGACAATTAAAGACCTTTTTGAACATGTAAGCATGTAAACATGTCATAGTAGAGACATACAATACACATCTGAACCCGATATGATAGGGCCCCTTTAAAAGGCAAGCTTAAACAGTCATAATACTACTTTATCTTAAAGAGTCAATGTGACATTATTTGTCAGGAAACAATAACCACAGGAATTAAATTGCCAAGGTGTTTTGGAGTGGGCAGACACCACGTGGATAAGTATTACTAACAGCCTTTCAAGCATTCAAACCAAAGGAAAATAGTACAAAAGAGAATCCCCATGGACTCATTGCTCACTTGTTGTGTTTGTTACATCACAGATAAACCTGTTATTAATATTGCAGACATTTTAAGTGTGATTATGACGGAGACCGCCTACAGCTTTGCTTTTATCCGCCGTGTTTAAAACAAGATTCACAGCGAGAGAAAACGCTTAGTTATCTTTGGGATGACACAACACATCAGCGCCGACAGCGTGAGAAAAGTATCTTTTCACATCACTGACAAAACATCTCAAATATGTCGACGTCAGAGAAAAAGACCTGAGACATGTGTCATGTTCGCCTGCAAACATCAGGCTAATACTTTCACTTATTGCCCAGTAAATGATCCAACATTACGTGACGTTATTAGCGGTGAAGATGAAAAGTAACTCTGCGAGCTCTCTGATTGATGTCGTAGCAGAAATGTCTACCACGTGTGTCGAGGAGGCTGGAATAGTCACTCTTCAAAAGGTTAACTTCAAAATAAGGAAGATAATGGACATGTGGGTGGTGAAGGAAGGTGGAAAAAGGAATCAATAGAATGGAGAAAGAAAGGGAGAGCAGAGAAGGTTAAAGAAGTGGTGGAAAACACTCCCTTCAACATGTATGACCATCTGCCTGCAGTGACCTAACCATCTGCTCAGAAAGCCCCACCTGGCCTCGTCTTCTTCATCTTCCTCATGTCACAGTTCGCATTTAAAGCTCTCCTATCATGCAAAATGCACTTTTTGATGTCTCTTATACATCAACATGTGTCCCCGGTGTGTCAGGAGACTCACAACGTGTCAGAAAACACAACCCTGTCTCTTTTCCTCCGTACCCACATCTCTAAAAACGGGGCTACAACGGAGCTGATCCAGATTTGCTGCGTCATGACGACATTACTAAAATGTGGGCGGGCTTTGCACCCACGGGCCAATCAGAAACGTCGCTATCAGAAACATCGCTATCAGAAACATCGCTGAAACATCGCTATCAGAAACGTCGCTATCAGAAACGTCGCTATAAGAAACATCGCTATCAGAAACGTCGCTATCAGAAACATCGCTATCAGAAACATCGCTATCAGAAACGTCACTGAAACATCGCTATCAGAAACGTTGCTATCAGAAACGTCGCTATAAGAAACATCGCTATCAGAAACGTCGCTATCAGAAACGTCACTGAAACATCGCTATCAGAAACGTCGCTATCAGAAACGTCGCTATCAGAAACAATGCGCGACGTGTTTTGGACGTAATATGGTCTGTGTTTACATTAGCATGCTAACACTCAGAGCTAACCTGTACTGGAGAGAGTCTGTGTGAAGAAGCAGGAAGTAAAGAAAGGAACTCACATTTGAGCTCCATACTGTTTCAGAAATAGAATGGGTGATCTGTTGTGTGCTAAACACTATTTTTAGACCCATAATATATGCCTACAAATAGTATAATAGGAGACCTTTAAAGAATCCTCACGTGCAGGCATGGGTGTTTTTAGTAATTGTAAGTAAGCGTGATGCTCAGGTGTCAAATGAGGAAGCTAGGGAACGTTTTCTGTCGGTGAAACGTTGAGAGGGACAACCTCTAACAGATGGCATAATCAGCTGTTTAACGACCACACACAGTTGGCACAATGCAAGAAGACGGATAGATAACTGGGACGTTTTTTCTCCACTGCAAGAAACAAACTGCATCACTGATGGACTGCAGCGATGCTACATGTTAGGGCTGCTCGATTATGGCAAAAATCATAATCTCGATTATTTGGGTCAATAATTGTAATTGCGATTATTAAATTATGCATTGACTTTGAAAACATCCATTTATTGGAGAAAAACATGTTGAAGAGTTGATTACCCTGAACTTTAAGTATAATTCAACTGAAAAACCTAAAAAAATTCGATTACGTTGTTTTCGTAATCGTTGCAAGCCATAATCGCGATTAAAATACGATGAATTGAGCAGCCCTACTACATGTAATACACGCTGGAGTACACCTATACTTCACGGAGAGAGGTTAAACCAGAAGAGACCGGCTTAAACAAAGATGAATAGTGACTGTATTTCATACGAGATGTCACCTTCCTTATTAAACTATGGTTGTTAATTTAAAAGTCTCAGTATTTGATGGCACTTGTCATGTTTCCTGGAGTTCTAAGGGTCGGCGGAGGACTAATTGACTAGTTTAATTGTTTTTTTTTCCTCTGTCATCTAGGGAGGAGGTGATGAGGCCAAATGAACGCCTTCTAGGTTCCAGTCATTACAGCTGAGGTAGGAAGAAACCCATCCAGCAGACCCCTGTAGGGCAGCGCTGACTCATACATCACATGCTCCTGATGGAGGGTTTGTCTCAGAAGCAGACTGCTGTGACCTTGTTTTGAAATGCTAACGCTCCCCACTAGCCATTAACCGCGAGTCGTGCCTTTGGATGTGCTGAATCATTACCTGAGTGGGCCTCTCTCTTCAATTCTCCATGCTTCACAGTTCAGAAAGCTCAGTGAATGTGTGCAAGTTATACGCGCGGTGGCGGTCAAAGAAACAGAAGTGTTAAGTCCTTGAGTGTGGAGAGCTGGGATACAGATATACATATAATCAGCACAACCTGCAGGGTTTCACTCAGAAATCTTTCTTTACCCAAACAACGGGAAATATTAGGGAGATATGAACCAAACTGCTCTCTTGGCTGGATATTAAAAGTGAAGGGGAAGCCTGTGAGACTGCTTCCTGTTACATAACGTTATCAGCCTTTTACTATCTGAGTTGTATCATCTCATTTTACTGGGTTAAGATGGATTTGGAGGTTTGTGTTCATCCCTAAGGAACATGTATATGATTTCTTTCCAGATTACAACACTACAAGGCTTAAATATGCCACATTTTTAAGGCTTTTCAACACATTTTTTAACCCATCTGCAAGGATTTACTCTCAATATCCACAAGATCATTAGCGGGGTGGACTTCAAGGAGAATGAATGAATATTCGCAATTACAATTATTGACCCAAATAATCGAGATTATGATTTTGGCCATAATCGAGCAGCCCTAATTCAAACTACCAAATTGTTTCTGAAAACTGTATTCAATACCCTTTAATTAGAGGTAGAAAGACAGCCAGCAAAGCAGGTGGACATACACTGATGAACGGGTTTGTTAAATTGACATATTCCTCATTAATTCTCTGTGCGAGTGTGCCATCGACGCCCCACAGATGCCACCGACATGAACATGTTAATGACTCATTCATTTCTGACAGTGTCTCGTTAAAGTCCCATTAATGCAGTTCATGGTACATGTCCGCTAACACAGAGGAGATGAGGGGGGGCTCGGTGGGTAAGATGATCACTTTTGAATAAGATGAACAGCTATAAGAAGATGTAGAAACCGTCTCTTCACATGTTAGAGTTGCCAACATTTGTGCCAGCAACGTCCAAATCTCGCCGTGTACGATCTGATTCCCTCAATGGAGCTTGACGGCCGATCTGATTGGATCAATAGTGCGTGAGATCCAGTTTGATTGGGTGAAGCGACCACCGGCTGAACGCTAGGGACGCAGCTGGAACGCACAGGAACGCAGCTGCTCTCAAAGACATGACTGGACACACACACACGCACACACACGCTGCCCTAGGGAGGCATTACCATTTAGAGTAGGGGAACTTTCCAACAGTGCTAGACGGGGCTTTGGCACATGTGTTCGCCACACTTTCTCCCAAACGACACTTCCCCCGTCCGTCCCGATGCCAACAAACTATTATCCAGAGTGCCATCCATCATGGAAGCTCTCCTGTTTTTTTGGACACCAGATTCACCCTCTCCATCTTCTGTCTGGAGGCAGATGTGTCTTCCTTGCAGAAACCCACATATGGGCATTTCCCCCCCGCGAGCACACTCCTAAAATCACCCTCCGATACAGAAATGCCTTCCTCCAATGTCTCTGCAATGACATGTTGTTTTGTGCAGTAATTACTGAAGCATTGGGTCACGTGTTTACATTTTAGAATTGTCTTTTCATTTCTTGTCTTTGATGCTGCGGCCACTCAAACATTTCCCACATTGGCATCAATAAAGTACATCTTATCTTACGATTTGCATCTACAGGATATGTCAGTATGTATTCGCCATACTGGAAAGTGGCACAGTTTCCAAAATGATGTTCAAATTCCACACATAAGACTTTAGTCTGCAGACAGAATGATGTGGCTCTGCCTGATTATCATACGGAATATTTTTCCCCTGGCTGTCAGTTTTCATTAGTAATTCTGAGCTGTGGTGTGTGTGTGTGTGTGTGTGTGTGTGTGTGTGTGTGTGTGTGTGTGTGTGTGTGTGTGTGTGTGTGTGTGTGTGTGTGACATATTTTCTCTCTGTTGCCAAGCCGCAAACTGACACAAGCAGCCAGTAAAGCTCACTAGATAATGGTTCATTCCTCCATGCTCATTTTCTGGGTTAATTTACTAATTGGACTCCATGGGAAATTGGTCGGAATTAAACAATCTGGAAGGAAAGGCCACAGCTTCAGAGCAGGCTATTGATAAATGACTCATTAATTATAAATTAAAAACAGTTTAGCGGATTTTAGCTGATGCTAAGGTTCCTTCTTTGGTGCATTTTAGCCAATCACATCACAAAGAAATCCCTCCATCATTCACAGTCATTCCAGCATTCAGAGGATGCACACATATTTACAGAGATGGCAAGAGTACACACATCCTTTACTCAAGTAGAAGTACTGATACTCCGAAATGTACTTCAGTAAAAAGTACCCATAACTAGCAGCTGTTTTAAAGAGTACCTGACCTCCCTTTATATTAATAGAACAATAATGTCATTGTTAGCTAATGAATGTTTCCATGCTGAACAACGGCAACATGACAACGTTTCCATTGGTCCCTCTTCTTTAGAGAAGACCAGGAAATGATGGATACACGGATCGTGTTCAAATCAATAGGCACGCAATGACTCTAAAGAATAATGATCACGCCACCAAACACACATTCAGACTAAAGGAACCAGCTGTTTGGAAAATGAGAGAAGTAGAAAGTACAGGTATTTGAGTTCAACATGTAAGAAGTAGAAAGTACAGGTATTTGGGTTCAACATGTAAGAAGTAGAAAGTACAGGTATTTGAGTTCAACATGAAAGAAGTAGAAAGTACAGGTATTTGGGTTCAACGTGTAAGAAGTAGAAAGTACAGGTATTTGGGTTCAACATGTAAGAAGTAGAAAGTACAGGTATTTGGGTTCAACATGTAAGAAGTAGAAAGTACAGGTATTTGTGTTCAACATGTAAGAAGTAGAAAGTACAGGTATTTGGGTTCAACGTGTAAGAAGTAGAAAGTACAGGTATTTGGGTTCAATATGTAAGAAGTAGAAAGTACAGGTATTTGTGTTCAACATGTAAGAAGTAGAAAGTACAGGTATTTGGGTTCAACGTGTAAGAAGTAGAAAGTACAGGTATTTGAGTTCAACTTGTAAGAAGTCAAAGTAAGAAGTCGTGGTGGAGTAAAGTACTGATAGCAGGAAAATGTACTTAAGGCGAGACACTACAGGTGAATAGGGTAATGGTTTTAACTTAAAGATATCAGCAAGACATTTCTCCAGTTAATTACTTCAATTAAGACAATTGTTTTTTGTATTACAAGTGTTCTGAAATAGAATGTTTAAATATGCAAACGAGCCATTATCTAATTAAATATTTTAATACATTTCAGAAACACAAACCTGAACATTGGATAAAGTCAGGTTAAAAATTCTTGTTTCATTTCCAGTATTTGTACTCGACTACTTCCCACCTCTGCATAGTTACTCCCTGAATCCACAGCACACTGCTCAGCTTGTACTCTGCACTATCTGGTCAGCACAGAGAGAGGGAATGCTTTGGGAGGAGCTGTGTGTCTCGTCACGGCTCAGTGGGCTGCCAGGCGTCGGCCATTATCTCGGCCACTCCATGGCCGTCTGCTCCACTATCTTCACTCCGCAAGCCTCCCTCTTTATGTGCTGAAGGACATTTGTGTGTAGTTTGTGCATCAAGGATCGAAGCTTTTTCTAATTCACTCCCCGCGGGAGAGGCTCCCGATACAGAGATCAATAGAGGCGATGAAAGCCCTCACCTGTCAGAGGGAACACTTTCCACTCTGACATCTGGACATGGATTCGAGAAACTGGGACTTAGTAATGTAATTCAGATCAGGGAATAATCTTCTAGATAGATTTCAAAGCAGAAGAGGATTTGCTGTGGGCAGTGTGGACTCAAAAAACACCTCAAGATATGAATATAAAGAAAACGTTGACAAGATGAGACGTCTGTTACCATGTTGGCCTCATGGGTAGCACTAAAACATGTCCTTTAAAATGACCCATTTGGCAACATGATTATATTTACCACATGGCAGGCTCACGTCGCCTTCCCTGGAGCCCTGGTTTTATTCTGCTTTTACAGATATGCATCAGTATTTAACGCAACAGGGGGGAAAGCGTGCACGAATCAGACATTAGCAGCTTATTGGTTCCCCCAAAGCAACCGATATTACAACACAGCGCAACACCGAAAGATAACGTGGGCTGAAATAAATATCCGATAAGAAAACATTACTGAGCAGAACATCTAATTGTAACGATGCATATTTAGTTTGTATACTTTGAGATTCGACCTTGATTGTTGTCCATCCTTTGGTTAGAAGATAATGACAGACTCTGAAGCACTGCTTTACTCACACACGTAAGAGCAGAGTGAGTTTTTGGACGTGGGTGCAACGTCCTCTTTGTTTATCAAATGCCCACTGATGCCCCTTTCACACCAACGCGTAAAAGTGCCGGTTTTTCCTGTTCACACCGCCTCTTAGCTCCGGAATCCGGTTCACTTCCAGCTCCAAAAAATTGTCGGTCTAGAGGCAAGAGCTTCGGAGCTAAGAGGTGGCGTCGCTTACGTCTCCCTTACGTCGAGGCGTGCAGGAAACTAAACCCACCTCCCCTAAACATGGGTCGACTGTCATGCCTGCCTACAAGCAGTAGTGCTTATAAACACACTTTATAAAGTCAGGCAACACTAACCAGGCTTCGTGTGGTTCTGTTTATTTGTACCTTACTTTGACCATCCGTTCACTGTTATTGATCATTGTGGAGAGAGGCAGACGTTTTGTTTTGCTTTGATGGAGTCAGGACTCAAAGAGACACGAGGAGAGCTGGAGCTTTGATGGAGTCAGGACTCAGAGAGACACGAGGAGAGCTGGAGCTTTGATGGAGTCAGGACTCAGAGAGACAGGAGGAGAGCTGGAGCTTTGATGGCGTCAGGACTCAGAGAGACAGGAGGAGAGCTGGAGCTCTGATGGAGTCAGGACTCAAAGAGACACGAGGAGAGCTGGAGCTCTGATGGAGTCAGGACTCAGAGAGACACGAGGAGAGCTGGAGCTTTGATGGAGTCAGGACTCAGAGAGACACGAGGAGAGCTGGAGCTTTGATGGAGTCAGGACTCAGAGAGACACGAGGAGAGCTGGAGCTTTGATGGAGTCAGGACTCAGAGAGACAGGAGGAGAGCTGGAGCTTTGATGGAGTCAGGACTCAGAGAGACAGGAGGAGAGCTGGAGCTCTGATGGAGTCAGGACTCAAAGAGACACGAGGAGAGCTGGAGCTCTGATGGAGTCAGGACTCAGAGAGACACGAGGAGAGCTGGAGCTTTGATGGAGTCAGGACTCAGAGAGACACGAGGAGAGCTGGAGCTTTGATGGAGTCAGGACTCAGAGAGACAGGAGGAGAGCTGGAGCTTTGATGGAGTCAGGACTCAGAGAGACAGGAGGAGAGCTGGAGCTCTGATGGAGTCAGGACTCAAAGAGACACGAGGAGAGCTGGAGCTCTGATGGAGTCAGGACTCAGAGAGACACGAGGAGAGCTGGAGCTTTGATGGAGTCAGGACTCAGAGAGACAGGAGGAGAGCTGGAGCTTTGATGGAGTCAGGACTCAGAGAGACAGGAGGAGAGCTGGAGCTCTGATGGAGTCAGGACTCAAAGAGACACGAGGAGAGCTGGAGCTCTGATGGAGTCAGGACTCAGAGAGACACGAGGAGAGCTGGAGCTTTGATGGAGTCAGGACTCAGAGAGACAGGAGGAGAGCTGGAGCTCTGATGGAGTCAGGACTCAGAGAGACACGAGGAGAGCTGGAGCTTTGATGGAGTCAGGACTCAGAGAGACGAGGAGAGCTGGAGCTTTGATGGAGTCAGGACTCAGAGAGACACGAGGAGAGCTGGAGCTTTGATGGAGTCAGGACTCAGAGAGACACGAGGAGAGCTGGAGCTTTGATGGAGTCAGGACTCAGAGACACGAGGAGAGCTGGAGCTTTGATGGAGTCAGGACTCAGATGCCCCTTTCACACCAACGCGTTTTCAGCTCCGGCTCGGAGCTGGAGCCTGGAAAGTACCGGTTTTTCCTGTTCACACCGCAGAGGCGCCACCTCTTAGCTCTGGAATCCGGTTCACTTCCAGCTCCAAAAAATTGTCGGTCTAGAGGCAAGAGCTTCGGAGCTAAGAGGCGGCGTCGCTTACGTCTCTCTTACGTCGAGGCGGGTTGAAGTAGATGCTGAAGACCACAAAGAAGTCTTGCATTTCGCATGTGATGTTTGTAAAGTTCCAAGTAAAGTCGTCCCTTGTAAAGTTGTCTTCCATTTCGTTTCGTAAGAGGATAACCAAAGCGAACAGCGCTTCAATACAATCGGCCATTGTTGTTGTTGTCGATGTGAGGGATTTCCGCGCGGTTTGGATTTTATGAAGCAGGCACGTAAACGGTGACGTCATGACGCAGCAGCGGCAGCTCTGGGCGGTGTGAACAGAGCGGGAGCAGAAAAGGGAAACCGGAGCTGAACCAGAAAAGCTCCCGCTCGGAGCTAGAAAGGGAAAAGCGCTGGTGTGAAAGCCGCATTAGCCGTGTGTAGCTTTGATTGGCCGTGTGTTAGTTTAATTTCAGATTTGTGGTAAGTGCATTCGTACATTTCCATTTTGCCTCGACGCAAGGCTGTCATGTTTGAAGAGACGAGTGACGTGCACGGATTATTCTGTTACAGGCTGTTAAGGAGGTCGAAAGCAGGCGTCAGATCAGACATCACAGATCCATACAAGTAGAATCAAGCAGAGGAATCCTGGATTATCCCTCCCATGCGGCTCGGATGTATATAATCATTTGAAACGACACTAATCATATGGATACTCTGACATGTTGATACGGAGCATTTAATACTGAACTATGTGTGTATGGATAAATACATGTAATGCCTTCATGAAGCGTCTCTTATCTTACTCCTGTGAAAGTGTGCATTAGTTAAAGTTCGTGCCTTGGCGTTAATGAAACAGGAAGTGCAGATTTCTGCTGTTTCCCATCGTGTTGATTAATGTTTATTTCACCTTTCATGCTTTTGTTTAGCTGTCGCATTGTCTTTGCATACATTCCCCATGTTCCTCAGCTATAGAGCAGCAGGTGTTGATATTCACGGGAGATATGTGTTCCTAATTTAAAGAGTCAGGGTAGAGGTTCTGTGTGTTTGCTTTAGATCCACATTCCCCCCGGGTGCACCTTTCTGAGCCTGCTGCATTTCCTGTCATTCGGTGTCACTTGGAAAAATAGAGCTGCAAGGAAGCAAATAAATAAAGAAAAGTCATGACAGCACAACCTGTGCATGTCAGTCAAAGTGTCAACACACTGTCCCGCGGATCAGAACAAAAATTGGTATTGTACAGGGAGGTGAGAAAGGAAAAACTGACACTAGCACAGCTCCGATTCTGCTGTATTCCTTCAGCGACAGCAAGGTTTAATCACGCATTGCCACACTTACTTCAGAGTAGATGCATGCCTGTGCAACATTGATCCTTCGTGAGGCTGCAGGGCACACAAAGCCCACTTCTCTCCCCTTAGAGCAAACAATTCATCCTCATTTCCACAAACACTTCCAGTGAGAGAGCCATCCCCCTTTTCTTTTGTCAGCGTGACAAATGAGACGTCGGGAAGAAACCTCGTCAGCACTGCCTTCACAATGGATGCTCATTAGCCGGGAATAAATAATGGCTCGTTAGGAGTCATTACAATTTGATCAGATACGAGACCGTGTGACCTCTAGAAGGCCACGGAAAACAAAGCGGATCAGGGCAGCGAGCGGCACATTGTCCGAGAGAGATAATGAAATCAGGGGCTAATAGAGCTGTACTCTGAGGGGGTCCAACGCCTAAACCCACGTAACTGTGTCAGTGCCCACTGTTGTGTTTGATGTTGACAGGGAGGGAGACAGAGCGTGGATGCGTGGCTGTGTTTGGGAGTGTGTGAAAAGAGGTAGGAGTGTGTGTGAGGGGGCCCAGGAGGGAGGATGCTACAAATGCAAAGGGGAAGGCAGCTATCAAGGCTCAATCTGCACATCCTCTGCCCCCAATTAGTGTAAGAGGAGGATAATAAGCGGTGGCTGACACCTCCCAGTGGAAAATGACACAAACACAGAGAGAGGTGGAGGAGGAGGAGGAGGAGGAGGAGGGAAGTTGCGATGATGGAGAGAAAGAGGAGAGGAGGGGTATCAATTCTCAGCGTTGTGCCTTGGGCCCAGCATGTCATCACATCTGTATCAAAGCTGTCAGCAGCTTCTGGTTCACCTGTAGCTGAGGAATACTGCCGAGGAGAGGAAGTGACGGAGAGACACAGAAAACCAGCGGAGGGGATGTGCATAGTGACTGAGAATATGGATTTATGCCACCAAACACACTTTACAAAGATCACAAATCAAAGGAAGGCACTAACTTCATCTGGAACGACCGGTAAGTATTCCATTTGCTATTGTTACAAAGAGATAGGTTGTTGTGCTCCCTCTCTGTTTCTTATCCTATATCTAATAGAACTGCTCGGGTCTTGATAGATTGAGTGGGAAAGTTCATGAGATCTTTCTAGAGGGTTATCAAGAATAACTTTTATCCAATGACCTTTCCCCTCTCTGTCTGTGTGTGTATTCTCTTGTTCCGATTAACCCAGCCAAATCTTTGTTCTTGTTTTGTATCTATATCTACGCCGGGATCCGGAGTCGAGGCTGATCCTCTTGCTGTAGTCCTGTGTCTTGGATCCTCTATCCTGAGTTCTGGATTAAGTGGTGGACTTCGGGTCGTGGCTGAACCTGTCTCTGCGGTCCTGCCTTGGGTCTCGTCATGCTGCTTCCCTGATGGCTTCCTCAGGATTGTAGCTGACATCCTCGTGGATTCATCTTCTTATTACAGACACATGCATTTCCTAACATTCGGTCTATATGCTGTAAAATGTATTATCTCTTGGATTTACACACGGCATCTATTGCTCGTCTGTCCGTCCTGGGAGAGGGATCCCTCCTCTGTTGCTCTCCCTGAGGTTTCTCCCATGTTCCCTTTAAACTGTGGGTTTTCTCTGGAAGTGTTTCCTTGTACGATGTGAGGGTCTAAGGATAGAGGGTCTAAGGATAGAGGGTCTAAGGACAGAGGGTCTAAGGATAGAGGGTCTAAGGTCAGAGGGTCTGAGGACAGAGGGTCTGAGGACAGAGGGTCTGAGGACAGAGGGTCTAAGGACAGAGGGTCTGAGGACAGAGGGTCTAAGGACAGAGGGTCTGAGGACAGAGGGTCTAAGGACAGAGGGTCTGAGGACAGAGGGTCTAAGGACAGAGGGTCTAAGGATAGAGGGTCTAAGGACAGAGGGTCTAAGGATAGAGGGTCTGAGGACAGAGGGTCTAAGGACAGAGGGTCTAAGGACAGAGGGTCTGTGTTGTTGTATTTGCTGTAAAGTGTCTCTACTGTAGGCTATTTTTATTTTATGTACAGCACTTTGGCTCCACCAAAAATCGTTTATAAATGTGCTATATAAATAAAACTTGATTTGATTTGCTATCGTTAGCATGAATTAGCATCACCAAACAGGAAGAGGGGAAGCGATCCGAAGGTGGAGAGACGGAGAAAGGAAGGGTGCTTTTTGTGCCGATTCAACTCGAGTCTTCACTTCCAACAAGCTGCAACAATAACTCACCTGCTCTCAAGTCATGAACACAGGACATTCAGATCCAGAAAATAGATCACATTCTGTGTTTCTGCCCCAGAGGAAGACCCTAATGAACACGCTGTTGAAGTTGAACCTGCTTGCTGCGAGTTGACAGGCGCGTTCAATAACTAAAACTGAATTTATAAACCCAACCTCCCACTCAGCTATGCAACCACCGCACGTGTCAACATGTCTCCGTCTCTATCACACAACATCTCTTCCTGCTGATCGCACACGAGCCGACGCACCAGTGGGATGTTATTTTTCATCTCGCTCAGTTGGAATACTCCCTCGGGGGCGATTCTTTGATTTCTCTTTCCTCATTGAATTTGACAACTTCACAGCCAGATTCTGAAGACGTGATCATCTTTTAATTAACCTGGGACACGCCGGAGTTTTTCCTTCTTCCCTTTTCTCGCCGCGTTCTGCAAAGTAAACAAGCTTCAGTGTGACGAAGTGAAACTTTAATTAACCTACATTAATCTACCAAACCGTTAAAACACAGCTTGCACTAAAACTTATTTCATCTAGACGTTGTCTTTCAAAAAAACCTTTGCATTGATGATTTATAACTTGTCTTTTTTTACTAAATCCTTTCAGGCACTTTCTAGATAAACCTGAATAAACAAGTGTTGGCTGAAGTTCACACATCCTGTACTCAAGTAGAAGTACACACATCCTGTACTCAAGTAGAAGTACACACATCCTGTACTCAAGTAGAAGTACACACACCCTTTACTCAAGTAGAAGTACACACATCCTGTACTCAAGTAGAAGTACACACACCCTTTACTCAAGTAGAAGTACACACATCCTGTACTCAAGTAGAAGTACACACATCCTGTACTCAAGTAGAAGTACACACATCCTGTACTCAAGTAGAAGTACACACATCCTGTACTCAAGTAGAAGTACACACATCCTGTACTCAAGTAGAAGTACACACATCCTTTACTCAAGTGGAAGTACACACACCCTTTACTCAAGTAGAAGTACACACATCCTGTACTCAAGTAGAAGTACACACATCCTTTACTCAAGTGGAAGTACACACACCCTTTACTCAAGTAGAAGTACACACATCCTGTACTCAAGTAGAAGTACACACATCCTGTACTCAAGTAGAAGTACACACACCCTTTACTCAAGTAGAAGTACACACACCCTTTACTCAAGTAGAAGTACACACACCCTTTACTCAAGTAGAAGTACACACACCCTTTACTCAAGTAGAAGTACACACATCCTTTACTCAAGTAGAAGTACAGATACTCGGGTTTAAAAATACTCTGGTGAAAGTAGAAGTACCGACTAAACTTCTTTACTCAAGTCAAAGTAAAGAACTAAGAAGTAGAAAGTACAGGTATTTGGGTTCAACATGTAAGAAGTAGAAAGTACAGGTATTTGAGTTCAACATGTGAGAAGTAGAAAGTACAGGTATTTGAGTTCAACATGTAAGAAGTAGAAAGTACAGGTATTTGTGTTCAACATGTGAGAAGTAGAAAGTACAGGTATTTGGGTTCAACATGTAAGAAGTAGAAAGTACAGGTATTTGAGTTCAACATGTAAGAAGTAGAAAGTACAGGTATTTGAGTTCAACATGTAAGAAGTAGAAAGTACAGGTATTTGTGTTCAACATGTAAGAAGTAGAAAGTTCAGGTATTTGGGTTCAACATGTAAGAAGTAGAAAGTACAGGTATTTGAGTTCAACATGTGAGAAGTAGAAAGTACAGGTATTTGAGTTCAACATGTAAGAAGTAGAAAGTACAGGTATTTGTGTTCAACATGTAAGAAGTAGAAAGTACAGGTATTTGTGTTCAACGTGTAAGAAGTAGAAAGTACAGGTATTTGTGTTCAACATGTAAGAAGTAGAAAGTTCAGGTATTTGAGTTCAACATGTAAGAAGTAGAAAGTACAGGTATTTGTGTTCAACATGTGAGAAGTAGAAAGTACAGGTGTTTGAGTTCAACATGTAAGAAGTAGAAAGTACAGGTATTTGGGTTCAACATGTAAGAAGTAGAAAGTACAGGTATTTGTGTTCAACATGTAAGAAGTAGAAAGTACAGGTATTTGGGTAAAGTACTGATACCAGAAACATTTACTGAAGTACAGTAATGAAGTATTTGTGATCCACTACTTCCCACCTCCGATGTAAACACATTCCAGGAGCAAGAGGGAGATGTAAAAACAGCAGGATGAGATTTGGTGGCTTGGAGCCACAGAACGTCCTGAGCATATGGGTCTCGCTCAGCTCAGGGTTAGTAGTTTAGTATCAGCAGTAGCCCAAGGGTTGGCACTGATGTTCCTCCTGAAAGCAGATGGGAGATTGATGGGAGGACCGAGTGAAGGCGACATGCTCTGCCTCAACTCAAGTACCTCGCTTCACTGCTCTTAACAGCAAATCGCTTAGTGGTCATATAGAGGGAGAGGTGTGTGAATGCAACCTGCTCTGAATTAACAAATGGCTCTAATTACCGGCCGACAGCAGGTCCTTCCACCTCGCGAGTCCACGAGCGTGTGCTCCTGGAGACTTTAAACTGTAGGACGAGATAATTGGCCAGGTGTTTATATCTTTTATGTCACAGAACTTTACAGAGGTGGGGTTGATATCAAAACAAAGTTACAGTTCAAAGACACACTGGCACAGTTTGGCCTCACGGCATTATGCTACCTCGTTACAATTATATCACGTCCTTGGCAGAAAAACTACATTCAGAGCAAGGATACAAGACCTTGGTATATTTTTAACTATTCATACTGTTTTAGGACACCTGTGTCTTTATTGTAGAGACAGGAATGAAACAAGGGAGACAGAGGGGAGGACATGAGGCAAATTGTACGAAGTCATGTTTTAGTATTGTCTGTCAGTCTCTCAACCTTGCATTTCTACATTAAGCATAGAAATGTAACTTACAGATCTAACTTAGAGCTTCCCTACATCAGACAAACTGGGTAAGTGACCGGCTGGTGAACTTCGAGAAGCTGCAGCTAAAGACATGGAGATGGAGGAGATTTAAAAACGAGCTCAAACTGGAAAACGAAGCTGGATTTAAAGCAGATACAACTCCAAAAATGAATCTGTGTCACGATGTATTTCCGACTTGATTTGACCTGTGTTTACTTTGCACTAAATGAAATGCAGGTAGTGCCCTAACACAGACTCCTCCAATACAGACTACCTACTTAGTTAAAAATCATTATGCTTTTTTAAGAGGCGAGAAAGAGAGCGCTGAGGGGAAACATGCACCACAGACTGAGCCAAGTGCAAGGTGATTACTGCAGATGAAGCAAATCATGTTTTTTGGGAAACCACTTGAGTTGAAATCATTGTGAGAGGCAGTTCATTCTGTCCAAAAACTAAAATATATACCCCGCAAGAAGAATAAACAAAGGTTGGGTCATGCTTAATGGATTCACAAGTCCAAATCCGTGGCAGCTACATGTGTTTTTTGTGCAGCGAGATGTAACGAGAGATGATATCTCCCCCGCAGGGACAACTATCTGCAGCAGCGAGGAACCCAGACACAGGAGGCAACAAGGAGGCAGGGTTAGGAGGAAACACAGTGCTGTAAAAGGAATAACAATGTGTGATTGCTATAATGTATTCTCCCCGAGACACAATGGAGGGGATGTAACAGCAGTGATTTTAAAGTCTGTTTTTAAACCTTAACGTTCCAGTACTTCTGCATCGCTTCCAGTATCCTCTGTGTCATAATTATATGTTCCAAAGCAGTCTTTTATCTAAAGGGAGAATACATCTACTCGTGCACAATCCTCCGTGGCTTCCTTCCAGCTGAATTCCTTCCTCCTTCGCCCTTCTAGCGAGGAGGAAACGTGGCACGGAGCTAGCCATTAGCGTAGCCGGTGCTGAGCAAACGTAATTAAAGCAGCGGCAGGATGGCTAATGCTGAGCTTAACACAATCCCTACGCCCCGGTCCCCCATGCTAATGTGATGGGATGTTTGTCGAGTTGTTCCTTATTGGCTCGTTAAAGACACGAGAGCCCGGGGAAAGAAAGATGGAGGAGGGTAGAGGGAGGAAGTTAAACACCAAAACTGGAACTCTCTACCCACTCAAATCAAAGACATACATACATGTACCACCTTTACAGCTCACTTAAAAACATGGTTCACTGACATGTATGGAGTAACGTGGCTGAACCTGTCTCTGCGGTCCTGCCTTGGGTCTCGTCATGCTGCTTCCCTGATGGCTTCCTCAGGATTGTAGCTGACATCCTCGTGGATTCATCTTCTTATTACAGACACATGCATTTCCTAACATTCGGTCTATATGCTGTAAAATGTATTATCTCTTGGATTTCCACACGGCATCTATTGCACGTCTGTCCGTCCTGGGAGAGGGATCCCTCCTCTGTTGCTCTGTCTGAGGTTTCTCCCATGTTCCCTTTAAACTGTGGGGTTTCTCTGGAAGTTTTTCCTTGTACGATGTGAGGGTCTGAGGACAGAGGGTCTAAGGACAGAGGGTCTAAGTACAGAGGGTCTAAGGACAGAGGGTCTGAGGACAGAGGGTCTAAGGACAGAGGGTCTAAGGACAGAGGGTCTGAGGACAGAGGGTCTAAGGACAGATGGTCTAAGGACAGAGGGTCTAAGGTCAGAGGGTCTAAGGTCAGAGGGTCTGAGGACAGAGGGTCTGAGGACAGAGGGTCTAAGGACAGAGGGTCTAAGGACAGAGGGTCTGAGGACAGAGGGTCTAAGGACAGATGGTCTAAGGACAGAGGGTCTAAGGTCAGAGGGTCTGAGGATAGAGGGTCTAAGGACAGAGGGTCTGAGGATAGTGGGTCTGAGGACAGAGGGTCTAAGGACAGAGGGTCTAAGGTCAGAGGGTCTAAGGACAGAGGGTCTCAGGACAGGGGAGTAAGGACAGAGGGTCTAAGGACAGAGGGTCTAAGGTCAGAGGGTCTGAGGATAGAGGGTCTGAGGACAGAGGGTCTAAGGACAGATGGTCTAAGGACAGAGGGTCTAAGGTCAGAGGGTCTAAGGATAGAGGGTCTAAGGACAGAGGGTCTGAGGACAGAGGTTCTAAGGACAGAGGGTTTGAGGACAGAGGGTCTAAGGACAGAGGGTCTAAGGATAGAGGGTCTGAGGACAGAGGGTCTGAGGACAGAGGGTCTAAGGACAGAGGGTCTAAGGACAGAGGGTCTGAGGACAGAGGGTCTGAGGACAGAGGGACTAAGGACAGAGGGTCTGAGGATAGAGGGTCTAAGGACAGAGGGTCTGAGGACAGAGGATCTAAGGACAGAGGGTCTAAGGACAGAGGGTCTAAGTACAGAGGGTCTAAGGACAGAGGGTCTGAGGACAGAGGGTCTAAGGACAGAGGGTCTAAGGACAGAGGGTCTGAGGACAGAGGGTCTAAGGACAGAGGGTCTGAGGACAGAGGGTCTAAGGACAGAGGGTCTAAGGACAGATGGTCTAAGGACAGAGGGTCTAAGGTCAGAGGGTCTGAGGATAGAGGGTCTAAGGACAGAGGGTCTGAGGATAGTGGGTCTGAGGACAGAGGGTCTAAGGACAGAGGGTCTGAGGACAGAGGGTCTAAGGACAGAGGGTCTAAGGACAGAGGGTCTAAGGTCAGAGGGTCTGAGGATAGAGGGTCTAAGGACAGAGGGTCTGAGGACAGAGGGTCTAAGGACAGAGGGTCTAAGGACAGAGGGTCTGAGGACAGAGGTTCTAAGGACAGAGGGTTTGAGGACAGAGGGTCTAAGGACAGAGGGTCTAAGGATAGAGGGTCTAAGGACAGAGGGTCTGAGGACAGAGGGTCTAAGGACAGAGGGTCTAAGGACAGAGGGTCTGAGGACAGAGGGTCTAAGGACAGAGGGTCTGAGGACAGAGGGTCTAAGGACAGAGGGTCTGAGGACAGAGGGTCTAAGGACAGAGGGTCTGAGGACAGAGGGTCTAAGGACAGAGGGTCTAAGGACAGAGGGTCTAAGGTCAGAGGGTCTGAGGATAGAGGGTCTAAGGACAGAGGGTCTGAGAACAGAGGGTCTAAGGACAGAGGGTCTGAGGACAGAGGGTCTAAGGATAGAGGGTCTGAGGACAGAGGGTCCTTTCTTTATAACTAATGCTGATGATGTGATTTTTAAGGGTGTCTATTATCAACAGCTGGAATGAACCATGTTGGCTAAAGCGGCTCCATTTACTGATTTGTGTGACAGGTGACCAAAGGGGACGAAATGAAAGTGAAAGTGAAGGAAGGAGGTTGTGAACTCTAGGGGATGAAGAAGTTCAGAGGGGATTTCTTATTCATTCTGTTTCTCTTGTGCAGAATATTTCAAATGGGTGAGAAATGGAGAAGTGCTTTCTCTGCAGAGCCAGGTGTCTCCACATCTGTGCCAACACCTCGACGTGAGGGGTCTCTGTCCGGTCCAATAAATACACTATTTGGCTAAAAGTATGAAAACAAAAACGGAACACAATGTAATCGAACCGACAAGGCAATACAGCAGCATAAAAGCATAAGACAGGCAAGACAAGAGTGTGGAGTGACGGAGTGACGGAGTGACGGAGTGAGAGGAGGATCTGTGATAGCAGGTTGAATGTGTTTTAGAGTGAGTAGGCCAGTTTAAACAGGTGGGATTTGAATGTCGTGATGGAGTCAGACTGTTTGATGTGTGGAGGCAGAGAGTTCCATAGCCTGGGCGCGGTGCAGCTAAAAGCCCTGGCTCCCATGGTGCTAAGGCGGTAGGTGGGGACAGTCAGGAGTCCGGCTGAGGATGAGCGCAGGGAGCGGGAGGGGGTGTATTCCTGGAGGAGGTTTGAGAGATAGGTAGGGGTGAGGTTGTTGAGGGCTTTGTATGTAAGCAGAAGGTTTGTGTAGTCAATCCGGTGCTGAACAGGGAGCCAGTGAAGTTGGATGAGGATTGGGGTGATGTGGTCAGACGATTTGGTACAGGTAATGATCCGGGCAGCCGAGTTTTGAATGATTTGGAGTCTGTTGAGTAGTTTTGTGGGTAGGCCAGAGAGGATAGCATTACAGTGGTCAATCCGGGATGTGACAAATGCATTAACCAGGATTTCGGTGCTGGATTGTGAAAGGGATGGGCGGAGTCTGGAAATGTTGCGGATATGGAAGAAGGCAGTCCGGCAATAACGGCAATATATGGACTGTACCCATACTGACAACCTCTATGTCCACTATGTCGGATTGTAAGATGCACAGATCACGTTTGTATGACCCTGTAAAATGTTATTAACTGAGTTCTGATACTTGAAGGAAAGGGTTTACGTCTCTTCAAATATCTAATACTCTGCAATCTTAGCTGATGTTTCCACAGTCTTTCCTCGTGTGTGAGGAGGAGAGTACAGTCCCAGTATATACCACCTGACTGAGCTTTAACCCTTTAACTGCCAGACCAAGAAAAAAGCTATGGAAAAATTATTTTGTTGCATTTTTTGTATCAAATAACCACAAACTATTTTTATTTTCACCAATTGTTACGATGTGAGGTGCAGGTGAAAGAACGATACGTGGAGAGAGGGTTTTCTTGCAAAAAATAAACAGGCGTTTATTGTGCCTTCCACATTATTCCACAGAAACACAAACTGCATGCCTGGCGCTGCATTCACCAGCAAGGAACAAACGAATGCCCTTCCCCTCTCTTCCCAACCACATTTATAGGAGACTGCCCGCCTTCCCACTCCAACCTGGCCAATCAGGTCATGGTTCTGAAAGCGGAGTGAAGGCTTAAATACAAAATTAAACACTGTTGTCTACCTTTAATAAAACCTTAAAGGCTTAAGTAAATTCATTATTGCATCGCCATAAATATTATACCTTCAAGAACAACAAGGTGTGCTTAAAACGGATAGTTTTTAACCTAATTGACACTCGTAAAATCACACATTTCCTGACCAATCGCGTCCAAGACTCCGCCTCCTCATACGGCACATATAAGGAGTACTTTGGAGGCACTGGGACAAGATGGCCTCCAGGTCTGAACAAAGGAAATGTGATTACTTGGTGCTTGTGTGTTTTACAGACTGACAAACGAATTTAGACGCATTTGATTAGTTTGTCTATGTAAACTGTTTTTATAACTTTAACTGAAATAAAGGCAACTCAGAAAACTACCTTTCTTAACAAACAAATAGTTAAGACCAACGTGTTAGTGAGGGAGTGTGTGCGCTTCCTCACACTGACCACACAGTTTTGTTTTTATGAGCCTCTACCAACTGGTCGAGCTGGCCTTCTATGGTAAAAGTGCATTTTCAACAATCATCATATACAGTGCAGTATGTGTACGCATCAAACTCAAATACAACACAAACTCAAATACATTTGTTTCTTTTATGGAAAATGAGCAAAATATACAACCAGATATATTCATAAAAGATAATAAATTATAATTGTAAGTGTTTTTCATATTAAAAAAATCCATCTTACTGTCTATCAGGGGGGTCAAACTCAATTTCATCGCGGGCCGCATTAGCCTTATGGTTGCACTCAAAGGGCCAGTTGTAACTTTAAGACTATATAAATATATAATATATATAAAATAATGTATTATATTAATAATTAATGTTATATTAATTATTAATACATTATTGCCTCTGCATTGGATTATTTTCGGATAGGGTAATATCTTCATAATTAACTACGTCTGAAAGCAGAAGTCTAGGGCAAACAATTGCAAGTCTCTTCAGTGCGCATGTCACAAAATGAGATGCATTGTGGGACATGTAGTTTATGGGCAACGTGCTTCTGTAAAGTGGCATGTAACCGTATAATAAACGTATTATATTCTTTGCAAGCTCTTGCGGGGCCACATAAAATGAAGTCGCGGGCCGGATTTGGCCCCCGGGCCTTGAGTTTGACACCGCCGGTCTATATCCTGTGTTGGCCTAACTTGCTCATCTGTGTGCAACATTGGGCTGAATGCCATGCATGAAAGGTGCTATATAAATTATTATCACTCTTTCACTCTGAGACTCATAAGGCAGATAGATTTAGTAATATTACCATGAATCTAGCTATTTATTTACCATATTTGATTGAAAAACATCTCTGAAACTCTGAAAAAGTCGTATTGCTAGCTTACCATAAAAGGCCAATTCGACCGGTTGGTTGAGCATATTTTCAAAAAAATAATTACACCCTTGTTAAAACTTTTTTTGTGCATCAAGTTATCTAATTATGTTCAGTCAGTGCCCTGCCACTAAAATATGTCAAAAAGGATATGGCTACCTTACAAAAGTTGACCAAAAAGAGTGATTTTTAGCATTGCCAACTTCTTCAGTGGAAGCTAGCTGAAGAGCTTTCTGTTCGAACCACAGTGACATCTAGAGGTTGTTTTGTGCATAACATGTCAACAAAAGGGTAGACAACAAGATATCAAGACACAAAATGTGCTCTACCAAATGGTGGCGCTGGCAGTTAAAGGGTTAACCCGACTGAAAAGCTGCTTTCCTGCGTGACGACTATGACATGCTCACTGCTTGCTAATGGACTGAATAGCGACTGCAGCACTGACCCCAGGAGTTACTCTACAGCATTGATGAAAGGCCAAATGCACTCTACTGTTTCCCTGGGGGGGGGGGGGGGGGTACAGATTATGGAGATGAAGCTTCAACAAGAGCTAATGAAAGGCCTGGGTAGGCACAGCGACCCCTCCAGAGAAACAGAGCTTACTGCTGATAATGAACATAGCTTTTGATGCTGTAAACAAACATCTACCTCCTCAATAAAATAAAGAATATTGCAGTGGCTGCCTCTGCACAAAGGAAAAGGAAAAGTAGAATAACATGACTGTGCTTTTGCTGGAGTAAATCGAAGTGATGAATGACTCACTATCTGCAGGCCATCTCCAGGTGTTGGTTAAGTGAAAAATGATAATCCTCAGTTTGCTGGAGAGAAACAGATCCGACCTCAGATGCACTTTCGTTGGTTCGTTGCAGAGTGAGGACCGTGCAGGCGAGGCATGCACCTAATTCACAGAGGAAGTATGCTAACGGTTGCTAGCGAGGATTGGCAGATTTGAATAGTTAAGTAACGTTAGCTTCTTCTTAAGGTTTAGCATTATTCAACATGTGGAGCAATCCAAAAGCTTGTTGACAACAAAGCAAACTGTACATTTCAACTTCAACAACATTTGTATCCAGCATCGACCTATCGCACTAAAGTAGAAACATGTCTTTGATCACTACTGTCTTGTGGTCATATCATATTATTTAGCTGTGATAGGACCACAATGTTAGCTTTGGGTTAAAGGTCGCGTCCTCCACATGTTGATATCACTTCAGTCATCCCTCTTCTTCTTGTATTATATGCTACTAATCGCTGCATCCTGTTCCCGAAGAGATTGCTATCAGACGTCGTAAAGTACAAAGCCACTTGTTCTTTTGAAGACGTGAAGGAATACTATTCAAGATTGAAGAACAAAATGTCTCTTTGAACTAATCTCTATACATCAGAACAAAATGTCTTTGTTAAATGTTGATTGGTAGCTTGTCCTTGATGCCTGTTTCTATAAATGCTGGATTTTAAAACATTGTATTTTAGATAAAGACATCAAGGTGGGTAACTATTAAACAGATCTTCACTGCCAGTAACACAGCAAGTGCATCAACAAAAGGATCCAGATCTTATGCCTTCTTCCCTGATGCTTAAAGTAAAGAATGGGTTTTAAAATTCTGCAGGAAACCACAGCTACCAGTGCGAGACTGTCTGTGCCTAATTTGAGTGGCTGCTTCTTGGTTTCTAGTACGTTTGAGGAATGAATAAGAGCGTGTGCCGATTGATTTACCGGCTCTGCATGACCTAACCCTGATTACATCTCTGAACTGTGGATTCTAACGTGAGTAACTAAGCCTCTTGTGATCGTGTTAACAACAACGTTAAGGCTCTTATTTGTTATTTGTAACACCCTATGTTTACCGCCTGCTGGCTGCTAAGCTAAGTCTGTTTTAAGCTCCAGTCTTGATTCATAAACTAAGGGTTTGATATCTGGAAAACATGACCTCACTGCACCTAATTCAATAACACAAGGCTGCTACTGTAAGATAGCTTCAAAGTGTAGACAGTAGAGTTGTTATAATGCATCATAATGTGTATACAAGTTATAATAGACCTGGCTGTTATCCTATTTCTTTAATAAGGTCAGGTTCAAGTCCATGCCTCCACAATAAAGCGTATTTCTTTACGTTGAGCCCGCGCAGGAAGTGATGAGTGATCAGATCTACTTTTCCTCGTCACAAAGCATCACCAAACACGGTGTTTAGCCTAAAGTGGATCAGTTACGTCTGGATGTTTTCAAATGCGTTACAAAGGTCAGGCTCAAGTCAGTGTTTAATAAGGTCAGGTTGAAGTGCAGAAAGCATGGACTCTGGAGCGAGGCTGCGTGCAGGAATCTGAACTTTTCCTCCAGGTATTTCATGTTTTTCCTGTGCATGTTACATCACTACACATTTCTGAGAAGAGGATATGACTTTCTTTACAAGCACACGATAAAACCAAATACTGAGCCTCATGAAATATTTATCAAGAGTCAAGTCTTTGGCCTTATTTAGCAATCCTCCACAGACAGCCTCTGGACGGCATGAACTCCTCCACTTGTCAGAGAGGGAAAACAGCTCAGAGAAGTCCATCTCCTCCTCAGCTGAATGGTGGGCGATGCTGACTGATATATTCAACCCTCGAAGACACGTTTGACTGTTTGCCAGGAAGAGTATTGACAAAGAAATTGGATAATGGTGTAGGAAATGGTAAAGCCATGATTTAGAACAGTTTACTGTAGTGATTGATGCTCTGCGGAGAAAATGGTGACGAGTAATCTGATGCTCATCACTTCCTGCAGGGGCTGAACGTAAAACAACCTTTTATGTTGGACGGTCAGGGGTGCATCAGTGCTGCAGCATTGTGTGATCTTCTGACTGTATGTGTACATCATCGGCTGGGGAGCAGAGGCCAGGACAGATGGATAAATCTGGGGAAGGGTCTTTGATGTCTGCTGGCAACCACCCAACTTCCCTAACATCCTTCAGCTGGCACAGGGAGGAAGGGGAAGAGGAAAGGAAGGAAGTCGAGCATTGCACGGTCTCCATGGCATTCCTGATGCTTTGGGATTAAGGTTTGATCCCTTTTCGGCTAAAAGTGGAAGCTGTCGATGACTCGGAGAGAGAGGGGAATATTTGTGTGACCTGAGAGAGTTGCATCTGCTTTATCCATGTGTCTCAGATACATTACGATGTCTTATGTTCTATAGATGGACTTTAAACGGAATGAGACAGAAACTAAGGAAGCCCTTAGAGCACAAATAATACATACTGTAAAGGTCAAACGTTATTCCACAATAGCATTTAGTAGCAAGTGTCTTTTTTACTTTTAAAATAGTTAGGGCAATGCATTTCCATTTGAACTTTAAGGTGCTTGCATACATAAAAGTTACATTGTTGTTTTAATGTTGTCTCTTGCACACTGTGGCGGTACGACTGCAACCGAAGGAGTGTACTCATGAGTGTACTGCATATGTGAACAATTATAATGCAATTGTAGAATTATGTTGAACTATGTCATCATTACAATTGGCCAACAATGCGTTACTGTATGTCCTGAATTTATCCAAAACTACAGATTCAAGCCCGTCAATAACACATAGTACGTACTTGAAAGGCAGGCGAATATGAGTGTAGTGACCACGATATCCATTTGTTTTGTGTCCTTTGTTTGTGATTCACTCGTGGGGCTGACCGACGAATGGACGCTTGTAGTTTGAGAGAAAAAATGATACTTCAATGTTAAAGCACAATAAAGAACCAAGCTGTGACGCTCCCAACCAGCGAGGTCTAAGAACTGTTTGCTTCAGTCAGCCGCACCAGAAGGCTGCAGCACCTCGACCTGCAGAGTAACGCACTCAAATGAAATAATAAAGAATATCCACCACAGAATCTCAGGCTAGATAAAATAATCTAATCTAAGGAAATGGCTCCTACAATGAGTATTATATGTAACAGTGTCCTTGCATGTGTCATAAATCTAAAATGCTTGTCTAAGTGAGGTCATTAATCGCAGCAGGGTCTCAGACCTTTTCTTCGGCTAATTGCCTGAGCTGCTCGGAGAAACTGCCAAACACATTCCTCCGATATCCATCTCCAAACTCGGCCAGCCGTGAGCGTGGAAAGCCTCGAACAATCAATGATCCCCGTTATCAGCGGTCACACCTTTACTCCTCATACATTCCTTTCCTAACCGAGGCCAATCACAGCGCTGCACTTTAACCGCAACAGACGCTCCGTGGCTGCCTCCTCTTGCATTAACCCTCGAATGCATCAGTAGTCTTTAGAGTATAATAACTGGGAACCACCCAATGGAAGTGAAGCCAAATGTTGTGCTGATGAAACATCCTGAACGATAACACACACACGGCCAAATGCCTTTATCCTCCCGTGATGAATTCATTTGGCTTACTTTTATTTATCTGACAGCGCCATTCGTCACATCGTATCACAGCACGGAAAAAATAGAAGCATTATACTTAATACATTTAGCCAATTAGGAACTGAAATCACCTTAGCTTGTTGTTTGCATGACATGGCAACAACTCTCAAAACTAATTAACCCCAAATGCCGTGGCGAAACTTAACGGAAGAAATCCAGAAAACAATTTAGTGTGTCTAATTTCCATCCCTCCGTATCTAATCCTTGATCTATAACTCTGCATTAGCAATCTACTTGTGCCTGTCATGGCATTCAAATATGTCAAATAATGTTCCTTCAAGTGGCGGCATGACGTAAAGGAAACAGCGTTATCTGTAATCTGGGTTTCAACAGATTTCAATGCCTCAGATAAAGATCAAGTGAACCCCCTTAATGAAATCCAGCCGGCTCCTGACTAACACTACTTTCATGTGCCATGATGTTGAAAATTGATTAAGGCGGACTTTACATTAGACCAGAAAGGTGTGTGTGTGTGTGTGTGTGTGTGTGTGTGTGTGTGTGTGTGTGTGTGTGTGTGTGTGTGTGTGTGTGTGTGTGTGTGTGTGTGTGTGTGTGTGTGTGTGTGTGTACAGACAGATATCAAGACACAATACATGGAATCGTCAATCTTTCAGTTTGTGTGTACAGAGAGATCGAAATACCGTTTCCCACAATCCCGAATACAAAAATACAAATATACATATATATATGTATACAAATATGTACAGTACCAGTCAAAAGTGTATTCTAATTATGTGTTACTTTGTAGATGAATACTGAAGACATCAAAACTATGAAAGAACTAATATGGAATTATGTAGTAAACAAAAAAGTGTTAAACAATCCATTTTGCCTCGATGACAGCTCAAGTCAAAGTGTGTGTGTGTGTGTGTGTGTGTGTGTGTGTGTGTGTGTGTGTGTGTGTGTGTGTGTGTGTGTGTGTGTGTGTGTGTGGTGGGGGAGCAGGGCCCTGTCTCTGATTAATCTCCATGGAAGTGTTAATTGAATTGTTCGAACTGCAGCCAATAATATCACATTGAATTCACACCGGGGGAAAGTGCAGATTGGTGCAATAATTACATTGTCTTGCAGCCAGGGGGGGTCCATCATTTTCTGTCACGTACCATCAGTGGTGGAAAGTAATTAAGTACACATTTGAGGTACATGTACTTTACCTGAGTACTCTCTTTCTGTGCCAGTACTACCATCATACTTTTGAATGTTGATACTACGAAATGTTGACACACAACAGTTAGGAAGAACTTGTGTAATATGATGCCATCCAACATTATATTTAAAGGGGACCTATCATGCAAAATGCACTTTGTGATGTCTTCTCTACATCAACATGTGTCCCCGGTGTGTCGGGGAACTCACGCAGCGTCAGAAAATAAAACCCTCTCTCTTTTCCTCCGTACCCAAATCTCTAAAAACGGGGAACAACGGAGCTGATCCAGATTTGCGTCCAATATGACGTAATATCTGAAACGTGGACCCACGGCCCAATCAGAAAGTTGCTATCAGAAACAATGCCCGACTGTTTTGGACGTAATATGGTCGGTGTTTACATTAGCATCGCTAACACTCAGAGCTAACCTGTACTGGAGAGCATGTGTGTGAAGAAGCAGGAAGTAAAAAGGAACTCACCTTGTGGTATAACCGGCAAGAGAGAAAGCCTTTGAGCTCCAGACTGTTTCAGAGAGAATCCTTGATAATCCATGATATGGCGTTTCATCACGGCAGCATTTAGTTTAGACAGTAGCTGCCGGGTCCCGCATGAGCTCAGACCCCTCCTCTTTAAAGCTTTATCCCCAAATCCGCACTTTAGAAACAGGAAGTGAAATAGAGGGATATGAGGCATGGCTAGAATGATCTGTTTGGTGTTTGGAGCAAAACACTTCAGACATGTTTTTTATATATGTGTATATATCTGAGACCTATGCTATTGCCTAAAGACAGCATGATACTGTAGGTGACCTTTAAGTGCCTAACAAAGGAATAATTTTTTAACTGTTTAAGTCGTTTTTAGGTAAGAAACATTTCACGCATTCAGCTTCTCAAGATGTTCTGCTTTTCTTATGAGATATTTTAGATTTTATTAGAATCATTTTTACCCTTTTTCTCCTAATACTTTAAATACATTTTCCTGTTCACACGTTCACAAGTACTATTCTCAATGCAATGAGTATTTGTTACAGTACAGTATTAGTACTTTTGACTTAAGTCAGGAGATAGGATCATGCTTTTTCTCGCAGGAAGATTGTAATATATATAACCACTCAGAAAGCTGTGAGTTCGGCCTGACAGCGTGAAAAGAACCTCACCACCCTGTCTTAAATGCCCAATTTACATGTATTAGCAAGATGAGACTCTTTGCTCGGCACACTCACTTACACTTATCTTATGCTCGTTGAAATGGCTTTTTTCTCCCGCATGCTGGATTAGAAAACCAGAGGAAAATGTCTCTGCTGTTTACCTTAAGAGCTGAAGATGAAGAGTGCAGCTTTGATCCGTTAGCCTTCATAATGAGTCGTGTTTAAAGGCCCTTGGTAATGCTAACAAGAGGCATCAGTGAAGAAAGTTTCGGTAACACTTTATATTAAGGTACACAAATTAACCATCAACTAGTTGCTAATTAACATGCATATTAGCAGTATATTGGCTCTGTATTAACCCTAACCCTAACCCTGGTTCCCCTAACCCGGAGAACCATAAAGATGACTGCTCCAATTGCAGAGCTCAAGATTGTGAACCCAGACATATTCGAGACCTTCAAGTTTGATCCTGCAATAGACACTAGGGCTGAAGGATTAATCGATTTTAAATCGAAATCGCGATTTTAAATGGTGCGATTATGAAATCGCAAAGCCTGCGATTTTCTTTAGCTTTTTTTTTTTTTTTTTTATTCTTTTTTTTGTTCTTCTTGTGTGTCAGTCATCCACACCAATCAGAAGTGCTGTGCTCCACATGCACCAGACTTTGTTAACCAATCAGAAGTGCTGTGCTCCACATGTACCAGCCATTGTTAATCAATCAGAAGTGGCCCATGATAGACGGTGATAGACAGATTGATCCAATCACCTGCCAAGTATCGGGGGCGCTAGAGACGGGAGCACGTTGATGCGACCTTCCTAGCCGGAGATATGGCCGCATTTTACAATAAACTTCCGTTGGGTCGCTTAAAAACAAATATCGCAAATCGAATCGCAATATCTGTCAGAAAAATCGCAATTAGATTTTTTCCCAAAATCTTGCAGCCCTAATAGACACCCTGCTTTAATTTGCCAAGAAGTGTGCAACAAATGTTACAGTCGATAAAAAGGCCAAAATAGAGGACATGAAAGCCAAAGGCAAGCTTCTTCCCTTGCTGATGAAGTATTAAAGGGCTGGTTTTATCGGTTTAGATAAGGTGTACTGGAAGAGTTGGTTATGAACAAGACTTCACTTTAGAATAGGGAACATGTTCTTAGATAGAAATACCTCATTTTGAGTTAATTAGACACACTTGTAGTTTCATGTCTTGTTACATAAGAATAGATCATATTTGTTAAGTGTTATTATGGGAGAATTACTATTCTTGTGCTACTACTGCCTTATTAGGCCCTTATTGAGCAGAGCATATTAAGACCCAAACTCATGTACAACAACTTCCTTACTTGCAATGAATCAGCACTAATTCGAGGGTTATTGAGGAAAAACTCTCAACTAATGGCTTATTTCTTGTAGAATACGGTCATGTAGAATAAGGCATTAATAAGTGTTTTATAATGACTACTAAAGAGCCAATATACTGCTAATATGCATGTTAATGAACAACTAGTTGATGGTTAATTTGTGTACCTTAATATAAAGTGTTACCAAAGTTTCTTCTGCTCTGACTTTGTTTGGACGGTACATCGACTTGTCTTACGGGTAGAATCTGAATACCGGGGGATTCGCATGAACGAAAAGCAATTTTTTAAATACCTAAAAAGCAACACAGCGACGCGTTCACTTTTCAAAACAGCTGGCAAAAGTTGATAACAGCCATTTTGTACTTCAAAGTCCTTCTCTACGAACCATTCTTTCTAAGATCGGCAATTTGTTTCGAGAGCAAGCTGGAAATCGCCCATGGACATCGTCTTTGAAAATCTAATTTTGGATTCACGCCGCAGTTTGTTGTCATTGTGGGAAAACACACTTGAGGGAAGAAACGCCCGATATGTGGCTCCGCTGTAAATGATTCTGCCGTCTTGGGATACACACACCTCGGGGAATAGCAGCCGAGCCACTTACTGCTTTAATTAAAGCGCTCAAATGGCAATGTTTATTTATGAGATTGATTTTTTTAAATGAAAGCTTGAGAATAGAAGATGTTCCATTTATAGAAGAGACTGCTTATGGACCTGCCGTCATAAGAACATAATACACAACACATCCCAGGATAAGCCGTTCAAACAGAAGCTGTTCTCGTGAACATTTCCCTCAGCATCGAAATCCCAACAAACAACTCAACATCTGTGTAAAGTCAAATCAAATGGGTTTATCATATCAATATTTACTCTTCTTCTGCTGCGGTCTAAAGTGCACACAATGTAAATGTGGGCTCCAGAGAGTGCATTACATCTGTGGCTCTGTAGCACACAAGGGCAAAGAGTTTAGAAAAGAAAGATGAACTTCGGATAAGATCTTGTACACTTTACTGAGCAGTAGAGGCAAATGAGCCCATGGGGTATCAACATACTCTGTGTTCTATTGCAGACATTATTTTGAATGACCCATGAAATATGCAGCATTGTCTTACATCATCAAAAGTGCCAATAATATTCAGTTGTAGTGACATTAATAAGCTCTCATTTCATTTCATTTCAAACCTTTATTTAACGAGATTGGTCCCATTGAGATTATATTACAGGTACATATCATCGATCTCTTTTTCAAGGGAGAGCTGCAGCAAATAGGTTCCACATGAAACATAAAACAATAAAGGACATTATACATTATATTTACAGGTACATTTACATAGTTATAGACATTTACAAGTGCCCATAGCTCTACATACAAACCCTGTTGGTCATTTCCGTAAAGCACTATTCAGCTCAAGTGCAATGGCTCACATCGACATTATGTTAAATATCATTGCCGGCTCAGCATATTTAGAAATGTGTTGAACAAATCAGCATTAAAAGCTGTGTGCGCGGTCATTAAAAATACACTTGTTGCTTCTGTTTACGGTGATAAAAACACATCTCATCCAGTGTTTCTAATTGAAGAAAGTGCCAAAGCCAACGCTGAATAACTAATGATATTCCTATTACAATTTCAAACCTGCAAAGCCTTGTTGCTTAACATCAGCAGGGGTTGGGAATAATTAGTGTACAGCCGCAGGTAGCAGGGTAGAAATATGCAACACAGCAGCGTCAGTTGTTAACAATTAATCTGACAAGACGCTGCATTAACTTGATTGTGAGGAATCGTTACTTCTACTGGACGTTTAGGGCAATACTAACGTTAGAAAAGCACAAGCTTCATCCCAAAGACAGATAACCACCATTTCAAAATGACAGCTACTCTATCAAGAAGTGCCAATAGGTGTGATATTTTTAGTGTTGAGTATAATTGTCAGGTGATGTGTGTCCACTCATGGAGCTAAGGCTCTTGACGCCTCTTCAAAAGTGTTTGTAATTATAGCCTCTTCAAACATCAGTGTACATACAACTAATGTACTTATGTGCTTTTGGTTGGTGTAATTAAAGGAAAACTATTGAGGATAACAACTTCAACAGATACAGATTCAAGAATAGACAATTGTAAAATGTGTTAGGGATTCATTTTGTCTTTACTCCTAGATATTTAACCTTATTCTGTGTGTTGACATTTACGACCATCCCTGCTTCTAATCTCCCGTAAGGAATGTGTTAATGCAGTCGTATGTTGATACTAGGTTTTATGGCCTGACCTGCCGGGCACAGGGGGGTTTACGACTGTGAGCATGCTGGCTTTCTAAGCTCCACAGATGTGAGAGACATCTCCTGTGTCTGTAGATGTTTACGCCCATCCCCAATATGTGGATTGGACTCTCTGTAAGCTAGTTAAAAGGTCTATCGAGATGCGAGGCTGATCAGAATTGACATGGCAACCCACCCGTGCAGTCAGAACCTTTTGCTGTGTGACTTGTGATGTGAATTTCTCCGGCCGATGCTTGTATTAAATCTCAGTGTTTGGCATCAGAACTCCTGCTCGTCCCGTGTCTCCTTCATGAGTCGGTGACTCCCACTGCATTGCTCCACAGAAGTTTCCTCCACAGAATGGACGGTGTTTTGTGAATTGAAAACACTATCTTTTTTGCAGCCTATATTCTTCTCACTACAACGTTTCATCGTCCAAGTGCTTCTAAAACACAAACACTGCGGTAATTGAAACGTGTGCATTCATTCATTCATTATTTGCTAAACGACTCTGCATTTTAAAAACCGTGATGCACGCTGTCTCTCGTTGGGATTCGGAGGCTTCGGTTTATGGCGTGCCATTTTCTCTCTCTCTCTCGTCTACAACCCATGAAATGAACAGAACGGCTCTGAAAATGAAAGGATTACCATAAAATTACATCCAAATAGTGCTGATTGCTTGATGAGCATCCGTGGTGCCAATTTCAAGCCCTCCAAAGCCATGTCATCTCCTCACTGTAATGTGCTTCATTAACTCGTCTCTGTGATAGTTCCCGCCATCGTTCGTTATAGAATATCTGCTTTGATGTGGCTGGAAAGATGATGGATAAAGAAAGACCTCCGTTTAGCCCTGTAGGTGATGATTGGCTGAATTAGCAGCAGAGTGGTCTGCTAATGTAACCGTGATCCGATTGTCACGCTCACAATGGACTTGAAGTGCACACGGGGAGTTTGGGTTGAAAAGGGATCAGAGAGTACATTCTGCTTCGTCCCTTTACTCCCTATTTCGCATGGATTACCACCAATCAATATTCAATTTAGCGAGTTCAGTGTGCCTACGGTTTGTCTGCATCCTCAGCTTGTGGGGGATATTTCAAGTATGAGAGGAAAGGGGCAAAAAAAGGTCAAAATAAATGTCACTTTTTGTGCGTTTATAGACTTAGACATACTTTATTGTCAAGACACAGAGTGTACTATTAAAACGACATTTCGTTGTACTGGCTTACAGGAACAGGACAAGAAAACTTGCTAAAATTGTACATATAAATAAATAATAGTGACGTGGAGCTGATAAAATTAAAGATAAAGTGTGTGTTTAAAATATATGTACCGCTGACACAAATAACAGTACTTTGTGCAATATATAGTGTATGCAATGTCCATCCATCCATCCATCTTCTCCCGCTTATCCGTGGTCGCGTCTCGGAGGTAGCAGTTCCAGCAGAGAGCCCCGAACGTTCCTGTCCCCTCATCAACCAGCTCTGACTGGGGGATCCCAAGGCGCTCCCAGGCCAGCGAAGAGATATAATCCCTCCAGCTGGTCCTAGGTCTACCCCTTGGTCTCTTCCCAGCTGGACGTGCCTGGAACACCTCCCTAGGGAGGCGCCCAGGTGGCATCCTAACTAGGTGCCCGAACCACCTCAACTGGCTCCTTTCGACGCGAAGGAGGAGGAGCAATGTATGCAATGTACTATGTATATTGTTTACTAGCTGCTTCTTCAACACTAAGACTGTTACACCACTTCTATTAATGTTGTCATTACTGTACTTACTGCTAATATGTTGCTCCTTAAGATAATTAGATTGTATTCTTTAAACCTCTTTATTTAATAAGCCACTAATCATCACTGTTTGTCTGAACTTCTCTGTACGTTTAAAGGATTACTGAAAGGTCAAAAGACATTGCTTTAAAAGCCACTTCTCTAATTTGCATTAATTAATAACATTATGGAAACACTAGCAGTGATCTGGGTAAAGAAACATTTCCTTCTGGTGCCTTTCACTGAAGCCAGCCTCACTGCCCTGCTACCAATACTTTATACTTGTTACTTAATGTACTTTGGGAGGCAGCGACTTATTTATTATGTGGTTTTCTGCGGAGGATTGATTTGCTGCACCACACACCCATTTTCTACCCACACTCCTCGTGATTATGTTCCAGTTTGTTGTTCGGTTCAATAAATCCTTCTTTGCATTATAATTCTGCGTGTGGCCTCCGTGTTTGTCCTCAGCCTTGAGCCGGGCTCAGAGAAGAAGCTCCGTATGGACACTGCATGCTTGGAGGTGGAGGAGGATTCATGGCTGAGCAGAGAAACTGAACATCAGAGTGACAGGTGATAAAGACGAGTCTCCCTCGCTGCACACACACCTCTCTTCTTGCAGACAGATGCACGACAGAGCGTTGCAACACACACTTCTTTGTGTAACCTTCTCTTCCACCTTCCTTCTGTTCCTCCCTTGCAATTAGCAGATGAGTGCATCGCCTTGTTCTATTTTAATTTTAAGGAAAGCGCGGTTTTCACGGTCCATCAATGTGCCTGCAGCTAATGAAGTCTCATGCCTATTGAAATCTGTTATGCGCGTTGCCTGGCGACTGAGAGACCACCACAAAGATCTGATTTTCAAAAGCGTAAAAAAAACGCCGACGCCTCCGTTGGGTCTGCAGAATAATCTCTCAGTGCCACGCAGCGTAATAGACCGTCACACCGAGGCACTAAAATCTCTGTTTGAAGAACACGTTTAGTTGCCAGGCAGCATTACATAAGAGCCCTCACTGAGTTTATAACACATGGGGCAATTGATTAAAAGGGAATTATGAAAACACTTGCAGCTTCTAATCATAAACCGCCTGATCTTTTCCCTGCTAACCGAGCATGACTAGTGATGGCGTCGCTGCGTGTGTTTAAGTGTCAGTCTGATTTACTCCCAGATATCATCTCTAACTTACAGCACTTGCTTCAAGGCTTCTTTATGGAGGTATTGACCGCGGCCAGTTGATATACAGTGGTCATCGCTGGCTATCAGCAGAGAAAAGGTCACTGTCGTACATCAGCTGAGAGTCTGAGACACCCCGCTGATACATCAATGTGTTATAAACCACGGCTCTGCCAACGGTGAGAAAAGAGAAGATCTATCGACTTGAATCAGGACGGGTTTCAGGAGTTATGTCTGAGCGCTGTGGTATGAGTGGGAAGAGGAGAAATCCATACAGGCCGGCATCAAAGGTGTTTCTAGTGAATTATGTCGAAAGCAAAAGCAATGAATTGTTAAGATGTCTTCTCTGACTTCGAAAAGTATTAAATGCAACACGTACATGTTTGATATTATCCGTTTTAGTTTGTATTTGTATTTGAATTCTGAAGGAGAATGGAGCTGAACCCTTTTCAACAAAAACCTCTGAATCAAGGAGATGCCCAGTCAGAATCCTTTCCCTCCTGCCTTGAACGTGATTAAAGCCGAGGTACAGTGCCTCTGAGCAGGAGGCAGAGGCGGCAAAAAGACAAAACAAGAAAAATGAACTCACAAAGGAAAGTGGTGACAGCTGCAGAGCCTCGGTGAGTGTGCACGTGGGAGGAAGGGAATGGTGTGTAAATGCACTGCTGTATGCTTAATTAACACAGAATGCCTTTGTCCTCGGGCTCTGACCATTCGTGGGTGTTCAGCTGAAAGTGCAGGGAAATGATTCATTAAGTAGCCCAAGTGAAAATGAGTCGAGAAATTGGTGCTGTTTTTGTTTCAGGGAGAGGAAGCTTCTCAGCGAAGGAGGAGCTCACCTCTAAGTGACTGAGACCAAAGGCCGGGCATTAACACCTTTAATTACAGAGGCAACAAGGTCAGTGTGTGTGTGTGAGAGGCTACACACACACACATAAATCTCATCTTCTTTCAATTATGCACACACATTAAAGCAGGGGTGATAAAAACCCAGTTGAATGTGAAATGATGAGCGGACCATTAGGAGGTCCGTGTTATACGACGGTCTGCGGGGGATATGAAACCACACGGTTGTGATCCAGCAAATAGACTCATCCCATTCAGAGCTCATTCACGCCGAGGCTTATCCGTCTATTTACAGCGTGTCAAACGCCTGGAGGCACTTTGCTTTCCCTGTGATGGGCTGGTTGGTTGGAGAGTGGATGAAACAGAAGTTTGACAGATGCAAAAGGAAGATTGATGCGACTTGAAAGCCGCTTTGGAAGCTGTGTATTGGAGTGGGTGGGAGCACTAGTTAAATCTCTGAAGTCATGCAGCGACGAGTGCAGGTGGAAGACTGTGGAGATGGATTATTACATCTTGCATCGCCGACTGAACGTACTGTACTTTCAGTCGACACTCGAATTAACTCATGATTGTCCACACTTTGACAGATACACATGAAAACGGTCATTAAAGGGGCCTTAATATGCGTTTTGAAAACACGCTTTTAAACTGACATTAACAAAAAACCTGGAAAGATTAGCCACTATTGATTGCTAGAACATATTTCAAAATACTAACTTTTCCCAAGATATAATGCAACCACAATCAAACGATGTTACGGCTAATCTTCCAATCAGCCTGCTGGGACCTATTTTCAGAGTTATCTGACAGTAAAAATAATAACATTGCACTTCCTGATATCTGGGAACAATCCAATATCGCCGTTAGAGAATATAAGTGCCTCTTTTAGCCTTCATGTTGCAGCTCTGTGAGATCTGCTGCCTTGGAGAGTTTAATGTTATTATAGGCAATGTATTTGATGGCCAAAAACTGCGAGAGTGAAGTCCCAGTTGTAATAAACTTAAGTTATCCTTTAAAGCCTCTGGAACATATTTGATGGCAACCCCATTCCTCATTGGAAGAAACTGATTGAGAAAATGTGTTTTTGGGCACTTGAAGTTAAGTCAAACTGCAAGCCTGTGTGAGAGAAAGCGACCTGACGTTATTTCAATCCCGATCGATTGCATTACAAAGCCATCTATCTACATACGTAAAGGCACAACTAATCATTCAACATTGTGTTCACATCCACACACTAACCTTCTCCTATAGAGCCGCCGCAGGTTCTCTGGCCAGATTGATCTGTGAGTGCGGGCTACATCTATTCACTGAATAAGTGCTAGGACAAGCTATTCTTTCAGGGGCCATTCAGGCAACAATAGGCCTCTAATAGATCCAGTTTGTCTCAGTTAAGAACAACAGCCTCCCACCTCTTTCTACACACACACACACACACACACACACACTTTCGCTCTCAATTGCTGTCTCCTTTCTGCAGAAAATAAGAGGCTAATTCAGTCGACAAAACTCTGAATCCTTGCAACAATTGTCCCAACGACCCTGACTTCTGACCTTCCTGTGCAGCTGGCAAAAAGGAAAGCAGATTATTTCCATTATTACATTTGTGCAAACACAAACAGGAAGTGAATGCTAATGCTGCTCTGAGTCTGCGAGACGTGTACATGTGTGATTCTACGTCAGTATTGTGTTACAGCTGGTGCTAAAAATACATGTGCAGGTTCATTTAAAACAGATTACATGCAGGCAGTGCTTTCTTATTAAAAACGACTTTAAGTGGCTTAAAAGACAACACTTCAATCATATGTAATGGTAACATTTGTAAAGTGCTAGGTAGCAATCTGTGACAGTGCTACGTAGTGGACGTGTACAATATGCTAATAAACTAGCATTTACTGGGAGGCGTGTGGCGCACATACTTGCCAACCCTCCCGATTTTCGCGGGAGACTCCCGATTTCATTTCACTCTACCCTCTGCTCACTCCTTTCCATGCTACAAGCCGCAAGACAGTGCACTAACAACTAAGCTAAGCTAACACAGCTCCGGCGATCCACTAGCCGCCCCCCGCGGTGGTTTTGAAATGTTCTGAGGTCTCAAGGTTGGCAAGTATGGTGGCGCAGTGGAATCGTGCGTAGGTGTTCGGATCAGGGCGGTTCAAACCCCACTGCAGTCAGCATGTCCCTGAGACACTTCACCCCAAGGTGCTCCTGTGGGGATTGTCCACAGTATTGAGTATGTAAGTCGCTTTGGATAAAAGCGTCTAACAAGTAATTTAATTTACTGGATTTGCATTAAAACAAGTGCTTTAATGGAAAATATAACAATAATTTCCGTGTCCGTGGGTAGAGCAGTGACTAGAAAAAGGTGTACTTGTTTACAGTATTACTTTAAAGGCTGACATTTGACTGTATTTGCTTAAATCAAGTACGCTAGTAGAAATAACAGAACTGCTGCGTGATTGAGTTTGTTTATGCAGCACAAACAAATGACACGTAAACAAATGAATATATCCGGTGGAGAATGAGCTGTTGATGTGCATCATTAAAGCCCATCACACACACACACACACACACACACACACACACACACACACACACACACACACACACACACACACACACACACACACACACACACACACACACACACACACACACACACACACACACACACACACACACACACACACACACACACACACACACACACACACACACACACACACACACACACACACACACACACACACACACACACACACACACACACACACACACACACACACACACACACACACGTTATGTTTACAGAGGGCTTCCTGTAATGTCGCGCATTATTGATCACGAAGGCTTGAGTCTCCGAGGCTAACGGGATGCTTCAGACAGGAAGTGGCACTCGCATGCTGTGACTCACAAACAGAATAACGGAGTATCACATATGGTGGGAAAACACTAATTGACAGAAGATGCCGTGTATTTTTCAGGGAGATTGTTCTCAGCTAAAAGTAGGACGCAGTAGCAGGGAAATGTAGACAGAGAGGTTCAAATCAAAACTAGTGTGGGTTCTTATTTTTACTTTGAAAGGAAGAATTATGGCTGAAATAGAGTCGGTTCAGATTTAAAAAAGTGGTATCACTTTACAATAAGGTACACAAAATGTGCTTAGTTACTGAGGAACTACTAGATAGTTAATGGATAGTTAATGAGTAGTTCCTCAGTGACTGCGATGGATGGTTAGTTAGTTACTGGTAAACAGACTGGGGGGTACTGTATTAAAAAAGTACCAAGAAGATTGACATTATCATATTAATAAAAGTGTTTTCTGTTTTTATTCCAGTGTTTTAAACAACTTATAATATCTAAAGCCACCACCAAGTAGATGCAGATGCTGCCTAGTGTTTACTCACGGATCACTGATGGTGCCTTTAATGGTATCGGCCGTGCCTTTTAGATCTTTTGATCTACTGAAGAAGAAATCGATGTCCCCATACGCTTTATTGGAAGAGCTCCCGCTGCCTTCATCCACTTTTAGCTCCTTCATTCGATACGCTAACAAAAACACGATCGTCCAGCTCAGGTGTCGACCACAAACATACTGATGGATCCACGAGAGGCCGGTCCCTCGGGGTGATGTGGGCAACCAATCACTCTCCAAGTTGTTGACGTGCATACAACAGCAGGTTGTCATTACCTCACCTTTCTACTCCCACCTTCTACCTGCACATAGACCTGAGCTTAGCGGCCACTCAACATCACCACGTTGTGTTTGGAGCTATTTCCATTATTTTCTGCACCTCTGAAATAGAGCCATTTTCTCTGTGGGCCGTGATTGCTTTTTAGTCGACAGCCGTTGCTTTTTAAATGAAAATCAACTCAGAGACTGCTTCTCAAATTCCTCTTTAAACAATTGACTGTCTTTGCTTTCATGTCAATGTTAGTTTCGCTTGTGGAGCCGATAATGTTCTGACATTAAAAACGTCTATTAAAATAAACTCTACGGATGAGATATGTTGTAAATCCATCGCAGGATTATATACTACGACGAAAAGCATGAAATATGCATGTGTGGAGTCTCTGCAAGTTGATTTCCTCTCTGAAATGAAATGAAAGTCAAACAACATGTTGGTAAACACGGAAATCCATTAAGAAACGTGCTTATTCTACGCTTTGGGAAATGGGAGACTAAGCAACATGCAATTTGCAGTTAATGGACTAAAACATGTGAAACTGCTGCCATGTTGCTTTTGACAAAATGTGCACACAGACTGAAGAGCCCGCTGTTTGCAACACGGGTTTATTTGACTTTGAGAATCAAACCACAGCACGTTGGAGGAAGAACTCTCCCGCTGCCTTATCATTGAACTCGCTGTACTATCACTGACTCCGTAAGGCAAGCATCACCCACTGGAAACAACGGAGCAGCGGGAAAGTGTCGGTGAAGGCCAGCGAAGAAAGACGAGAGTATTTTAACGCAGCATCCCACACGGAGTTTTAACCCCTTCCCAGCTGACGTGCTTTTCTTCTGGAGAACAAAGAGAGGGAACCAGTGATCCTTATCGCTGCTAAACCCACACACACACACACACGTGGGCACAGCTGACTCGCACCACTTCACCTCCTCGCTGCTGCACACAACTGTCAACATGCCATTAACTGTTTTAACACACATCTCCTCAGTGTCAAACGAACAAAAGCAATATGTACACGTATCTTCGGTTGCGTTACAGAATGATAATTGCTTGAGGGAAAGACGGTAGAATGACAATCTAACCAGCCCATTGAGAGCCCATTACATTGTAATCCTGAATGTGGGCTCTGACATCTACCAGCGTACGTGGGTGGAAAGGAACAAAGGACAATGCGCCTTGTAATCCCGTTAAAGGATTAAGGCCTCGGGCACACACACACACACCAAAAAGACAGCCACAGTTTGTTTGGGAGCATCCCTCTGACTTACCCTTACACCGAGGCTTAATACTGTTACAAGAGCAACTGTAAAGTCCTCTGACCTTAAAGCGACCTCTGTTCACAACCTGAGCACGGAGCAGCCGCTTTCAGAGAGCTGACCGAGGAACACTTTTTTAAAGAGCTTTTCTCATCTCCAACATGACTCGTGTCTAACAGGATACACACACACACACACACACACACACACACACACACACACACACACACACACACACACACACACACACACACACACACACACACACACACACACACACACACACACACACACACACACACACACACACACACACACACACACACACACACACACACACACACACACACACACACACACACACACACACACACACACACACACACACACACACACACACACACACACACACACACACACACACACGGTGGATTTCACACCAATAGCAAGCAGACAATAATGAGAGACTGTAAATACTTGCAGGTTGTTGTCCTCCCGAAAACAAACAAAAGAACTTCCCTGCAGAAGAGCTTTAAGCCACTCTCCTTGCGATATCGTCAGATTGATTGTCAGGATGTACGGGAGGAAAAACTAGGCGGGATCAATTCCTTAATCCATACGCAGCTTTGTGAGGTGCTAAGGATCGACTTGATGCAAATAACAAAGCAGAAGAGAGCTGTCGGCGCCCGAGGCGACAGAAAATCATACTTTTCAACAAGGTTTTGTCCAAAGGAGTGTATAGTGGTGTGGTTTGTGACTTAGGCCCAATCCCAAACCGCCCCCTACACACTACCCCTACCCCTCCTGTAAACATCAGGTTTAAAACTAAAACACAATGAAAGATGTTTGGAGTTTCATTTGAGTTATTCATTTACATTTTTTGTCAAAGAGAAGCTGATTTGAAACCGTTGTTACATACAGTTACGGCACTTCCTGTTTCTGCCGGAGAGAGGGGAGAGAGGGGAGAGAGGGGAGAGAGGGGAGAGAGGGGAGGCCGTCCCAAAGCTTGCTGCTGTATTTACTCCCTCCATCTGACAGGAGGAGCCTCATTTGTCACTCCACGTAGTTCACTCCGTCACGGAGGGGGAGTGTGTAAGGGTAGGGTGTAGGGCGTGGTTTGGGATTGGGCCTTAGAAACACTTCTGAAGCTTCCACTTGAACTAAATACGTCTCCCAACATCGCCAACACACTGCTTCAGATGCAGTATTCAATACCTTAAAGCAATGCACTGCAACTCTTCCTGACTTTGTGAATGCAGACTCAAGTGCGGTGGGTAAATCAGAGTTTCACTTATTCATGATCTCAACATGTTAAAGCAGGCAGCGTATCAATGCAGCCAAGAGCAGAACACACTATGAATTATTAAATGGCTGTTTAGCCTTCATGTAGCCCTAATTCTGCTTTGCTAGTTACTGAGGAGTGGACAGTTATTCGGGTCAGTGCAGACATCACTTTCTGGCTCATCTTCATGACTGTTTTTCAGGTCGAATTGTGAGTTAGAAGCTATTGCAAACTCATTTTTAATATCAGCCAAATCATATGTTGTTGACTTGTTTGAGTGTCCTTTTTTGGTTATATCTAACAACAAAAAAAACTGACAATTTCTAGAAAAAACTGCAAAAATCAACAAGCAAATGCTGCAAAATGCACCCGATATAACATTAAGAATAAGATCCAGCAATAAAAGCACAACCCAGTCTGTTGTGCTGTTCATAAAACTTACATTGAGCAGATAAATATGTAATCAATTGACATTATTTCAACCAATAGCAGCAGCAGCAGCAGCAATAGTTTCTCAGGGGTCTTACCTAGAGATGTCAGCAGAAATGGAGCATCCCCATTGGCCAAGAGAAGTCATGTGAGGAGATCCAATTGGTCACACAGAAAGCATGGAGGGGAGAAAGAGAGAAAAGGAAAAGCTTATTAGCAAATTATTGATTATTTAGTTGTGTTCATGTCGAACAAATGTCAAAACAAATTCTGCTCTGATCGCTTTCATACTTACATATAATAATAATGAAGGCGAACATTAACATAGGTGAACGCAGCAATGGTACATAGTGATAGCTAACATCAGCACACTGCGAGAGATAATATCAAATCATAGTTTAGTAGACAAGTTTAGGTTGCGGCTAAAAGCGAAGTACTTTCTTCCCGGTGAAGTAGTATGGCAATATTTGGAACCAGTCTATAATAAACATAAAGAGATTGAGCAGCTTAGCAGTAATTTAAAAACAAAAGTACTGCCACTGACAGAAGCCATATTTCTCAGAGCATATTCAGTCTACCATCTTCTGTTAGTAAGCATCATTAAAGCAGCTTAAATGTCACTGAATAATAATCCGACAGTGGAAAGATGGGTCATGTGGCTTCCCTCTCACTCACACCACGACAGTAAAACAAGTTCACTTCAGACACGCTTTAGACGTCTGCAGAGTCCATTTCAAAACAGTCTGTTTGCTGCCTCAACGCAGCATGCACAAGCCCCAGTAAGTCTTCCGATATGACACATATTCCCCCAAAAAGCTTGATTGTAGGATCTATTCTAAAATCATTTCTGAAAATAACATCTCGTCTGAATTATCGCGCCGAGGCCTCGCGTCTCGTTTTCCTCTCCATCACCATTATTTCACCGAGCTGTGCTTAAGTGTCCTCATGACCACATCAATCACGGGGGAAAACATTCAACATTACTCTCCAATAACCGCAAAGTAGACATCGAACACGGGTTGTTGAGGGACGGACGTCATTACATCGTGTCCCGCGGGTCGGGGAAATTCAAACCTCGAGAGTTTATACCTGCTCCATCAGGTGGCTTTCTAATGTCACAGCTGATGTTGGATTATCCCCTTAACAAGAGAGATGGCAGAAGTACACACATCCTTTCCTCAAGTAGAAGTACACACATCCTTTCCTCAAGTAGAAGTACACACATCCTTTCCTCAGGTAGAAGTACACACATCCTTTCCTCAAGTAGAAGTACACACATCCTTTCCTCAAGTAGAAGTACACACATCCTTTCCTCAAGTAGAAGTACACACATCCTTTCCTCAAGTAGAAGTACACACATCCTTTCCTCAAGTAGAAGTACACACATCCATTCCTCAAGTAGAAGTACACACATCCTTTCCTCAAGTAGAAGTACACACATCCTTTCCTCAAGTAGAAGTACACACATCCTTTCCTCAAGTAGAAGTACACACATCCTTTCCTCAAGTAGAAGTACACACATCCATTCCTCAAGTAGAAGTACACACATCCTTTCCTCAAGTAGAAGTACACACATCCTTTCCTCAAGTAGAAGTACACACATCCTTTCCTCAAGTAGAAGTACAGATACTCGTGTTTAAAAATACTCTGGTGAAAGTAGAAGTACTGACTAAACTTCTTTACTCAAGTAAAAGTAAAGAACTTTGAAGTGTACTTCAGTAAAAAGTACCCAGCTGTTTGGGAAATGAGAGAAGTAGAAAGTTCAGGTATTTGGGTTCAACATGTAAGAAGTAGAAAGTACAGGTATTTGAGTTCAACATGTAAGAAGTAGAAAGTACAGGTATTTGTGTTCTAAATGTAAGAAGTAGAAAGTACAGGTATTTGTGTTCTACATGTAAGAAGTAGAAAGTACAGGTATTTGTGTTCAACATGTAAGAAGTAGAAAGTACAAGTATTTGGGTTCAACATGTAAGAAGTAGAAAGTACAGGTATTTGGGTTCAACATGTAAGAAGTAGAAAGTACAGGTATTTGGGTTCAACATGTAAGAAGTAGAAAGTACAGGTATTTGAGTTCAACATGTAAGAAGTAGAAAGTACAGGTATTTGGGTTCAACATGTAAGAAGTAGAAAGTACAGGTATTTGAGTTCAACATGTAAGAAGTAGAAAGTACAGGTATTTGTGTTCAACATGTAAGAAGTAGAAAGTACAGGTATTTGTGTTCAACATGTAAGAAGTAGAAAGTACAGGTATTTGTGTTCAACATGTAAGAAGTAGAAAGTACAGGTATTTGGGTTCAACATGTAAGAAGTAGAAAGTACAGGTATTTGTGTTCAACATGTAAGAAGTAGAAAGTACAGGTATTTGAGTTCAACATGTAAGAAGTAGAAAGTACAGGTATTTGTGTTCAACATGTAAGAAGTAGAAAGTACAGGTATTTGGGTTCAACATGTAAGAAGTAGAAAGTACAGGTATTTGGGTTCAACATGTAAGAAGTAGAAAGTACAGGTATTTGAGTTCAACATGTAAGAAGTAGAAAGTACAGGTATTTGGGTTCAACATGTAAGAAGTAGAAAGTACAGGTATTTGAGTTCAACATGTAAGAAGTAGAAAGTACAGGTATTTGGGTTCAACATGTAAGAAGTAGAAAGTACAGGTATTTGAGTTCAACATGTAAGAAGTAGAAAGTACAGGTATTTGGGTTCAACATGTAAGAAGTAGAAAGTACAGGTATTTGAGTTCAACATGTAAGAAGTAGAAAGTACAGGTATTTGGGTTCAACATGTAAGAAGTAGAAAGTACAGGTATTTGAGTTCAACATGTAAGAAGTAGAAAGTACAGGTATTTGAGTTCAACATGTAAGAAGTAGAAAGTACAGGTATTTGTGTTCTAAATGTAAGAAGTAGAAAGTACAGGTATTTGAGTTCAACATGTAAGAAGTAGAAAGTACAGGTATTTGAGTTCAACATGTAAGAAGTAGAAAGTACAGGTATTTGTGTTCTAAATGTAAGAAGTAGAAAGTACAGGTATTTGTGTTCAAAATGTAAGAAGTAAAAGTCATCAGAAAAATAAGTAGTGGAGTAAAGTACTGATACCAGAAACATGTACTTAAGTACAGTAACGAAGTATGTGTACTCTGATACTTCCCACCACTGCTTAACATAAATCCAAGAAATTTGTGCATCACACGCTTTTTTTTTTCAATCCACGGCTACATTAATGTGGGAAAATGTATATCCTTTATTGAAAAGTCTCACTGAGATTAACATTTAGAATAGAATACTGTATTGTTATTATACAATGAGATGAGTAGAGCTACTCCTTTTTTAAGGTGCGATACAAAAATACAAAAGAAGAGACGTTCAGGAGAACAAGCATTCATACTTCAAAATACAGATAAAGTTAAAGTGCAGGAAAATATGTTTTCAAGAGCGACCTGGCCAAGAGGGCAGCATGAACAATGTGACGGTAGAATACAGACGGAACATTCACCAGTCAATATGCAAATTAAAACGTTATAAAACATAACAAACCGACTTTAATGATGGGATATAAGAGCAGTCACATCGACCTTTCCTTGTTCTCTACTCCTTTAAGAGGGGCTTGAACCCCCCCTTAGTGGTTACACCTGACCGCCTGTGCATTGCTCCAGGCAGAAAGGGGCAGGGTGTTTTCAAAATGTGAATTTGAATTATTCCAAGTATGTTCAAATGTTAAAACAAAAAGTGTGAAGTTTGGTGAAACTGCAAGACTACATTAAACCAAAAACTACAAATGTAAGACATACTTTGGACCGAAGTGCTCACGAATCCCTGCACATATATAATGCCGTGTGAATGACTCAATTTGTGCAAAGTTATGCACATAGTAAATCATCCTCATGAAGAGACCCTCTCTCCCCTCTCGTCTCATTTAGCTTTTCTCTGCCAGACCGACTCCACTTCCCCCTAACGTCTAATCCAAACGGGGAATTATCTTTATGAACACATGGGCCAACCCAGTTTGTGATAAGAAAGCACATTACATAAGGGTTTGCCCATTGGTTTGCAATCTTATTCAGGACTTCTTGTGCGATTTCCTATTAAAAATGGAGCATTTCTTGCTAATTGAATGACGACTGGGCTCATCGACATGTTGTGATCAGAAGCTCCTGAACAGATGCTAACGGGACTTTGTGGGGAATTGTTTATGTTAAGCTGTTTCCAAAGACTCATTATGTACTGTATGGTCATACTATGGTGTCAACTGGGCCAGATTTAAATTAAAAAGAGTTTAGGATACACATTGTGATTGAATTGATCAGATATAGTAATAACATAAGGATGGCACTTCTCTGCATTAAGTTGATAGCTTTAAACATCTTGGTGTATGGCTAGACTCTTTCATTTAAACTACTAAAGCGGAATCAGTGTTTTTACATCGCTCTCGCAATTGTTTTACGCTCAGTGTCCGAAAGAGAATTGCTTCTCAACTTATTCTTCTGATGATGGACTATTGTGATGTTGTCTACCAAAATGCACATAAATCAGATCTTGCTCCACTCAACATAGCCTACACCAGACTATGCAGATTTGTTCTTGGTTGTCCTTTTCGTACACATCACTGCACAATGGATAACCAACTTAAATGGCCTTCTTTAAATGTAAGAAGACACACGCATTGGCTTCAGCTTAAATGCATCTTAACTATCCCCCTTATTTAAAGCAGTATTTTGTACCTTACTCACAAATTCATCAAGTTAGACATTCTGTTCAGATTTATTTCTCTGTCCCCTCTGCAAACAAATGGATTGGCAGAAGAGCGTTCATGTTCAAAGCCCCAACAGACTGGAATACTTGACCTGCTGCTATTAGATCTCTGTCATCATTGGGTTTATTTAAACATGCATTGTTATCTCACTTTCAGCTGCTCTGCACTTGTTATTAACTGATTTGCTCGACTTGTAATAATTGTGTGCATTGCTTGAATTTCACTTAACAGACTGTATGTGGTTTGTCTTGTGTGTCATGTTTTGCATTTTGTCTTTTTGTTTATGTATGTCTGTAAGTTGTTGCTATTGGCGGGACGCCCTTGAAAACGAGATCTCAAGGGGTTTATCCCAATGAATACAATTTCTATATGGCATGTCTTCATCCCTGTATTGCACAAAATAAAATGTTTGTTGCTAATGCATCTGCTTTTTAAAGGTTCAGGAGGACCTACAGATGTACACAATAGGTTTTTAGAGTAGGTTAAGAAGGTGCATAGAAGTAGATTATCATTCGAACACGTAGGGAACAAATGAACAAGCTGTTTAACACCGTAATAACTTCCTCATCCCCTCAGAAACAGCTGGAGACCCCGGCAGCTCCTCCACTATTGTGTCACACACTGTAACAAATGATGCCACCTTTCTGACAGGATACAGTTGAGGATTTAAGCCCTTCTTCAAAGTGTGATGTGAGGGGTGCTAGCGTTACATTCTGCTAATCTGACCTGGGGGCTTCCGCGTTAGCAACTAGCTATAATGCTAATCCTCTCACTGAGCTGCTATCAGAAACACAGGACGGGAGGCTGAACCGCGGAGAAAAGGGACTTGTTGTTGTCGTCTGAAAGCAAAGTCAAATATCCTTTCTATTCTCTTCTAAATATGGACATTTCTTGCACTTAATTCAGACTGGTTATAGCACTCTTGTCACAGCTGACATAGCGAGACTTCCTGCTAATTGATCAGTGTTGAAAAGCCACCGTTGGATGTATTGACCTTAAAGCCTACACTTTCTATACATGAAGAATTGATTCCTGATAGGCTTCCTGTCCACTAAACGACACTCATCGGGTCGGAGTCTGAAGGAAAACACATCTTCTTATAAGGGTTAGATGTAACCATTGTAATTATGTACACTAAGTCATAAGGAGATGAATAGCATAAAGAAAGGAAACAGCTGTTAATGCTTCAGCCAAACGTTATGTAGTTCATATCTGAAATAAGGAAGAGAATATGAAATATCCACATTTTTCAATTATGAAAAGCATCCAAAAGTGAAATAAGGTGAGCAATACAATGAGAGAAAGATAATACAGGCAAACACATTAGCTTATACCCCCAAACTATTCTCTTGAAAGGTTACAAAAAGGAATCTAATTTCCTTTGAATATACAGTTTTTATCAGCAGCTTCGACTGAAGGACATGAAACCTCCCTGCAGTGACGCCGACATGTTCCAACCGTCGATCTGTGTGTAATCCCTGAAGCGTCATGGCTGATACGTGTAAACTCTGCTCACCAAGGCAGTGGTGTAGCTGCCGGCTCGATCTTCACACATGACTGTTTTATCATTTCAAAGAGGCTTTAAGACCTGTTATTCCAACCTTTCATTTCCAGCACTCTGAATGACCTCAATTTGTGAGGAGTTTGGGTTCCTTAATGTACTGTAAACGCCTACGGTCATAGTGGTTAGGATCCTCACATCTCCCTCTATTGCTCTCTCACACACACACACACACACACACACACACACACACACACACACACAAAGTGCTTATGTTGGCCAGCATTTGCTTCAAACATTCATCCGCAATCATAGTGAACGATGTGGCTGCGGTGACAACCTGCAGAGACATGAAAGACGGTGATGGTGCAGGGCTCAGCGAAGGATTAATTCTCACACACACACACACACACACACACACACACACACACACACACACACACACACACACACACACACACACACACACACACACACACACACACACACACACACACACACACACACACACACACACACACACACACACACACACACACACACACACACACACACACACACACACACACACACACACACACACACACACACACACACACACACACACACACACACACACACACACACACACACACACACACACACACACACACACACACACACACACACACACACTCCTTGAATATTAACATTGTGCTGGATGCCAGATGCATCAAACTTAAAAGGCCGGTGAAGCAGGTGCACACACACTAAAAATAGAAAGTCTTTCGACGTGTGTGTTTCTGGTGCTCTCCATGTTTGGAGTATAGACAGGAAAGCTAATAACAGTTAATGAGAGAGCATTTAGCCGCTGGGTCGTCCAAGGGCTGGGGATGTGTGACACCCGATGAAATTGCAGAGGACAGATGGGTGTTAGACGCAAACGAGGGGGTGTGAAGTGTGAAATGGATAACTCGATACATGAACCACATCCAACAGTGTGTGTTCTGCGCGGTGGAGGCTGCAGAACTTAAGCAGCTTGAATGTTACATATGGGAGTGAAAGGATACACCAACATTGAGCACTTAGATAAAGTGTCAGTGACCTCTGTGGCCTTTTTTACCTCCCATGAGGATAGTCATGTGACATCATGGGGAAAAGTCACCTACATCGTGTCCCTTTTTCACCTTGATCCACAACGTAGCATTCACTAAACACCTCCCCTGCATAGAAATCATTGCATGAAAGCTTCGTAGTCAAGCTAATTGTGTTTTTTTACAATAAGGGGCTAATGTTAGCATGCTTGGCTAACTAGATCCCTCATAATATGAGCCGGTCATTTGATATAAATCCCTTGTAAGGCTCGACAAATTCACTGCGTTGGAGCAACTACTAACCGCTAAGATTGCCGTATGTCGTTAGCTGCTCCTTATTCCAGGAAGCTTGCAAGCCAAGAGAAAGTTGTTTTCATGTACACAATGTAGTTTAGAAACACGGAGCTCTCAACCAATCGTATACAACTGGCGAGTTCCTTCTAAAAATGTCAGTTTCCGCATAAAAAAAACAGAGTTTCTTAGTTTTTCTTGTGTCTGAAAGGAAGGATTGTTACAAAGGATTACAAACCTTCCACCAGATGTGACAGGTGTAGAGAATGTTAATTGCTTAAATGGTAAATGGACTGCTTTCCATATCCACCTGCCTATTGCCCGTTCAAAAGCACATTCATACCTTACATTTCACTGCCATGAATATGCCAACCTGCATCAGGAGCATTTAGCGTTTAGCTAGACACCTTTTGGATCCTGGAAGTGAACCAGGAACCTTGTGATTACCCCTATAGCAATATTGAACATCCGATTGTCCATGTTTCTTCATCCAGGTTTAATCCGTCCCCCTTCTGCAGCTCCACGCATGTCAACAATCCCTCCTGATCTGCCATGTCCTGTTTCCTCCACAGTCTCTGCATGCTCGGTGCTTTTCTGAGCAGGTGCTGCACCTTCACTTCCCTTCCCATGGCGTTCCCATTACAAACAGCCAATGACATTTCCCTTAGCACAGGCCTGGCATTTAGTTTGATAGATTTATTGACATTCGTGGTTAGATTCCTTCCTCTCTACCCACCTGCTGTGGGGCTTCTGGAAAAAAACCTAAGCAGGTCTGACCCCATTCCCAAATCCTCCACTGCGACATATTCCACGCACCTTCGATTGGATTGTGCGAGCGTGTGTGTGTGTTTTGATAAACAGCTGAGAAGCGGGAAAGCTCACAGGCTGGTCTGCACAATAGCATGCAGAAAAGACTGTGTGTGTGTGTGTGTGTGTGTGTGTGTGTGCCTGCATGCATACTGAGCTGTTGCCGCTGTGTGTAGGCTTACAAATACTTCAAAAGCAATGGACTCCTAATTACGGCGTATTTTGATTATCGTGAAAGCATGGAGTCATAATGGAAGTTGTATATCAGGGAGAGGGCCAGCTCGAATAGTAATAAGCCGTGAATCTAATGGCCTCTGAAGAGACGGCATGGAGTCCATTAATGAGCTCCCTCGCTATGTAACTTGAAATGAAGAGACGCGAGGGGGGGGTCTGAGGCAGTGATAGCTAATGTGGGGGGAATTAGGCGACCAGCATCTATCAGGTTTGGGTAGATGCTCTCCGTGTGTGTGTGTGTGTGTGTGTGTGTGTGTGTGTGTGTGTGTGTGTGTGTGTGTGTGTGTGTGTGTGTGTGTGTGTGTGTCCAACCGCAGTAGGGGTTGGTGTTGGAAAGAGAGATGTCCTTAATGAGAGCTGCAGGCCAACACACACTCTCTCTCACACACACACACACAAAACATCCTCTATCAGTGCCGCTGTCTCACCTCATTTTGCTCCTTGCCGCCTTCTGTCTATGTTTATTTGGCATCAGCCCTTTGAATCGGTCCCTGTGTAAAACTTTCCCATCAGCCACTGCTGCTGCTGCTGCTGCTTGCTTTCACTTCCAGCTTCTCGGAGCCAAATTGAAGCAACACCTGGACGTTTTACAGCATATGCCACTACATTTTACTGGCTTGTTTTTCATCCATCAAGTCACAGCCAGCTTGTGGGTGAGGAAGCTTTGACATCATCGAAAGAAAACTGACCAAAAAACAAATAATAGCCCTTTTATTGTGCTGTGTTCAAGTAGCTGTCGTTGGATTAAAACAAACAAATGCTAATAGAGCTAACAAGCCATTTTCTATTACCTCCAACATACTGTTATACGGACATCCAGACAAAAGCCAATATAAGAGAAATGCATTGTCCAAATGTCGGCTAATGAGTTGTCTCACATCTGTCACCATCCTATTTTCACATCACCAATTTCAGTGTGCTATCTCCACACAAAACACTAAGGAAGGAGTAGCTGTAGAGGACACAACATGGAGAGGCAGAGCATCCCACTTTTAGTCCACTTTTTAAGAGCTAAACATGATGTCATCTTTAAGAAAGTTTGACTTCCTGTCGCAGTGGGTGGACCTGACAACCTTGCCTTGCTAACAGGTATCTGAAGGTTAAAGGAGGCTGGGAGCGATGCACCTCCATGAACCAAACGAGCCCCAGGAGTGAGGGGGGGGGGGGGGGGCATTGTTCTGTAGCTCGAGCAGAAGATGAAGAGAAAGAAATGACAGGAAAATAGAGCTGGGAAAAAGGGACATGACAAAGAACAACTAATCTGGGAATTGTGCAGAAATAAAAAGAAAGACGGACGCTGACAGAAATAGCTGGGAGAGGAAATTAAACAAAATGGACAAACAAGGCAGGAGAAAGGTTATGGAGGAGACGGAGATAATATTAGAAACAGGTCAGTGAACACCCTCCCTCCCCCTCCTCACCCTTATTCCCTCCCCACTTTCCACCACAGGCACTGATGCTGTCAAACCGAACTACAGCAGATCTTCGTCTCCTCTCCTGTCTTCATTTCCTTTCCCCATCTCCCTCCTTTTTTCATTTCTCTTCCCGTTTCTGCCTCCTTCCCTCACCGTCAGCCTCTCCCTCGTGAGCTGTGAATATCAAACACGCTGGCATGCCGCCTGCAAAACTTCCTGCTCTCAACTTCACGCTGCACCAACCTGCATCCAAGGTCAAACGTAACCCCACAGATAGATTTACTTTACTATTATCTTATCCTTTAGCCCACCAAATGTCAGGAACATATGTCCATCGCAACCTTTTCCAGGTGACATCTTCAAGTGTTTCTACAGAGGTCGATTTCTTCTTCCTAATTACGGCCTGTGTTTGTGCAAAAGAAGCACACACACTCGGTCATGACGGCTTCACAGCAACATCCCGGCAATCTGCTTCCTCCGTCTTCCGTGTGACCGTCACATCTGCTTTAGTCGCTAATGACAATAACGCCGCGGTCATGAAACGTTTCCAGCTGACCAGCCGCTCACCCAATCCTCTCCATCCCTAACAAGGACACCCCCACGAGTCTAACTCAACATCGATTCCACATCTGCCGTTACTACCAATATCTGGCACACTTCATTGCACTTCATTGGAGTTTGGAGAGACTTTTGAACAGGTGTTGTGCTTCTATCCTTTAAACTGCCTCATATCAAGCTTAAAACTCCATATTGATGTCACATCTGCAAAATGGCAGGTGTCCTGGAGAGAGGTTTTGTAATCATGCGCAGAGATGGAGTCGTTACTAAAAAAATGTAATATATTACATATTACTTTTTAAAAAAGTAATATATTACACTACTTCGTTACTCAATACATAAAGTAACTCGTTACTTTACTCGCCGAGCACGTACGAACTGCGCATGCGTGAGTGGCAATAACTCTCCTTACCAGCAGGCGGCGGTAGTGTGTATTCGTCATTCAAAACAGGCAACAACCGGAAGACAGAGAAGAAGAACAGACTACGTGATATAAACAAACAACAAATAGCGTGTGCATTAGCTTCACCTTAGCATGTGTTCTTTGCAGGTGTTTGTTGAGGTTTGACGAGGTGTTTACAGCAGTGGATAACAGCTTCTGGCCTGGACACAGTTTGCACCTCACCCTCACATTCCTGTCTATTCTTCGGACGAACTCAAAGTAATGGGCAGACCTCCACCCCTCGAAAGTTATCGCTGACTCAGCCATGTTTATGCAGCACTGCACGTGGAGATGTGGACGCGCGCGCAGATTACGTACACATAAACCTGCGGCGGAAACCCCTCTTGTCTGTCAGTGTGATTATGACTGATTTGTAGTAAGTAACGCGTGTCGGGGCAATGTTAGTAACTGTAGTGTGATTACTGAATTATAAAAGTAGCGCGTTACACTACTCCGTTACCGACAAAAGTAATACTATTACAGTAACGCGTTACACCCAACTCTGATCATGCGTGACATTCCTTCAGCTAAAGACAGATCTTTGAGGAAATGTATTTGTGTGAAGGGACTGGGGTTTAATAACAAGCAAAATAAGAAGCACTGCAGGGAGTCTGAACAAGAAGTGTCCTTGCAAAGCTGTCACTGTGGTGCAGCTCAGCTCGTCTGTGGGCCCACTCGCGCTGTAATCAATCTACATTTTCAATCATCGATTCAGCGCCAGGAGAGGGTTTGTGATTATCTATTTATACCCGTTCAATACTGCCAAGAAATACTCTTCTTTTCAGATGAGACGAAGCAAGAGTTGCGTCTCTCATTCAAAACAAACCATGGTCGATACATTGCATCGTGGTCTTTTGAGTTAAGTCGCAAAAAAATTCCTCCCAAAAAATAGCTCTGTAATTCTAACGGACGTCACATGTTATGGTTTCAAAATAAAATGCACCAACAAGTCTCAGAAGGGTCTCTAAGGGAGGATTTGCTTCCTGCTCTGGATACATCCCAGCACTAGGGGGGGGGGGGGGGGGGAATTAAAGAAATCATTACATGCAGATAAATACCTTTATCAGCGGTTATCATGAACGCTTGTGATGATAACCGCCGTTCATGTGGGCAGGAAAGATTCCTCTAACGTCTGAGGATTATTTCTGACACACCCTTCCTCTATCTTTAAGAGCTTGTTCTCAAACCATCACTTATCCTTATCTTGCCTTTAGGAGGGGGGTCGGACAGCTTTCTCTGTCAGACGTGGAGGGAGATGGTGTTTATCTTGTCATCAGAGATAGACAGGGGATTTATTTAAGGTGTTAAGGACGGGAGGATGGATGGAAGGACGCTTCATAAACACCTGGGTGGGAAGTCCTCCTGGTGGAAGGGAGGTATTTAGCAATTTCATGTCTCACTAGCTCAGGATAAAAGGCATTGTTTAGTTTTCTGAATGAACCTGGAGGACAAAGACTTGAGGCCAGTTGCATTGTGACATGCATGTGATGAGTTGTGAAATATAAGAGGCAGTAAGGAGATGATAACTTCCTGATAAGAGAAGATCCTTTGAAGGGCATCAACTTTTACCATAGCATGTTTAAAAATGAATGTTTTCCTCTCAGCAGGATGTATAAGAGATAGGACTATATTTATCCCGAAGGAAATTGCTGTGCACGGCAACATAATAATACAACTGTACACTAACAGTGCTGTACAGAGAGCAATTCAATATACAGAAAACATAGATGTAGGAAATACAGAATAAGGAAGTGGATAAGACGGAGGGAGATGCAACTCCTTTCTGTTGATGTTGCTCCAATCAAGCCGAGTGCCGTTTCCATGTCAGGGTCACGGTTGCTGTGACAAGCCTCGGGTTATTTTGGGCTTTCCAACCAATCAGCCAATCAACACGCTGACCCTTCGCACGCGGAGCCTGCTGGGAATCGATCGGCCGCCCGCTGCACCAGGTGTCCTTCCTCTCAGCCAATGAGTCATTTGAGAGCAGCTCGGAGGAAAGACAAATGGACCTTTAGAGGATAAGAAATGAAAATGGCCCTCTGCGTTCCTTTAGCCCCAGGTGGTCGTCGTCTTGCTGTGGCATTTCCAGATGACATATCTTAATTTGTCCTTGGATTTCTTTCTTTTCGATGTGCTGCGATGGTGTTTTTGTGTCATTTAGCATGTCTTGCTACGTGACCACGATTACTACACCTCTATATATGTCAACTTAACACAACAAGTAAGGCAATGTGTGTTTGGTAGATGATTCCTATGTTGTAACAGTGCTTTTTGGCAATACAGCTTATACAGTTGGAAAGCCTGTTTTCTTACCTTTCCAATGGTACCACAATTGTGAGGAACAAGCAGCAGACAAATGTCCTCTGCCATTGGAAAGGTAAGAAAACAGGCTTTCCAACGGTATACGATGTATTTCCAAAAAGCATTGTGACAACATAGAAACCATCTACCAAACACACATTGCTTCCTGTGTTGAGTTTATACACTTCCTTGTATTGGAGACAAAGGAGCCTTCTGCCTCATTCTTTCCCAGGCGTGAAATAGCACTGACAGCTAGTCAGAATCACTGTGTACACTGACTGGGACACAAAACCTCCATTACTGCACTTCCCATGGAGTGACTCATCCAGTTGTTTCTTTCTCCCAGAGCCATTTAGGACACACAAGCAAAATCATCTGAGAGACCAAGCAGCTTTTCAGCCACGCCTATTCAGAATGTTTATCACAAATCAATGTGTTATCTACTTTTGAATACATTTCCAAAAGATCCCTTGTTTTCTTTATCTTCTCGTGTTGATACTCAGGATGTCATCAGTGCAACAGATACTTGAGCAGTGCACAGAAACCGTGAAGTAGTGAGGAATAAAACAAGCCCAATTGCTGCTGCTGCTGCTGCGTGGAATCAGACACTGATCTGGCTGAAGCACCGCTCTGGGTGCACTGCGCCCTCCTACACCACACTGAGAAATGAATCTACAGGCCATTGTGACAAAGCAAAGGAAGAAGGGAGAGTGACGGAGAAGCAGAAAAGAGAATGACTAAAGACAGGACAAGTCAAGAGCGGTGAAAATGAGTGTTTTGGTTCTGTCCTAAAATGCCTGTGTGTGTGTGTGTGAGAATCAGAGTGTGTACAACGCTTCCTTTAGGTATTCAAACTCCACAATGAAGCACTTCACCTCCCCCTCTTCTCCAGCTATTCATGCAGCCCCCTTGAGTTGCATCCTCCCATTCTGTCTTGCATCCACAACAACATGTATGTGCATAATTTAGCGGGGTTTTCGCGCCTAATCCCCCCCCCTCTCAGTGCGTGTTTCCCCCTGTAAGCCGTGTGATGTGGCTGGGATTGCATCGGCCCCGTCTTCATGGTAGATATTACCGCTAATCCTACAGAAAGACAGCGATGGAGAGAAAGAAAGGGTGTGTTTGGCTGCTGATACCTCACTAATGCCCTGACAATCCTCCCTGACTTGTTCTATCTTCTCCCCGCGGACGGCAGCGTGGAAATCTCTTAAATCCACATATTTTGTATGTGAGCCACATTAAAAACATCCGTCTTCACAAGTTATTAATACCTGTCTTATCACTGTCACCTGAGCCCTGGAGGTGCAATCTTTTATCTGTTGCTAAGGACACTAAGTGAACAATGAGTGGCACTTTCTTACAAAAGTATGAGACCTTGTTAAAGTGACTGGCTGTAAATCCTCTCTATCGCTTCTCCTTTTGTGTTGCATTCATTCATCTTCCACCCAATAAAGGGTTGCTTAATGTCACTTAAAGTATTGCAATAAAACAAACCACTTGCTTTGTTCGACACACTATGGTTTTATGGGTAAAACGATTAGCTAACGTTAATAATAAATTGGTGTTTTTCCTTTAGCTTACGCTCAAAACTGAGAATATATGTCACTTTATCACCTTTCATTACATTTAGCTTTTTACCAACGAGACACAACAAGTACAATAAATCATAAACTCTGACTCTCTAATAAAAAGACACTATTTGGTGCAAAAAAACCTATTTAAAAAGATAATAATAATAATGGCAATACGGGCGAAATATGTGGGTTTTCTTTTTGCGAAAGAAGATTTTCATGGAAGAAACTTTAAAAGTGGATTTAAGAGAGAACTGGCCTTGTGATAGTCTTATTAGATTCTACGTTACTATCACTTCGATCACTCAGACATTAATCCAACACTAAAGGTCCATTTCTAGAGCTTTCTCCACCGTCTTAAAAGGAACTGAAGTGAGGATAACATTTGCCAAATTACGTTGAAATTGAGCATTCATGATCAAAAACTATTTTCAGATTCAGAACATGGTTGACTTCCAACACTAGGATCTTTATACGTCTCCTACATCTGGCTTCACTTCCACCTCAACTGAGACTGTAATTGGTGTTAGCCTCGATGAGAAAAATCAATCCAACACCTTGAGAAGAAGTCCCTCAGCAGACTATGGAAACAGGTCTTATCAAGTATTTCATCTGGGATGGATAGAAAGCAGCTTTGAGCCTTCAGTATACATTAACCCTTTATTCCAACATGCAAACTCCACGACGACCACGACTTCATGAACGCCTCAGGATCGAGCCGTACACATTGCAAGCCTCCAGAGAAGGCAAGAGTACGCACATCCTTTACTCAAGTAGAAGTACAGATACTCGTGTTTAAAAATACTCTGGTGAAAGTAGAAGTACTGACTAAACTTCTTTACTTAAGCGAAAGTAAAGAGGCTTTGAAATGTACTTCAGTAAAAAGTACCCATACCTAGCAGCTGTTTTAAAGAGTACCTGACCTCCCTTTATATTAATAGAACAATAATGTCATTGTTAGCTAATGAATGTTTCCATGCTGAACAACGGCAACATGACAACGTTTCCATTGGTCCCTCTTCTTTAGAGAAGAGCAGGAAATGATGGATACACGGATCGTGTTCAAATCAATAGGCACGCAATGACTCTAAAGAATAATGATCACGCCACCAAACACACATTCAGACTAAAGGAACCAGCTGTTTGGGAAATGAGAGAAGTAGAAAGTACAGGTATTTGAGTTCAACATGTAAGAAGTAGAAAGTACAGGTATTTGGGTTCAACATGTAAGAAGTAGAAAGTACAGGTATTTGGGTTCAACATGTAAGAAGTAGAAAGTACAGGTATTTGTGTTCAACATGTAAGAAGTAGAAAGTACAGGTATTTGTGTTCAACATGTAAGAAGTAGAAAGTACAGGTATTTGTGTTCAACATGTAAGAAGTAGAAAGTACAGGTATTTGAGTTCAACATGTAAGAAGTAGAAAGTACAGGTATTTGTGTTCAAAGTGTAAGAAGTAGAAAGTACAGGTATTTGAGTTCAACATGTAAGAAGTAGAAAGTACAGGTATTTGTGTTCAACATGTAAGAAGTAGAAAGTACAGGTATTTGGGTTCAACATGTAAGAAGTAGAAAGTACAGGTATTTGTGTTCAACATGTAAGAAGTAGAAAGTACAGGTATTTGGGTTCAACATGTAAGAAGTAGAAAGTACAGGTATTTGTGTTCAACATGTGAGAAGTAGAAAGTACAGGTATTTGTGTTCAACATGTAAGAAGTAGAAAGTACAGGTATTTGTGTTCAACATGTAAGAAGTAGAAAGTACAGGTATTTGAGTTCAACATGTAAGAAGTAGAAAGTACAGGTATTTGAGTTCAACATGTAAGAAGTAGAAAGTACAGGTATTTGTGTTCAAAGTGTAAGAAGTAGAAAGTACAGGTATTTGTGTTCAACATGTAAGAAGTAGAAAGTACAGGTATTTGTGTTCAACATGTAAGAAGTAGAAAGTACAGGTATTTGGGTTCAACATGTAAGAAGTAGAAAGTACAGGTATTTGTGTTCAACATGTAAGAAGTAGAAAGTACAGGTATTTGTGTTCAACATGTAAGAAGTAGAAAGTACAGGTATTTGTGTTCAACATGTAAGAAGTAGAAAGTACAGGTATTTGAGTTCAACATGTAAGAAGTAGAAAGTACAGGTATTTGTGTTCAAAGTGTAAGAAGTAGAAAGTACAGGTATTTGAGTTCAACATGTAAGAAGTAGAAAGTACAGGTATTTGAGTTCAACATGTAAGAAGTAGAAAGTACAGGTATTTGTGTTCAACATGTGAGAAGTCGAAAGAACAGGTATTTGTGTTCAAAGTAACAAAGTATTTGTACTCCACTACTTCCCACCTCTCCACTGGGTTAGAAACTCGTGTGCATGAGTTCTTGAAAGCGGTACAACAGGTTTTCGCTGATCAGGGACCTGTTCTTCTGCTCCTCTGATCAGAGGAAGCTGTGCGGAGTAGAAACACTGCGATGCTGTTTCTGCTCGGTGGTTAAGAAGGGTCTCAGTTGGCAACACCCCTCGCTCCCAGATCAGCCTAGATGTGTTATTGATTTATGTTTCTGCTTCACGCCAACAAGCCCTAAGAAAGTGGAAGTGTTGGAACATTCTGGTAGACTGCGCAGAGAGTGTGTGTGTCGATGTGAACACAGCTTCTGTGTGTGTGTAGCTGGGTGGGCTAACATGAAAGGTTTTGTATCCAGAAAACCACAATCTTTGGTTATAAAGGAAGCACTGCCAGCTAAACCCTAACATGTCCTCTTGGTCCTCGGGAGATGTTGTGGTTTTCGGACACGATTATTAATGCATTTTCTCCTGATCTACAACAAGTGTTCAGGATGAATCTGCTGTGGGAGCAACACAACGCGATGAATGGAGAGCGATGGTGGTGATGGTGGCTTAATGAGCTCATTCTTCCCTGGCGAGCGTGCAACTTATTACAGCGATTACAATTCCTGTAAGTGACGCATCTGCACAGCCGAGGCGAGGAGATCAAAGTCGTTCCAGGGAAACGCAGATGCTGAGGCGCTGCAGCGATTACTGCAAATGCCAATCGATCCTCGCTTAGTCTTGTGTTCAAACATAGTGTTTGTCTTTTCAAAAGCTCTTACAGTGTTGTTCCCATGAATCCTTTCCATTTCCATTGTTTGCGAGTGCACTTTAGAGTCATAACCTTTCCTTTGAAACACTTGTCGACTGATTTAATGCATAACTCGAGGAACAGTTATATAACTATAGTAAAATGCTTCCGTATGAAATTAAGTAGACGAGCGGACTAAAAAAGTGATTTTTAAGTACCTCAAAATTGCTCATAGCAAGCCAGTAAATGTACATGTAGAAATATATGTTAAAAAGCGTAGCAGAAGGGAACTTTCACCCACTTGTTCAGTCCTAACGGTCATTAGACATATCTCTGATGTCGGTTTGAAGGAAATGTAACCCATCTGCAGAAAGTCTTAAAGTCAGAAAGTAGAGAAAATCAACAGCGACTCTCCCAGAAAATGGAAAGCAAGCTGAATGAGAAACCAAATGTTCGCTTTCCCAGCATGCTCGCTCCATTCAGTGCTTTCACAATTTGCAAAAGACAAAAAGCCTCAAGACTGACCACGGTAATTCAGAATATAAGCCTTTTCAATCAATCAATCAATGTTTATTTATAGAGCCCAATATCACAAATGTTACATTTGTCTCAATGGACTTCACAGTTTGTACAGAATATCAGTATGACAATACGACACCCTCTGTCCTTAGACCCTCTGTCCTCAGACCCTCTGTCCTTAGACCCTCTGTCCTTAGACCCTCTGTCCTCAGACCCTCTAACCTTAGACCCTCTGTCCTCAGACCCTCTGTCCTCAGACCCTCTGTCCTCAGACCCTCTGTCCTTAGACCCTCTGTCCTCAGACCCTCTGTCCTTAGACCCTCTGTCCTCAGACCCTCTGACCTTAGACCCTCTGTCCTCAGACCCTCTGTCCTCAGACCCTCTGTCCTCAGACCCTCTGTCCTTAGACCCTCTGTCCTCAGACCCTCTGTCCTTAGACCCTCTGTCCTCAGACCCTCTGACCTTAGACCCTCTGTCCTTAGACCCTCACATCGTACAAGGAACAACTTACGGAGAAAACCCACAGTTTTAAAGGGGAACATGGGAGAAACCTCAGGGAGAGCAACAGAGGAGGGATCCCTCTCCCAGGACGGACAGACGTGCAATAGATGCCGTGTGTAAATTGAAAAGATAATACATTTGCAACATAGGTAGTCCAAATGTTTGGAAATGCATGTGTGTATAATAGGAAGATGAATCCACGAGGATATCCATCCAGGACCTATGATCCAGGACCACAGCCACGACTCAAGATCCAGGGCTCGCGATCCAGGACATAGGATCTGTTTTCCATTCAACGGTCAGCATTTACAACCAGGCTCTCATATGGACGTCAACTCCAAGTGTTTCCATTCATAAAAACAACAACAATGAAACCCCCCCGAATGCATACAAGTTACACCAGGACCACCCAGACAAATCGCAGATGTCTTCTGACGCTATAATGTTGTTTATTCTGTCCGGTCTGGTTATTGATCAGTGCATAGATAAGCAGGTCTCTGAGTTAGCCTCGCCCGATGGCTCTAAAGCCCAACAAGCTGCTTTATCCTCAGACAGAATCCTACCGTTTTATGTCGCCATAAAGCAGAAGCATATCTTTAATTCTTTATGACATTTAGAGCACTGTGATTTACAGAAAGTAGAGATGTGAGATGGCTGTCCGGGGCGTACAGCCTGCTTTAAGATTCAGTTTCTCTTGGAAACAATATCAAATCTAATTATTACAAGGAATGGAGGTTGAAATATGAGAGGGAGGGAGCTTGAGGGAAAGGGTGAATGATGAGATAAGATGCTTTAAGTAAACATTACCTTGAGTATAGCTGCTTCATACATTTAAAATCAGGCTACAGAGACATGAGCTCAGAAAATACAGCCTACTAAAAACAATGGAGGGATGTTGATCAAACCCATCATTCATCATGAAGAATTTATTTAGCTGATTTCTCACAATTTAGACCCGATATTGAGCAATTCCAGAAGGATCCAAATATGTATAGTCTTCATAGACGCGTATGTTTTGACCTCAAAGAAACATCCTGTAACTTTACAGGAGTCTACATCCATCAATAACTACCTTATCTTTAGGGATGTCCCGATCACCTTTTTTTGCTCCCGATCCGATTCCGATCATTTGATTTTGACAATCTGCCAATACCGATTTTTCCCGATCCGATCTTTATGCAATGCATTAAGAGAAAAAAAGGTAACAGATAACGGCTGGTCATCCAACGCGATGAGTTCAGCTATCTTGGCTGTTATTTCTTTGGCCTTTTCACTGTTCTGGGGCCGTTTCTCTTTCCTTTTAAACGTCTCTGAAAGTGTCGGTTGTTTCAGTGCCGTTCCCCGAGTGGCCGCTGTGTACTCGTCGTGTTGTTGTTGGTGTTTGTTTCTCAGGTGGCGTGTTAGATTGGTCGCGTTGAACGTAGCTCTGTTCTTTCCACCACACGGAACCTCCGCCTTGCAAACATTGCATCTGGCTGTTACACTGCCTTCGCTTTCAATTTTATAATACTTCCAAACTCCTGACATTTTCTCTGTCCCGAGTCACCAGCTGAACGTAGCCTCTCGTTAGCTTACTGCTACTATTAGACACTGCACCCACTCTGTTGCCAGCTTTGAGAGAAATAAGCAACCAGGTCTGAAAACAAGCCCAACAGAAGCAACACATACATGATGTTGTGTCATTGTAAACCAAAACTAAGGCCTCAGGATGACTTTAAGATGTGAACATGGTCATTTTTGTTTTGTAACATTAAATAAAATCATAAAAATATTTTATAAAAAAAATAGTTGTGTTCTTTGTTGCTCCCGTTCAAAAGAGTCCTTATGTTCCCACGGCTGGAGACCGAGTGGGTTCTCCATCATTAGATATTCCTGCCTTGCTCATTATACATGTCTGTTTTGGCAGGTTGGGCATTGAGTTTAAAGTAGAGCCCCTGCAAAGATACGCATTTAAATCACTCACTTGCAGGCCAAGAGACATTAGGAGCACATTGTACGTTTCTCTAGGTAAGGTGTGTCGAATTCATACAGGCTGATATTTAATAAGTGTATCGAGAGTGTGAGCCGTCTCATTATTGATGAATCCATTGGTCAAACGAATCCTCCCCACAAGCCACTTTCACATGCTATGAAATTGTGGAAGTGTCTGAACACTGACAGAATATGCATGCGTACGCTCAGGGTCAATAGCGCTACCAAAGGGCTGAGACAACCTTCACTGATGGAAATAATCCCTTTCAAACTGCGGCTGAAAACACAATGCCGCGCAGCTGTGACAAATGTGAGGGGAATACGATATGAAATCTCATGTGCTTTGCAGCAAACACAACGAATGATAGCCGTGTCCTTTTTGTAGATTAGCATTAGCTATGCTACGATCAGGGTGTAAGCGTGGTTGAAATGTTTATTGATATGCGGTCAGCAGTGACACACACACACACACACACCATGTATACATCACTTTAGGGGACATTACATTGACTTACATGCATTTCCTGGAGACTTATCCTAACCTTAACCATAACCAACACATGCCTTACCCTAAACCTAAACCTAACTAAGTCTCCACCATAAAATTAATGATTCCCCTTATGGGGACCTCCAATTTGTCCCCATAAGGGAGGTGAGTCCCCACACGTGACTGTGTAAACAGATTTAGGTCCCCACAAGGATAGTAATGCTAGGACACACACACACACGCTGGTTATGAACAACATGATTTGATCTGGTTGATATTCACAGAAAGGAGCGAGGGCATATGGTGGTGAATCCTAAACAGCGCCTCACTCACTGAACTTGTTTCTTTACTGTAGGGAATGGTTTCAGTTTGTTCAAGCGTTCACTTTTTAGAGACAGAGGAGCTTTAAGTCGGGCTCAGTTGCAAAAAATCAAGCCTATTGAGAGTAACGATGGATTTGAAAAAGCTCAACAGGTTGGATTTGAGTCGATGCAGACTGGTCTTTGTTTCGAGCCTCGGCCACATTCAGCTGTCGCCAAGAAGAGCGGCTTTGAGCCCAATTACCTGATACATGTTGGAATGGAGAGGAGCAGTGTGTGAGAGAGAGACCCTCGCTCAACCGTAGAAACCTGGTTACACACACACTTCCTTTGCTTATGTGCAGGAAGAGCACCTTTATGGGAGAGAAAGTGTATCGCTGCTGATATAAATAGAAAAACATGTCTCTCACCTTTTGTTTTTCAGGGTCTAGTAAGTACAAGAAATACATGTGCTCTGAGTTTCTGCAGGATAGTGGGGGCTTGTAACCTGGAGCTATATAACTTGTTGTCATCCAACACGGTAAATACATTTCCAGTCATGAGAAAGAGTACAGCCTTCTTTTGGAAACACCTATGTTGTTACAAAGCATCATATGTCCTTTAAAATACCCAGATCTATTCTAACGTTGCGGTAAAAGTGGAGGGAACCATTGCTAAGAGTTATTTTTCAGGGCTTAGTAAGTATAAGAAATACATGTGCTCTATAAACTCAGTCACAACCTGGCAGATTGGTTTGTAATCGATACACAAAGACAGAAGCACGAGTACAGAATGGGTACAGATTAAGGATACATGTGAGATATGAGACACGCCGAGAGCCTAAAGAAAGACATTGGACAGATTTAATGAACATAGAGTCAAAAACCCAAAGCTTTATTGGCAAAACGCTGAGCGGTCGAGGCGAAGACAATCAATAAGCCCCATTTAGCTTGAGTGTCTTTATTAGCATTTGAACAGCTACGTTTGAGGCTTTAATTACGGGCTATTTTAAAACTGAAGATTGGAAACGCTGCAATATATATATCGGTTTTGAATTGCTACATCAAAAGACTATTTGTTTACACATGATTTGCTTTGCTTATAAATAGTGTTGTCTCACCTTGAACATGTTTACAGGTTACAGTAGCCCTTGAGGCTTCGTAAGGACGACCTCGCTCAGATTTACAGACACATGTGTACGGAGAAGACGTGTGGAGACATATCGCTGCAAAGGAAGATGTCCTCTGGCTGATTCGGACAGTGATACAGCAGGAGCAGAGCCTCAGGAGCTCCTCATGCATTATGGACAAGATTCAAGACTCGAAAGTTGAAGGACGGAGAAAGCCCACGGCCTGTTTTCCAAGCTGGAGTTTATTTGTGTTGTTTTACTACTCAGGCACTTACAGAGGCGATAAGATACCCCTTTTTACCACTAATTGGCAAATAGGTAACCAAAAGGAGAGTGTACATATAGGATATACATATTTGTATACATATGTGGGAAACGGTATTTCGATCTCTCTGTCTGTACACACAAACTGAAAGATTGACAATAAAGTTGACTTTGTAGTACTGTGGATCCTAAACCTTACTCCCATGACGTTGCAGTATTTAAATGTGTTAATAGATGGATACTACACTTCAGAAGGTTGCACGAGATATTAGGAAGAATTTAGCAACCAGGAAACCAAAAGGAGAGTGTACTGCTGTGGATCCAAAAGTGTGTGTCTTATAATAGATATATATATACAAACCGTGATGTATTTAGGCTACACATGTGGATTTGACAAAGTGCGCTGGGGTTTTAACCTGTTAAGCCCCAAAGCCCCCCTCGAAGGGGGCTTTTTCTTTTTTTTCACGACACTGTGTCTCAGGGCATTTTAATATTTAAGAACCTATTAATGTGTTATACCAGATTAACGGGAATAATCTCAGCTAACTGACGATACAAACCATTTTTACCAAAACAAAACACAAGTCTCATAAGAAGCATCTAAATGACCCCTGAGCGAAAAATGCTAACGCACTTTGGCACAGAACTCAAGATAAAAGTACCATTATTACTTATCGTAGCTGCACATACAAGATATCCGATTAAAGCTGAGGTTCCACAGATTATTTAGGTATATAGTATCATCACTGAGTGATCCGGACTCGCGACAGGGGAAGCAAACACAGACATCACAACACGTACCTTTACGTAGTTTATACGGGAGATCGTCTCACCGTAGCTGTCAATCTGATCAAAAGACGTGTTCAATGGCATTAAAACGAGAAAAAACGCGGCTGAATCGGTTAATCCATAGGTTGATAATGTTTCTGTGGATTTGAAAAAATTATTTATAATCCATAATTCCATTTTTATGTAAAAGTCGGAGAGTAAAAGTTAGCTGCTAATGGTAGCCACCAGAGGTATCGCAGCTTCCGGTTTTGGCTATGCGTCAGTCTAAAACACACACATTACCAAATAAGGAGTGTGTGGGAGTTCCCCTCGATTCCATTGGCTCTGACGGTTAGAAAGAGATGTCAATCAGCAAAATCGACCAAGGGGGGCCAGAGATATGGAAAATCCACCCAAATGACCCCAGAAGTGGGGTTTTTTGTGCTAAATCTCTCTAAAAAGGTCAAATTTCACTAGTTTTGCATCAATCTTGATACAGGGTACTTATTATATGTTGTAGTTTGGATTCCTAAAGCCTTTAGTCTACCATCCCATCATTCAAGGGCGTTTTCACTATAAGTAATTCTTTTTTTTTGGACGGACACAATCATTTAATTTGTTTTACTGTGTTCAATCTGAATTTACTTTAAAATAAAAACATCTATATTGATTCTGACACTTCTACATCCAACTCACAGGTTTATCATTACTTTGAGAAAAAAGATTATTAATGTAACCCTTGTAGAAGGGAAGATATGGTCATTTGTTCTGGGAATGTCATTTTCGAGGCTGAGACCTGAAAAACAGGCTCGGGGCTTAACAAGTTTTAAATTCTTCCAATCCAAGACTGGCCGCAATGCAAGCCTCCTATCAAGGGGGTCAGACTTCAAGGTGCTTCATCACAAGACTTTTGAAATAGAGTTTGAAGCCAAGCGGTGTCAAAAATATGAAAAACAGTGAGTAAGAAAGAACTAAACAATAACTTCAGAGACAGTGCAACCCAAGCAAGCTAAAATAACTAACTAAGAGATCGATACTACACTTGAGAAGGTTACAAAAGATATTGGGAAGAATTTGGCAACCAGGAAACCAAAAGGAGAGCCCATTACATTGCATTTCTTTGTATTTGTTACCAACTTTTACAAACTAAATATGTGGTAACAAGCCGGTCAGGGACACTCCGACCAAGCTGTGTTAAAACATATGGAAGAGTGAGTGAGAAAGAAAGAATAACAGTGCAACCAACGCAAGCTAAAATACTCAAATGAATATGTGTAGAGAATTTGCAAAGTATCCCAAACACTGTGTGTGTCGTGGGGTGAGCAGGTGATGGATGCTGCTACAGTTTAAACAAAGACTTTGGGAACTGCTAGCTATAATTGTTCCCATCACATGCAAAGACATTGTCCTCCCACTCCCGCAGAGCTGACTGTTGAACAGGGAGGGAGGTCGCTGCTTTTTTAACACCATGGAGAACAAAAGCACAAACTAAACGGAAATGCAAAAAAGGATTATCTCTCAATGCCATTAAGTGCCATTTGTCCCAGAATCCTCCACTTGAATATCTGATCCGAGGGGAACACAGAAAGGTGAATGAGAGGTGTCGGCTAGCATGCTAACTCACACTGAGAATCTTCCAATTACTCTCTGTCACAGGGGGGAGACTTTTTTCCCCAGATCTCTATCTGTCGTTAATCAACCTTGAAAGTTTGATGTTCCCCTCTGAGCAACCACTGTGTAATTAGTGAAGTTATTTGAATAATCGCCCTGCCTCAAACTGCGGGATGAAAGCGCGTTTCACAAGGAGGTTGACCGCCGATGAGACAAAAGACAAAAGGCGCTAATAAACAATAACTGGGTTGTTCCAAGGCTCCCTCAAGACAACACAAAGGGAAAAGTGGCGTCGCTCTGTGTCTCCAATGAACTTAAGCAAACAGATTGCCTCGCTGCGAGTCGCTTGCTTTGGGACGCCTGATAGGGAGTGTGGTTTCTTTGTGCTGCACATTGATTGGTTGGGAGTGATGTTCCCCTGGCTGAGAAATGAGTTTCTGCAGGATAGTGGACTTTAAACCTGGAGCGATATAACTTGTTACTTAGTCATTAATTATCTTATCTAATACATCATTCCAATAGCTTGCATATAGACTCTTATTTCTAACTATTTTTCTTTTTGTATTTACTGTTTTACTATGTTCGTATGACAAATAGAGAACCTTGAACCTTGTTGTCATCCAACACGCTAAATACATTTCCAGTCATGAGAAAGAGTACAGCCTTCTTTTGGAAACACCTATGTTGTTACAAAGCATCATATATCCTTTAAAATACCCAGATCTATTCTAACGTTGCGGTAAAAGTGGAGGGAACCATTGCTAAGAGTTATTTTTCAGGATCTAGTAAGTATAAGAAATACATGTGCTCTATAAACTCAGTCACAACCTGGCAGATTGGTTTGTAATCCAGACACAAAGACAGAAGCACGAGTACAGAATGGGTACAGATTAAGGATACAAGTGAGATATGAGACACGCCGAGAGCCTAAAGAAAGACATTGGACAGATTTAATGAACATAGAGTCAAAAACCCAAAGCTTTATTGGCAAAACGCTGAGCGGTCGAGGCGAAGACAATCAATAAGCCCCATTTAGCTTGAGTGTCTTTATTAGCATTTGAACAGCTACGTTTGAGGCTTTAATTACGGGCTATTTTAAAACTGAAGATTGGAAACGCTGCAATATATATCGGTTTTGAATTGCTACATCAAAAGACTATTTGTTTACACATGATTTGCTTTTAACAAGATGTAATTGATGGTGTAATCCCCGAGGATTAGACGATTGGTCTAATGTACAAAGAGGAAGGCGATCTGGGGGATTGTAATAATTAGAGAGGTATCACACTTCTGGGACGACTTGTTTACGAACAGGAGATACAACGAGGGTTTTAGAAACCTCCAGTCTTTGGTTAGAAAACTGTCTTTTTGGTGCTTTTTCGTAACATAAACCAGTCCTTATCATAATTTAAACCACATTTGAACAGTCACGACCTCCCAGAGTGACTTCAAATTGCTTTAAGTCTGCATTTCAAACTAGAAACACGCACTTATGCTGATGGATGGACGGACAGAAAAACCTGCATTCTGCCTCACAGTGGCTTTGACAGTCGTTTAACCGTCGAATTAGAAAACCAGAACATTTCCCTAAAGCCTTGGGAGCGCTGCAAGTGTCCCAAGGTGTTGCAAGATTAATGTACGTTAAGTCACAACTTACTTTTACAAGAGGGAGGTAGATTAAAAATGCATCTTATAAAATGTAATTTACATATAAAATGCAGCGGACTTGCGTCTGTCAATCAAGCGTTCACACATCCCCCTTTAACCACTTATTCAAACAGCTGTTGTCTTAATTAGAAACAATTTGAATATACATGTGGCTAATTGCTTACTCGCTTCAAACCTGGATCGAATTCTAAAAACATGTTTCCAGACTCATCAGAAAACCTCGACTATTTGGGAATACATCTAAATTAAGAGCAGATATTAGACCCAGAAAACACACATGTATCAAGAGTCATTCTTATTTAAATATATGTGATTTTCATGTGTTTGTAGAGCCTGGTTTATAGACTCTACTAATGCCTTCACAATGACATCTTGAGTATCAGTACGTTTTAGAAAGATCTTGTCTTAGAATAGATGCATGTATATAACTAGTCCTCACCTCAACAGCGCACATGTGCGTGTGGGAATACCTTTGTATTAGTGTTGATTCATTAATTTGAATATCAAACCAACGTATAAAAGAACTTGAAAGCGAGCATGCCACCCAATCTAAAGTTCACGATGTTTCCCTGTGGACGATAACAGCATTGTTTCATTGCTGAAACGTGTGAATGCTTCACCTCTCACACGGCTGGCCTGCCTATCATATCATCAGATCAGAAAACAAATGTTAAACTCTCACATCAAAGCCTCGTGTGGAAGAATCCATCTCTCCAATTGTGGCTGATTAGAAATCCTCCTGAGGGAAGAGAACGTGTGCCGGGATGAAAATGAGATGCCTCTGTCTTTACAGCAGATGGGAGACGAAGGAGAAAGATTCGAGTTTCTTTTTGCATCTCTCTTCTCTTTCTACTTGTTTTGAATGTGCACACAGGAGGAATTAATCATGATGGTGGTGTGGGCGTTTGCTCGGGACTCGTTGGCCGAACACTAACCAAAAGGTTTCCGGATCCATCTGTGGCTCTTAGAGAAAACAGAAAGGCTCAGCAGCTACAGCAGGACGTACGGGTGGGTGTCGAACACCACACCGATCCAAGAGTGCTTCACCTCAAATAACCCTGAATTCACATTTCATATTTAATCAAATGCATCTGACTGAATGTGGGCGGATTCATTGGCCTAATGTGCTAAGCCCCACCCCTTTTTAGAGACTACTGCTCCGGCAAGAACAGCCTATAAGGAGTTTAAAGTGGAAAGCACGACAGATTAGACGCTCACATTGTTTAGTAAGGTTTGCAAAAGCTGTTACTTGGATTTAAGATGACACAAAATGTCATAAACATGTTCTACAGTGTTTGCCTACGCTACATACAAGATATTCGACCAAAAGAAAAGACTGAGGATAACACGAAATATACAGTATTGTACGTTGATGCTAAACTAGAGATATGCAAGATCGCTAATCCTGGATATGGCTTCATTTTAACACAAACCGTGACGGTGACATCATAGAATAATTTACATTGCAAAGCCGGACATGCTAACGGTGTAAAGTAAACACTGTATGTGTCGTGGCTTGACGTGCATTAAGAGCTGTTTTGGATCATTTAGTGCCGTTTAGTTGAAGGTCAATTACACAAAGCAATCAGAGTTTTAATCTTGCCGACATGAATCTTCAGCCTGTAGATTATTCTCCTTAATAACATGCATTTTTAATTAAAACGACACATAGTGGGCGTTTATCGCCACCAGTGCCATGCAGCAACTTCTTCTTTAATGTATTGCAGGCATTGACTACATGAGCTATTGTTTACCTTTAAATCAAATCATTCTCACTTTGTAATAAATGTAATTTCATTTTTACCCAGCGATACAGCTCCATAAATAAACATGTTGATTTTCCCAGTATCACCGTTGTGTGGTTTATTATAGTATCTCTAGTTGATCCATCAGAACGGCCTCAGAGACACACTGGTTTATTTAAAAGCTGCAATCAATCACGAGAAAGAAACACACATGATGTACGACTTCTTCACCGTTTCAAAACGCCATACTGTTATTTATTCATAGTGCTTTAAAAAGTGGGCAAATAAGCGTAATGCAGGCGATAAGAGGCACAGGGAATAAATATCTGTGTCGTTGGAAACCCCAACAGACGCGTGGATATTAGTGTCAGACAGCCATGTATGTTCCACATTCATCTACTGCTTGAGTTACCGCTCTGCCTCACGCGGCGCGGCTCTGATGTCGGAGAGAGAGAAAAAGTGTGTTTGTGAAATTGACCAGAGCTTTCCTGGCAGCGAGCCACAAACAGTGGGTTTTTGTACAAGTCTTGTTTTAGTAAAACACATACAAAGCTGTGTTTCTGCAGGTTGAATCCCATTGTGCGGTGACAGCAGTGAGACATCAGAGCTAATGAGCACGGCACGCTGTCTGTTCCCTCGCCCCCAAACGTTATGGGACGGTTGGGTGTAGAATGGAGAACGAGGAGACAAAGGAGTAAAGTGACAAACTAGTTTTAAAACTTACATGTCTAGGAAACTAGAGCTAGAAATAATGAAGCATTTAGCAGCTAACAAGTCCAAATATTAAGGAACCCAAAGCAACACGTCTCCAAATGAAAGCAAATGCAATGAAATCGCGCCTTTGTTTCACTTGTTAAAGCTTTTATCGTTAATACAACTTAACTTGAAGGGGTGGAAAACAAAAAGGCAACTAGTAAACATAGAAACTAAATGACAAATCAGATCTTCAGCCTCGTGTTGCCATTTGAAAAATAAACGTTAAAAAGCAGACACGAGCTGGCATCACCTCGCCTGAAATGTATTTATCAAAAGCAGAAAGGAGCTATTATGTTTGGAGAAAAGCCAGACATTTGCTTCCATTATGTGCATGAAGGCGCCACAAAGAAACCCTCCATTACGGGGAAGAAGCACAGCTCGATGGTTGCTTTTTATCTGACGTTTCCAGCCGCTTCACGTATGGAAGTTTACATCGAAGTGCCACGAGAAGACAATCGCTGTAGCTGTGATTGTTGATGCGCGGCTATAGGCGGCTGATTACCTTCTGTAGAGTACGTGCACAGAAGTGTCAGCATTCAGGCTGCTGTCACTTTTTAAACTAATAGCAGACGGTGTAAGAGCGGGTGATTTCAACGCCTCCATCAGTGAGACGAAGACAAGCTGAACACTCGGAAAACTACACCCTAACCTTCTGTGAATGTCACTCTGCGATGTGTTCCTGTTAGACGTGTTCCTCCAAGATTTCAGATCAAATCAACTATTTTCCGGTGCTGGGAATAAAGGATATTATTCTTGCACTTATTCCTCCCGTGCATTTCAAAACCTTCATCTACTCATGCAAGCAGCTATTGTCCTTAAGTGTAAGAGCTATGCAATAGAGACTTAAAGTGGCCCGAATATGCTTTTTGGGGTCGTTCAAAACACAACAATGAAAGCTGAAAATTATCCTTGAAGCGCTCTGAAAGAATGTGGATATTTGACGTCCGTTTTCGCAGGGCTGTCTTTGCACTTTTCCTCCCTCTGATTTGTATTAAATGCACACAATTAGAAAAGCATTACAGCTAATGAGATAGAGTGCATGGAGACGCCATTAGCCTGAGAGCCGGCGTGATTGTGTCGCGTGTAAATCAAGGTGAGAATTAAGTGGCAAAGTGCGATTCTGCCGCTACAGTTAGGGAAGTGCTGTCTTTGTGTTGCGGACGGCTATAAAACAATAGGGCACCTTGGCTTCAGTGCAGCAACGCCACATTATTACATTACAGCGTTCTGAGGCAAATTATCATAAAAGATAATACGACTCACGCTCACGACTTGAAGCAGAGTTACAACCGTCTGCATTAATAAAAAGTGGTCGAAGACAGACATGATTACCTTTTATTAGAGCCGATGACAGGTTGGATTTGACATTTACGCACCTACTAAATGAAACCGCTCGTTCACATCACATGTAATGCACACACTGTTTAGCATAATGGATATGGTGTAATGTGATCCATTTGACACATACTGGTGGATGGAAAAGATGGATAACCTCCTCTTTCTGGATCAACACATGAAGACGTGCATATCTAGCTTCAAGATACCCCAAGTGAGGATGGAGAGGAACACAGTGATCCAGGACGATGGAGGGGGAACCACAGAAGAAGAATGACCTCAACATGGTTATATAACAGGACCATTTTCAACCGTTTATGTGACAGCAATTTGGTAAAGATACACAAGTCAACAATAGCTAAACAGGTTGAATACGTCTTCCTAGTACATTTAGCACAACTTCACAAATAACTGGTACAAATATGCTTTTTATACAATATTTACCGACATACTAGAAGCTCGTGGCAATGATCAACGGAAACAGATATGGAGTCCAGTAAAACTAAAAAAGCAGTCCACATTTCTCACACAGTTGCCTCCAAAAGCTGGCAGCCAACGAGTGAAAGCTGGATATCACTGGAATGTAAGAAATGCTAATGAGAAGATATTTGGAGAGTTGCTCCGGTGCCTGTCTATCTGATCAAAAGGAAACAGAAAATAAGCTTATTTGGCTGCAGCAGATACTTCAACATCCTTAATGTCTCGCCCTCTTGAACCTCACAGTCTTATCGTTGCAAACGTCTCATTCAGCGAGGCCTACTGTATATGCTTCTCTGGGGAAATGTATATGTTAGCATCGGCAGAGATAATCCACTGAGCGAGTAGTCCTCACCTCGACCCAGAATGCACTGCAAAGCGTTGCTGTGAAAATGCCACAAATTGATGGTCTCTTGACACTCAAGAGTGTTCAGAGGGGGATCACAGAGCCATGCTAACACCAACGTTAGCGAGGAGTGTTCGGAGGGGGATCACAGAGCCATGCTAACACCAATGTTAGTTAGGAGTGTTCGGAGGGGGATCACAGAGCCATGCTAACACCAACGTTAGCGAGGAGTGTTCGGAGGGGGATCACAGATGCTAACACCAACGTTAGCGAGGAGTGTTCGGAGGGGGATCACAGATGCTAACACCAACGTTAGCGAGGAGTGTTCGGAGATGAAAGCCCGTCTTTGCCCCAGAAAAAGACAGCGAGAAGTATCTGTCAACGCTAATCTGCTGCTCGTCCGTGCACGGCGAGGCTTCAGCAAACAGTTCATCAAAACCCCGAGTCAGGCGCTCTCTAGGAGTGTGTGCAGGCATGTGTGTGAGACTCTTTAACATGTATGCTTTCCTTTAAGTGCACACAAGCGGTGAGTGAAATGAAGCTTGTGCAAATGTGTATAAAAAAATGGCACACTTGCCGCCTCGAAGAATACACTGCTCCAGTTATTCGTGTGTGTTATTGAACGTTGATAATCCATGGCATGTTCCGTACAGTAAATACACTCAAACATAAGCTAACCCCGACTTACCATGAGGTGTCAAAGGGTCCCTTCAATGCTTTCCTGTCGTGTTATCAAGGTGTGTGTGCATGTGAAGAACCTTTTTAAACATTAACGCATCTCAGCATTTCACAGAAGAGGTACAAAAGAAACACTGAAATATAATATGTGCTCCATCAACTGTAAATCAATGAGGAAGTGGAAGATTGTTCCCCACACGTTTTCTCCGAAGTGTATATACTCAAACCTAAGCTAAATCCTACCTACCATAACATTTAAAGGGCCCCTTCAATGCTTTCCTGTCGTGTTATCAAGGTGTGTGTGCATGTAAAGGACCTTTTTAGCATGTAAACATTTCACGGTAGTTACAAAAACAAAGCCTGAAGTACAACAAGTGCTCGTTAATGAATATCAACTTAATGAATATCAACTATTTGTCCCCCTCCATGAACACGTTGCCTCCACCCAGAGAGTGCGTTGACCTCCATTTGTGAGCAGGGTCCAAAGCAAGGGCAGCCAGATGTCCTTGCTGCCACCCTACACCGTCAAATGTCCCTCCGAGGGAGAGCCTTGGTGGGGCCAAACATGCACAAACAAGCAGCGCAGGATAACAAGCTTTCATTGAAGTTCCGCCCAAAGAAGGCCATGGACGGGGCACGGTAAACACCGAGGGGGGTCCTCCTGCACAAAGCCAACATCTCCCCCTATCCACAGGGGGGTTTTGGGGCGCTATGATACCCAGAGAGGAAGAAACAGGACACTTTGAAGGTTATCGAGCAGCCAGGAACCGCAGGGAGGTAGGACTGTTGGAGCGAACAGAAGGAAAACACACTTCTATCAGCTGTTCCTCTACGGCTGTGTCTCTGCGCCTCGTTTCATTTCCACAGAATGAAACGCTTAATTGGAGGATTGTTGATTTTCTCTCATGTCCCCTCTGGCGTTGCCTGAGTCTTTGTTCTTTTGTCAGCTGCAAAGTAATTGATGATAATGCGTCATTTGATACATCTGCTGTGACCAGAACCGACTATCGCGCTGCTTTAGTTTGGCGTTTCAGATACTTTGCAAACGCCAACAAGCTACTTGGGGAAGGGTAACAATATATGCTGCAAGATGTCACCAGTAATGATCATTTAAAACGTTTCAAAGTATCACAAACGTTATCAATGCTGCAGCTGGACATAACACAAATACAATCTAAATCTTTCTGTCTCAAACTGTGATCAAACATACTCAAAGACTCCTGAACCCCTTCATCGTCCTCCATGTGCAATACAAGCTTTTCTTTCTTTCATTGTACGTGTATAATAACATTAAATGATTCTATTCTACTTTGATACGAGGTCTGATTTAGTCATTGCGCATATCTGATGAAATCCCAAGTTGCAGTACAGCAGAGCAAGAGATCCGTGTTCAGAGACGGGATGCTGGGAATTGTCCCAATAAATATTTCAGTTCTGGTGTCATGTTTGCTCGTGGCCTTCCTCTCTCCATGTATGACATGACGACTTCTCCTTAAGCCAAAATATAGGTCACATGCAGAATGTGATGTGGGCTTTGATCAAGCCTTTCGCCTCAACTAAACAAATCTGTCCAAAAGCCATAAGGTTTGTGAAGCATCCCAAAAGAGAGAAGCCATTTGAAACATTACTGAAAAACACCTGTCCTTGCCATTTAAATGATCCTTCAACGGTCTATGTTTCGTATCTTCATCCATTTCCCAGAAGTCTGAGTAGAAGCCCTGAGAACACATTGAAATACGTACTGCATTCATCGAGGGCACCGACGCACCATGTACACCTCATAACACACGGTAATTATTTACAATCACGCCGTCGTCTCTAATGAGAGAAAAGTGTTGAGTTGGGAACGGATAATTAGAGTGAGAAACATGTCGTGTTTACAGCATGAGGTCAAGTGAACATGACGCACACACACACACACACACACACACACAAAAGCACAGTCAGGGAGGTGCGCTGTGCACTTAGCATACATAAATGATAATCAGATTTACATACAAGTGGGGTGCATCACAACTGTATTGAGGATTTAAAAGTGCGTACATAAGCGTGTGTGTTAGAAAAATATCACTCGACACCAGGTTGAGAATCAATGATCAGGTTCTAATTTATTCTTGCAAGAAGGAGCAGAGTTAAATCACATACAAAGCAGTGGCGAACTGTCAGGGCCTTCAAGGTATTCAGAGAACACCCTGGAACACTCAGATAAAACAAACAAAACATCGATTTAATTATATTAAATAATAATATTACAGTGTTACGTTGATTTGTTTGTCCTTCTCGGACCATGCTACGCATTTCAGTGGGTTTGAGTTAGAAAAGAAAGCAACCAATCAGATCTTGTTCTGGGTCTCTGGGTAGAATATCCTTCAACAAGTTATTCTACATCCTTGATCGAATGCCCTGGCCGTTGCACTGAATGAGAGCGTACGTTTGGACTGACAGTTTGATCAACCAATCATATTGATTTGTAGCCAATGGGCGTGTTCTTCCAGAGTTCCCCTCGGTTCCAGGGTATTCTAGAAGGCCCGCTAGTTAACTGGCTCGAGACAGAGGATCTAGATGAATGCAACGAAGCAATTCATGCCGTTTTATTGTTTTTAACGTTGAAATCACAGGTGGCGGCGGCGGGGGGTGTGTGTGTCTACAGAAGGTCCAGTTGTGATAGACTCATGGGGTATGTTGCTCAAAGGAACAGCAAAAGGCTTATATCGTCCAACACACGGAGAGTAAAGCCGTAAAAGGACGGTGGCTGCGGGTGTCGGAATGTCAGCTGTAGGTGAAGGGGCAACTGGATGGGTCATCTGTGACTTCTAGACTCCCAACAATGTGAGATAATATAGGAGACTCCTCAGAATAGAACAACAACCTGTCTTCTGTTATCATTAGAGGAGGCATCTGCAAGGTGGTCTCAGAGCCGCACATGATATCAGTGCATTAAAACAACCCAAAGAGTGTGTCACTGAAACGATCAAAGACGATGGAAATAACGAAGATGTCTCATTTCTAAGTAGGGCTGCTCGATTATGGCAAAAATCATAATCTCGATTATTTGGGTCAATAATTGTAATTGCGATTATTCATTGACTTTGAAAACCTCCATTTATTGGAGAACATTTCTATTTCTAAGCCAATCCTATTCAGAGATTGAAACAAAAGACGATGTGTAATGAAAGTGATGGAGCATCAGCGATATGTAAGAAGTGTTGTTTCCTATTGATACTTTTAGACTCCTCCCAGCTTCGTCCCTCGTGAGACGAAGTTATCCTCACCTTGCAGGCTGAACATAAAGTGCTTTGTAGGTGGTGAGAGCCAGCTCCATTCAGCTTAGCGCTCATGTTCTCCATCCAGATCTAACTGGTTCCATGCAGATGCCAACGTCACATTGGTTATTCCCATTAGATTTAGTCACACTGCTGCAGTTTGCCCCCCTGTGTTTGCACTCCGTCCTAATAGAGCAAAACAGAGCACCCCTTGTCTGAGCAATTTAAAAAAGCAATTTGTTCTCTTTCTCCCTCTGTTTGCTTTTACTGTGTTCTGGCCCAGTGCGCTGGGAGCAAGCTAACCTTACATAAATTACTCCGAGTGTCTATGAAAATGTCAACAAGATGTGACGAAACCCTTCTTTCTCCCATGATGGTGTGTGAGAGTGTGTGCATTTTGTATTTAGTGATATAGGAGTTACAAGACAAGTGCATACGAGTACAGTGTCACCGATACACAGAAGACAGTACGGTGAATTCACAAGTAAAGACGCATGACAAAATATACATGGAGACAAAGAAGACAACAACAGTGTGTGTGTGTGTGTGTGTGTGTGTGTGTCTGTGTGTGTGTGTGTGTGTGTGTGTGTGTGTGTGTGTGGGACAGTTGGGTGGGCCATGCTGACGAGGATGGATGGATGAATGTGAACGTCTCTTTTCGCGCTCCTTTCACAGCGCCCGGGCACATTCATCCGTCTCAGAAGCCGTTGTCATCTCGCTTGTCTAATGTTCTCTCCAACCAATCCCACTGATGGATCATCCCAAAAGAAAACCCTCCCGTCTACGCATACGTTGGTGTGTGTGTGTGTGTGTGTGTGTGTGTGTGTGTGTGTGGCATGGTCATCTCTGAGCTGTGTGTGTGTGTGTGTGTGTGTGTGTGTGTGTGTGTGTGTGTGTGTGTGTGTGTGTGTGTGTGTGTGTGTGTGTGTGTGTGTGTGTGTGTGTGTGTGTGTGTGTGTGTGTGTGTGTGGGGGGGCATGGTCATCTCTGAGCTGTGTGTGTGTGTGTGTGTGTGTGTGTGTGTGTGTGTGTGTATGTGTGTGTGTGTCATGGTCATCTCTGAGCTGTGTGAGTGTGTGTGTGTGTGTGTGGCATGGTCATCTCTGAGCTGTGTGTGTGTGTGTGTGTGTGTGTGTGTGTGTGTGTGTGTGTGTGTGTATGTGTGTATGTGTGTGTGTGTGTGTGGCATGGTCATCTCTGAGCTGTGTGTGTGTGTGTGTGTGTGTGTGTGTGTGTGTGTGTGTGTGTGTGTGTGTGGCATGGTCATCTCTGAGCTGTGTGTGTGTGTGTGTGTGTGTGTGTGTGTGTGTGTGGCATGGTCATCTCTGAGCTGTGTGTGTGTGTGTGTGTGTGTGTGTGTGTGTGTGTGTATGTGTGTATGTGTGTGTGTGTGTGTGGCATGGTCATCTCTGAGCTGTGTGAGTGTGTGTGTGTGTGTGTGTGTGTGTGTGTGTGTGTGTGGCATGGTCATCTCTGAGCTGTGTGTGTGTGTGTGTGTGTGTGTGTGTGTGTGTGTGTGTGGCATGGTCATCTCTGAGCTGTGTGTGTGTGTGTGTGTGTGTGTGTGTGTGTGTGTGTGTGTGTGTGTGTGTGTGTGTGGCATGGTCATCTCTGAGCTGTGTGTGTGTGTGTGTGTGTGTGTGTGTAGTCATGTTCAAGTGGTGGCTCCAATACATTTTAACTCTCTCCCTAAAGACAGTCTCTGTAGAAGCTTTTAAAAAAAGACCCATCTTTTTACATTGGCTTTAGTTTCTACTCGAGTTGTGTGTGTTCTGTTCTGATCTGTTCTGATGAGTGTGTTCTGTTCTGATGTGTTCTGATGTGTTCTGATGTGTGTTCCTTTCAGGACTCCACGTGCTCTGTGTTCTGTTCTGATGTTGACCTTAATGTCTGCCTCCTGTTGTTATTGTATTCATGTCTCTGTGGTCTTCATTTGAACTTTTCTTCTTTCTTGTGGATTTTATTTCGGTGAAAGGTGCTATACTAAATAAACGTATTAGTATCTCTGTAAATGTTGCCGTGTGTGTGTGTGTGTGTGTGTGTGTGTGTGTGTGTGTTGGAACACCAATGGACATCCAGCTGCTTCTGTATAATTTTCTTGAGTGGTGTTTTTCAAAAACAAAGTGTGATCTCACGCTGCTTTTGTCCACAGCAAATGCTTCCTCTCTGCAGGTGGGAAACTTCTTGTTGGCGTCGCCTTGCTTTTTTCCCTCCAACAATATGCCTCTTAAAGTCCTTTTATCTGCCACTATCACTAAAGTGTCCAATCACACACACCTTCCCTCACACTTTGTTTCGACCATGCAAAATAAAAAACAAATCAACATTGTCGTTCTTTAACTGATCAGTCTTGAAATGTCTTGAAAGGCTTTTAAGTGTTTGTCGTTTGCCCTGTTGCAGCCATATGGGAAACAGTTGGGAAGAGATGTGACCGCAATGGAAAACAAGCCAATCACAGTTGAGCGTTTGCCAGGTTTGGAACAAAAGGAGGAATTGTTTTCCCCCTGTGAAACATCCTGGAGTCCGACCCAAACATGGATTACCTCCTGATATCTACTCCCACGCCGAGAGAACGCCTGTCCTGGGATCAGTCAGGTAAACAAACACCGTAATGGCTTGAGTTACACTGTAAAGCAAGGGGAGAGGAGGGATCCTTTACGACGAGGCTATGTGTGTACACAGGAGGACACTATACAGTCTGGCCGTTTCTCAATCGCGAGGATGCTTGCTTGGTAGCACATGTCTTCCGAGTCACTTCCTTCAGAAGCTAGGCAAGAATCCTTCCTGGCATTCAGTGGAACAGGCGAGCAAGTGTGCGTCACATGAGAGGCCCCGCCTTACATTTTCTGCCACAGATTTGGGGAAATTGGTCCGTGTGCAAAGCATTGTGGGGATTTTAAGGATGCAAAGTCTACCCATGTGCAGCCTTGAAATTACCCCCAAACCAAGGACGCGGCCTCGGTGGAATTCCAAGTATGCTGGAGATTGGAACAGTCCTTCGGCGGCACTCGATGACGTAGCATCCTTGAAATGTTGGCTTGGAAGCCAGTTTCCTCGAGATTGAGAAACGGCCTCCGTATGTGTTCAGAAGGAAAGCCTAGTGTTCGACTTCAGCACCAAGGACAGCTCTCTCCCTCCCAATCAGAAACCTTGACTCTGAGGAAAACACAAAAATGTAAAGGACATTTTTTTTCTGGGTGGTAATTTCAAAGAGTCATTCAGGCAGAAGGAAACTTACTTTCAAGGACTTCAATTTTTTTTTTTCTATTAGCAACGATTTTAGAGGTCTTTTGGTCGGCAAAAAAAGGACACTTCTGCAACATATAATCGAAGCTTAAGATATCTAACGCTACACCATTCATTTCTTTGTTGATACTTTCTTTACACGTGTGTTTCTCTCAACATGTCCCCATCATCTTTAATGTCCCATTGATTGCAAAACATGTTGCAAACAACGTCTCAATCAGCGCAAACGAAGGAAACACATGTCCATAAACAAAGAGGGCATGATTCCCGTGTATCAGCGCGAACAGGCCGGATGTTTTGGCTTCTGTACGATGGCATCGGGTTGACAAAAGACTCATCAGAACCGAGGGCTGACACTGCGAGCTATTTTCTTGTAATTACAGTCTGATCTAGTACTCTGAGCAATTAGTAAAGTGGAGGAGAAGCCACACACACACACACACACACACACACACACACACACACACACACACACACACACACACACACACACACACACACACACACACACACACACACACACACACACACACACACACACACACACACACACACACACACACACACACACACACACACACACACACACACACACACACACACACACACACACACACACACACACACACACACACACACACACACACACACACACACACAGAGACACACACACACACACACACAGAGACACACACACACACACACACACACACACACACACACACACACACACACACACACACACACACACACACACACACACACACACACACACACACACACACACACACACACACACACACACAGAGAGAGAGATTGAGTACCAGCAGGGACTTTAGGGTTCACTGAGCAATTGCATAAATAACTCTGCATGTAAGAGTGTGTGTGACGGGGGAAAAGCATGCGTCTGTCTCCTGAGTGCCGATGTGTGTGTGTGTGTGTGTGTGTGTGTGTGTGTGTGTGTGTGTGTGTGTGTGTGTGTGTGTGAGTGTGTGTGATGGGGAAAAGCATGCATCTGTCTGTCTCCTGGGTGCCGGTGTGTGTGTGTGTGTGTGTGTGTGTGTGTGTGTGTGTGTGTGTGTGTGTGTGCTAACCACTGCTGGCATTTCCCCTCACTTCCACTCACAGCTCAGGTAATTGGATCCCCCCCTGCTGAGCGGGATGCGACAGGGAGGAGCGAGTGTGTTTACGTCGCCACATGTCGGTCAGACGGCCTTAACGCGAGTCGGAAAAGGTGTGCGTCTCTCAGGAAGCAGCCGAGTGTGGAGATGATTCCCGAGACGACCGAACACCACAGGAGAGGAACACACAGCTGTCCAACAACATCATCTCGGACCCAAAGCAGGTTCTGAACAGAGAGTATGAACCGCTAGTATCTCAATCGGAGATTCGATAAAGTCAGACTGAAGACTCCTCAATCGGTAGAAGTTAAATTAAGAATAGGACGAAATCTGAACCTGATCTGAACCGCTTCATTACAGGTAATTACTTTACTTTGATTTGTATCACAAGTTAAATTGGCCGTCTCTTTCTACAAGCCGGGAGCGAGTCAACGTATTGTTTATCTAACAAGCCCTGCTGTATCAATTACCTCTCTTTCTCACAATGATCGCTTCTAATCTCTCCCGCAATAGAGAACAACTTATCAAAGCACACCTAAGGCCATCTCATCTTTCAAATGACGTGCAGCTACACTGATCTATGGATTTGTGCCGTTAGCTATCGTTTATCTTACAAACCTCAGAACAAATTAGCAGATGCAAAAACTCAGAAAACCAAAAGATAAATAAACCCATTTCTTATTGGCTGGTTTCTTGTTTACGGGCTCTGTGTGATTCACAAGTAACGCAGGTGAGACATCCATAACCGAGAGAACAACAACAAACAGCAGTGACACAATGCAGCACTTTCAGAATTGATGTATTTCCAGAAACGGGGTGTGCAAACTGTCTTTCTGTCGCCACGACAACCATGGGCGTAGGAAGCATCCTCAATGTGGGTGGGACAATTTGACGGGGGGTTTGTGGGCAGGTGGTGGACCTAACCTCCTCTATTTGTTTTTAAATGTTGAAGTCAAAAGCGTCAATCTGCACTACATACTGATATACACCTGAACACCAGCAGGAGAGGACTCTTTAAAGTAGAGACACTACATACTGATATACACCTGAACATCAGCAGGAGAGGACTCTTTAAAGTAGAGACACTACATACTGATATACACCTGAACATCAGCAGGAGAGGACTCTTTAAAGTAGAGACACTACATACTGATATACACCTGAACATCAGCAGGAGAGGACTCTTTAAAGTAGAGACACTACATACTGATATACACCTGAACATCAGCAGGAGAGGACTCTTTAAAGTAGAGACACTACATACTGATATACACCTGAACATCAGCAGGAGAGGACTCTTTAAAGTAGAGACACTACATACTGATATACACGTGAACATCAGCAGGAGAGGACTCTTTAAAGTAGAGACACTACATACTGATATACACCTGAACATCAGCAGGAGAGGACTCTTTAAAGTAGAGACACTACATACTGATATACACCTGAACATCAGCAGGAGAGGACTCTTTAAAGTAGAGACATTACATACTGATATACACCTGAACATCAGCAGGAGAGGACTCTTTAAAGTAGAGACACTACATACTGATATACACCTGAACATCAGCAGGAGAGGACTCTTTAAAGTAGAGACACTACATACTGATATACACCTGAACATCAGCAGGAGAGGACTCTTTAAAGTAGAGACACTACATACTGATATACACGTGAACATCAGCAGGAGAGGACTCTTTAAAGTAGAGACACTACATACTGATATACACCTGAACATCAGCAGGAGAGGACTCTTTAAAGTAGAGACACTACATACTGATATACACCTGAACATCAGCAGGAGAGGACTCTTTAAAGTAGAGACATTACATACTGATATACACCTGAACATCAGCAGGAGAGGACTCTTTAAAGTAGAGACACTACACACTGATATACACCTGAACATCAGCAGGAGAGGACTCTTTAAAGTAGAGACACTACATACTGATATACACCTGAACATCAGCAGGAGAGGACTCTTTAAAGTAGAGACACTACACACTGATATACACCTGAACATCAGCAGGAGAGGACTCTTTAAAGTAGAGACACTACACACTGATATACACCTGAACATCAGCAGGAGAGGACTCTTTAAAGTAGAGACACTACATACTGATATACACCTGAACATCAGCAGGAGAGGACTCTTTAAAGTAGAGACACTACATACTGATATACACCTGAACATCAGCAGGAGAGGACTCTTTAAAGTAGAGACACTACATACTGATATACACCTGGACATCAGCAGGAGAGGACTCTTTAAAGTAGAGACACTACATACTGATATACACCTGAACATCAGCAGGAGAGGACTCTTTAAAGTAGAGACACTACATACTGATATACACCTGAACATCAGCAGGAGAGGACTCTTTAAAGTAGAGACACTACATACTGATATACACCTGAACATCAGCAGGAGAGGACTCTTTAAAGTAGAGACACTACATACTGATATACACCTGAACATCAGCAGGAGAGGACTCTTTAAAGTAGAGACACTACATTCTGATATACACCTGAACATCAGCAGGAGAGGACTCTTTAAAGTAGAGACACTACATACTGATATACACCTGAACATCAGCAGGAGAGGACTCTTTAAAGTAGAGACACTACATACTGATACACACCTGAACATCAGCAGGAGAGGACTCTTTAAAGTAGAGACACTACATACTGATATACACCTGAACATCAGCAGGAGAGGACTCTTTAAAGTAGAGACACTACATACTGATATACACCTGAACATCAGCAGGAGAGGACTCTTTAAAGTAGAGACACTACATACTGATATACACCTGAACATCAGCAGGAGAGGACTCTTTAAAGTAGAGACACTACACACTGTGCAATAAATAACAAAAAGACTAAGCAGCTCCAAGCTAAATACTAACAACGACATTTCTAACATGCCGATGTAAATGGGGTTGCAATGAACCGTGTTCACCATCTTAGCTTAGGGTGCACCAATCAGCACTAAACACACAGTACAGCTGAGGATTGTGGGAAATATCTCCTGGTTCTTGAAGCATCGAGTGCTTTAGAACAAGTAGATTTGAATCAATGCTTTGCCACACAGTTAGTGAGGACTCTACTCTTAAGCAACCTCTTGTAGATAAACCTATAATGACATGATAAGCCAACTGAGCCAAAGATAAAAGCATGGACAATGTGTTCCTAATCCAGCTGAGACATTTCATTCTTAATATATTCTTATATTGCTTTAAATGCAGATGTTAAAACGAGTCGTGATCACCTCTCTTAACATTTTGTATTCCTGAAAAGGACTTTAAACGGCACTCATTTTAGTTAGTCTTGTCTCAACCTCAGCTTCTATTAAAAGTCAGAGTAATGGATGTTTTTGAGTCACATCACCCTGGTTTATATGCATAGCAATACTCACAGAAGCCATTTCATTAACCATTTATTGTTAATTGGGCGAGTTAATGGGGCAGTATACGAGGCCTGCGTACGTGAACAAACTATCAAATGAATTCTGATTTATAGACTGCATGCAGATGAACATGTAAACGCTTTAATAAACCAGGACATATTTCTATTTGTGTGCTTGGAATCAATGCACAGCGTGATACTTAATATCCCATGAGCATTGCCTTTGAACGCAGATAAAACAGCTGACTTGAGAGCCCTTATTGGCCAGAAGAGCTTCTTTCTCCCCCATGTGATTTACTATTGATTCACTCTTTAATTAAAGCATTAATAATACAACACCCACTGAGCAGTGAGTGGATACAGCTATCATTATCCACATTTGGACAAACAATGACCGTATTGACAGCCTGCTTTTGTGATGTTTGCCAACATGCCTCACCATCAAAGTCACGACTCCCCGTCAGAAACAACGCAGAGACAATCGCCAAAGTCCACAGGTTTTTGTGCCGGCTTTTGAATTGGGATGCGATACTAAGAGCCACTTTTCCAAATGACTTGGATTTGAAAGGAACAGCAGAAAAGAAAGCGCCAGACGACACGAAAGCTGCCGCTAATCCAAAGCTAATCATTTGTGATAGCAGACTTTAAACACGATCCATTGACAGCCGCTGAATACGGACCAATCACACCTCGTTGATCTGCTCCAAGTCAATAGAAGGGAACGACGCGTATCAGAGGGACCTAGGGAACATGCCCCGTGTATGAATAAAAGCAACTCTGATTCTTTGCTGAGAAAGGGGGGTAAACATTTTTTTAATTATATATATTAGTGCTGTCAAAATTATCGCGTTAACGGCGGTAATTAATTTTTTTAATTAATTGCGTTAAAATATTTGACAGCAGTTAGTAAGATTGAATACAGTAGCCACTTCTCTGGAAATACCGAAGACTAGAAACGGTTTTGAAAACTTTTGTCACGTAGTGATCGTCTTCTCAATAGAACATCTTTGATAATGTCTTCTGGCCAATCAGAATCAAGATAACGGCGTGGTGTTGTTGCAGGAAGTCCCGACGGAGAATACTTTTGCTGTAGTACAGGGGTGCACATAACTGGTACGCAGGTTATGTGCGTAATCTGAAACTTGTGTCACAAAGCGCATTTGCGTACCGACGTACTTGTGAAGCTTTTCCAGAAGGCGGTTAGATCACCGGACGACAGAGTCGGTCTCCGTGTGCACAGACAGGGCTGCTGTTAACGTCGGTCTGTACAACGGAACTGTGCCAAAACTACGCCAACCGGCTGCGGAGGGAGACTCCCCCCCCTTCACTGGAGAACTGCGCTAAAACAGCTGATCACAACGTTCACGCTCTGTGGTCACGAAGTACTCCACTAGCCCCCCCCTTTCCTCAAGTAGAAGTACAGATACTCGTGTTTAAAAATACTCTGGTGAAAGTAGAAGTACTGACTAAACTCCTTTACTCAAGAGAAAGAAAAGAACTTTGAAGTGTACTTCAGTAAAAAGTACCCATAACTAGCAGCTGTTTTAAAGAGTACCTGACCTCCCTTTATATTAATAGAACAATAATGTCATTGTTAGCTAATGAATGTTTGGTTTGAACTTTTAGATTTGTTCATTTCTTACCAGAAGGTGATTAAGTGATCGTGCTGTTATGTTAAATGTTTGTTGTTCATGTATTGTGTCTTGATATGTGTTTGTTGATGTTACACATGGAGCTGCTGTGATGCAAGGAGCATTTCAGACTTGATCTGACCATTAAAGTATTATCGTATCGTAAGTGTGGAATTTCCACCACAATAATTCAAAGTAAGCATCCTGAACCTCCTTGGTCTCGCCTGTGATCCTGTACTCAAACCTGGTGCACGCAGACAGAGGGCGAACGCAAGCTATAAACACACATGAAAGTCTGCATGTTCCCCCTCTCAGCGTTGGTTCGGCCCCCTGCTGGGTGTATCACTGCAGCAGCTGGCGTAGCCCTGGGCTCGGGGGCCTCTGGGGCTCAAAACCTTGTGTTTAAGACTCGCTGCCCGGGGGCCACCAGGAGCCGTCACTCAAAACCACGGGGGAGGTGATTATTTACTTCTTTACCCATCAGGAACTTGCATCTGAAGGAAGCGTGAGATGTCCAATTTAACCCAAGTTTATTATTTAGCAGTTGCATTAAACTTGAGAACATTACGAGGACTACTTTACTTTTCAATGTCACTTTCCCCTCCCTAAAGACCCTAAAAGAGACACTTCTGCTGCGAGAGGAGGCGCCAAAGCATCAGCGAGGCGTCGTCCATCTTTCATCTCTATTAAAAAGAAAAATTCGCACTCAAATATTGAAGTGTGAAGAAAATCCTGACGTGTGAATATATTTTGGGTTATGCTCTCAACTTAATGTCTTCCCGGAGTTGCATCTTTCTCTCATTTCCTCACATTGTGTCTTTCTCTTCCTGCTGCATGTTGAAGCTGAGCAGCGAGTAGGTCGATGTTTTCTATCCCGGTGAAGGACACTAAAGGGCGAGGCGTCCCACTTCCAGCTTGTGACCTTGGGCCGTTCGTCTCACTGAAACGAGATTGTTTGTTGAAAAAACTAAGCCTCACTTCTGCTGATGGCGAGGAAGTGTCATCTGACGCCAACTCCTTTGAGACTGTGCATTTACATATCCTTAGATAACACATTGAAACTTTTGAATACATTTCCTCTCCTTGCAGACGCATCTCCAGACATGAATTATTTAAAGGTTTCTTTCCCTTCTGTGCACTGTCCAAAAACAGTTGTGTCCACGTTGTGATTTTAGACACTTCATGATATCGGCGCTGCTCTTCCGCTTCATTCAGAGTAACGGCCCGTCCACACTACAGCTTCAAAAAAAGCTTGGAGCTGGGCGTGTCTGAAGCTCGATCAACAACCAATCACATGAATCTCCCGCCCCTGACACACAAGCAGCGGTTTGATTGGCTAGAGCTTGTACTGGCATATGATTTGATTGGCTGACGCTTCCACCGAAAGCTTCAGAAGCTTCAAAAGTTCAACATTGCTCAACTTTTGCCTGAAACGCCAGGAAAGCTCCGCTCTGCTTCCCACAATGCAGTTCGGCGAAAAGTGACGTCACCCCATTCAAAGTGAATGGGTAGACGCGTTGGAAACCGTTTTTGAAGCTGTCGAAGCTGTAGTGTGGACGGGCTGTAATATGCTCGACTTTTTAGAGGTTAAATGGGCCGCTGTGAGGAAGCATGTCCGCCCGGTGTCCGTGTGTTTGTGTGAGAGTCTTCAAAGTGGGAGTAGAACATAAAAGGCGTTATGGAACAACCCGTTTCTAGTGCAAGCCTGAAATCTATGTGACAAATAGAGCTTTAACCTACGCACGACCTCAGGGAGAGCTGCAGGAAACGTGTAAGGTTAGCGCATTAGCCACACATGCTATATGAGCACCGTCACAGTGAGATGGTATTCTTCAAATTGCCAAAAGTGAAGATTTAGGCTACGTTAAAAAGAGATTCAAAAACTGATGTAGGCTAACTTAAAGTATTATTCTGATCTGGTTGTGTTATAAATCACAAGTTCAAAAGCTCCAGAGGTCTTTCAAGTGGTTTAAGTTGTACAAATCTTACATTTGTAGTAACACCAAAAGCTGCGATGTTGGAGCATAAACACATGCTCTAATGTTAGGAAACTTGCACCTGCCACCAACATGAACTCATCAGATACGACCCACCCAAAAGACAGGTGGACAGCATTTTAAAGTGACCACTTCCTGTCTCATCTGCAGTGGGAACGCTGTCACGCTGCCAATTATGCAGAATCAGTATGCTCAGTGTGAGGTAGAGGAGAGGGAAGGACTGAATGCTTTGTTTGTGCTCACTGTTTCTAAGAGCCTTAGACCCCCGCTGTTCATTACACTACATGAAGCTTAGCGCAAGTTCAGGCAGGAAGACCTATCACTCCGTATTGCACATCATGGCAATACTCGCTCCCTTCACTAGAGACAGGGAGCGCCACTCCTTAGCTAACCTATCACTTCCCTCCATTCACAAGCCTAATTATCGCACCTGTTAATCCCTCTATATATGCTCTCCCCTTTTCTATCAGCTGTCTTCCAGGTGTCAACGCGCAACCCTCCTCCACCCCTTCGCCTCCTGCTTCCAACTCAGGGCCAAGCTTAACCTTCTCCCTTCCAACCGGACCTAACCACTTATCACCACCACCAGTGTCCAGACCCAGGGGGGGTTCATCGGAAACGGTTCTTTCCCTTCCCGAATGATATCCTACAAAACCTGGGCCTAATCGCCAAACACCATTTCATTCACTTGTTATAAACTGTCATCATTAGGTTTCATTTATATAATGTGACCGAGAATAAACATGTATTCCATACGTCACGTCTCTCCTGATTGAACTATCATCTACAAAATGTGACGTGCATTCATTTACTTAGATTAGGGCAGTTTTATGGTTAACCAGAGCTTGTTTTCTTGTAAACTCTAAATCCCTTTTTGATTGGATTTTACACAAGCGACATGTATATATCATTCAATATAAACAACAACAATAAAGCTGCATTGATTCACTTTTAAAAACCTATGTGTAGATATGTTTTATGATACAATACAACCGTTTTTGTCCCCTACAATTTCATCCATATTTGCATGATGTCAAACTACTTGTTGTTCATTTCCTCTAGAGATATTAAAACATGTCACACTAATCACATCCGTAGTGTTTGTGTCACCCGGACAAAGAACAATCCAGATCTACAAGTCTGCAAATCAGTGTGTGTCAATGCAACACGCAGCATTAGCAGAGTGAATCAGAGTTTGAGACACACACACACTACGTGACAATGACTGCTGACTTCACCGGATCAGAAGAACACCAGGAGACACCAGGAGAGGAAGAGAAAGCATCGCAGCGAGCTCCGTTCTCCACCAATCAGAGCAGCAGCTGGACATTTCCCAGAGGGCATTGCACCGAGGTTTTGGCCTATCACGGTTGTTGTTCTCCTTCTCCCCTTCCCTTGGAGCGTGAGGGCTGACACACCTGTCAGAACGACGCAGCGCCATCTACGCTAACAGCCCCGCGGCTATATCCTTTCCATACAGCATCCACGTGTGTGTGTGTGTGTGTGTGTGTGTGTGTGTGTGTGTGTGTGTGTGTGTGTGTGTGTGTGTGTGTGTGTGTGTGTGTGTGTGTGTGTGTGTGTGTGTGTGTGTGTGTGTGTGTGTGGACAGGTGGGGCTTCAGTCAATAAGTGACCTGGGCTTGGGGGATTTATGCTTTGCTTGTTTTGTCCGTCTGACACACACAGTCTGAACACTGGAGCCTTAATGCTTTGGAAACTGCAGGTAGAAGTGCTTCAGAATGAGTCACGAAAGCCACAGTCATACAGTAGTGTTTGATGCACCTGTAGAAACAAAAGTTCAGTTTGAAAGAAACCAATGAGGTGCAATCACTGGTTTCACAGCATGGAAGGAGCGTATTTTGCAAAGACAACTGTCGAATCACATGAGCCCCTGTGCCTTCAGGGTATCTTTCTTTGGCTTGAAGCACAACACAGATACCAGACGCACCGGAGGATGCTATGAGCCCATCGGTAACCAATCTAAAACAAACTGTTCTGCTAACAAAGTCTAAAGTCTTAGGAGGCAACACGTTGAGGAAGAGGAAGAAGCTGTTCCGACTAGAGATATATCCTGATTTACGGATAAAATCATCGACATTACCCTCTTTACAAATAGAGCCTTTCACCTCCTGTATGTGTTCTTTGTCACGAGTTGATCTCATGATGATTTTAAGACAAAACAACGGAGTAATTAGCTAACTTGCAAATGCCAGCGCTGAATGATAATGCACTGTGGGTTTGTAGCTCTTGTAACAAGTTGCAAAAACGTCCTTTTTATGACAAAGAAAGACAAGGTAAATGCAAAAGGTGACCTGGTACAGTAACTAAAGTAATATCCGCTTCTCATATAGATTAGATTAGATAAAAAGTGCATCAGACTCAGGTTTAGCGTCATCCTCTGTCTGACATGTTGCTGTCTGCCAGCAGAGTTCACACAGCTCTTGATTTCCAGGCCTAACCTTGAGTCGTGGAAGTGATGAAGGTTAGCCCGTCTCCCCCGAGGGTCACTGACATATCTCCCACCAACAGCATGCCCTGCCTGTGGGCCGCTTTGATTTATCACCCGCCTAATTAGGTCACCCGAGGCCATGATTCATTTGACAGGAAGCAGAATCAAAATCTTCCACAGACTCCCATCCCCTACTGAGATGGCTGAAGTACACACATGCTTTACTCAAGTAGAAGTACACATACTCGTGTTTAAAATACTCTGGTGAAAGTAGAAGTACTGACTAAACTTCTTTACTCAAGTCAAAGTAAAGAACTTTGAAGTGTACTTCAGTAAAAAGTACCCATAACTAGCAGCTGCTTTAAAGAGTACCTGACCTCCCTTTATATCAATAGAACAATAATGTCATTGTTAGCTAATGAATGTTTCCATGCTGAACAACGGCAACATGACAACGTTTCCATTGGTCCCTCTTCTTTAGAGAAGACCAGGAAATGATGGATACACGGATCGTGTTCAAATCAATAGGCACGCAATGACTCTAAAGAATAATGATCACGCCACCAAACACACATTCAGACTAAAGGAACCAGCTGTTTGGGAAATGAGAGAAGTAGAAAGTTCAGGTATTTGAGTTCAACATGTAAGAAGTAGAAAGTACAGGTATTTGGGTTCAACATGTAAGAAGTAGAAAGTACAGGTATTTGAGTTCAACATGTAAGAAGTAGAAAGTACAGGTATTTGGGTTCAACATGTAAGAAGTAGAAAGTACAGGTATTTGGGTTCAACATGTAAGAAGTAGAAAGTACAGGTATTTGGGTTCAACATGTGAGAAGTAGAAAGTACAGGTATTTGGGTTCAACATGTAAGAAGTAGAAAGTACAGGTATTTGTGTTCAACATGTAAGAAGTAGAAAGTACAGGTATTTGAGTTCAACATGTAAGAAGTAGAAAGTACAGGTATTTGTGTTCAACATGTAAGAAGTAGAAAGTACAGGTATTTGGGTTCAACATGTAAGAAGTAGAAAGTACAGGTATTTGGGTTCAACATGTAAGAAGTAGAAAGTACAGGTATTTGTGTTCAACATGTAAGAAGTAGAAAGTACAGGTATTTGTGTTCAAAATGTAAGAAGTAGAAAGTACAGGTATTTGAGTTCAACATGTGAGAAGTAGAAAGTACAGGTATTTGGGTTCAACATGTGAGAAGTAGAAAGTACAGGTATTTGAGTTCAACATGTGAGAAGTAGAAAGTACAGGTATTTGAGTTCAACATGTGAGAAGTAGAAAGTACAGGTATTTGGGTTCAACATGTAAGAAGTAGAAAGTTCAGGTATTTGAGTTCAACATGTGAGAAGTAGAAAGTACAGGTATTTGGGTTCAACATGTAAGAAGTAGAAAGTACAGGTATTTGTGTTCAACATGTAAGAAGTAGAAAGTACAGGTATTTGTGTTCAACATGTAAGAAGTAGAAAGTACAGGTATTTGAGTTCAACATGTAAGAAGTAGAAAGTACAGGTATTTGAGTTCAACATGTAAGAAGTAGAAAGTACAGGTATTTGGGTTCAACATGTAAGAAGTAGAAAGTACAGGTATTTGAGTTCAACATGTAAGAAGTAGAAAGTACAGGTATTTGTGTTCAACATGTAAGAAGTAGAAAGTACAGGTATTTGGGTTCAACATGTAAGAAGTAGAAAGTACAGGTATTTGGGTTCAACATGTAAGAAGTAGAAAGTACAGGTATTTGAGTTCAACATGTAAGAAGTAAAAGTCATCAGAAAAATAAGTAGTGGAGTAAAGTATTGACACCAGATACTTAAGTACAGTAACAAAGTATTTGTACTCCACTACTTCCACCTCCACCACTAATAGTACACATTAGCTCCCTGCGCCGCGGCCTCCTCTGGCGATGGTTAGAATATATGGAGATGTGACTCTATATGGAAACCTATGCTAATCAGAGTCTAAAGCTGCACAATTACAGCAGGACAGCTTGTGGCGGCCTGAGCTACAAATCACTGTAGAGCGGCCGCAGTAAGGACCCTCACCGTGGGGGGGTTAGCAGGAGGAGAAGTGGAGAAATGTGTTCTGAGAGAAAGGAGTGTGCTGCATAATCTCATTTCTGCTCAAACCACACGGACCAAAGCTCGGATGCAGATGAGCCGTGCTCGTTTATTTAAAGAGACCATGAATGTGTCTGTTTTCAGAGTGTTATTGAGCATCTTGTCACATGTGATTGTAAAAGGTCCAAAGGTGGAAACTAAAAAGAAGGAGTGTATAACACCTGTGAGATTCTGTTGTTCTTTTCACAGACACATGCACTCTAGTATTCTGGCTCTTACTATAATAATTCCTTCAATCAGCAGTGCGTCTTTGTTTATATCTTGTTATGTCTTTTTTCGTGCTGAACGAGGTTGTGCTTTTCTCTGGGTTTTAAGTGTCTCTCCACTCGCAGCTGGTTTCTTCTGCTCAGTGTTCTTCTCCAGCCGATCCCATCAATGCTGCCTCTAAGAGTCACCAATAACATCGCCACTGTTTCTGCAGCGCATGGACACCTGCCCTTTGTCCCCTAGCAACAGACAGGGAAAGGGGTGTGTGTGTGTGTGTGTGTGTGTGTGTGTGTGTGTGTGTGTGTGTGTGTGTGTGTGTGTGTGTGTGTGTGTGTGTGTGGAGAAGATACGGGTGTATTTTGTACATCTGTAGTCTCCGTAGGAGTTCTTGATTTTGCTGCGAGCAACATTGAGCCACTGCTGTGCTGTACCCTTGTGATATGGAGGGTGCTGTCTGTAATTATTATCCATCAGACGAGGATTTAAAGCCAGGACACTTTCCATGTTGGCAGATTCCTGTGAGAGCCGTTTCCTCCTGAATGCACCAAATAACCTTAACACAAAAAGTAATGGCATTTGTGTTTGGTAGACGATTTCTACGTTGTAACAATGCTTTTCGGCAATAATATTATACCGTTAGAAAGCCTGTTGTCTTACCTTTCCAATGGTACCGCATTCGTGAGGAACAAGCATTTGTGGGATGAGCAGCAGAGCTGAGTATGTGGGGTGCGCCCATGAGAAATGTCTCCTCTGAAAACAGGCTTTCCAGCGGTATAAGATGTACGGCTTGTGAAGTCAATGTTAGCACATGTTATGTTAAAGGGGCTCTATTATTCTTCTGTAGTGTTTTCTATAGGTTTGTGTGCATGTAAACGGTCTGCAAAGGCTAAAATCCCAAAGTTTCCTCCAGAGAGAGTTTCTCTTTTCCTGTTATTGCAAACCAAATTGAAAAAAGAGACCAAAGACCGATCAATACAGTCTTTTCTGGACACACAAAATGTTTTAAAAAGTCCAAAATATGTATTTCTGCACAATAACTCAGCTCTTTATACTGGCCACAAAGTGGATTCAGCTTCAATCAAGTGTATTGGCAAACCAATTGTCTTTTTTGTTATAATTCAAGCAATTATTTCGGTTCTCTGTGGAAGCACATGATTGTTTTATTGAGCTGTGAGCTCAGTTAAAGGCTTCTGAGAACATGCAGCATTTCTGTGGCTGAAAAAGACTCTTTCCTTTCTGCAGACGGTCTATCTTTACTCAGACATTGAAGCAAGAGTCAAAGACAGAAACAAATCCTTTTGCCAGGGATGGAAAACAGTTCTGTGGTACGCTGTGTGAACACGTTCCCAAAAGGAAACTGGTCACAAAAGGCTTTCAAACTGAAAGCATCCATTATGCTTTGAAACACTAACCGCTGAGATAGCCACACATGTATGAATGTATGACGTATGAAGACAAAGTGTAAATATGACTTCCTTCTAGTTTCAATCTCAGCTTTTTACACATCATGTCGGCTGATTTCAATTGTGTAACTCGTTATCTGAATCTAAAAGTGTTTAATTAGCTTCCACAGTTATTACTGAAAACATCAGAGACCGCGAAGACGAATGACTTCCGCAATTGCTTCGACAAAAGTCTCGTTATAAACTCGCTTTTAAGATGACAAAAAAATATGTTTCAGAAATTCAAATGTCTCTGTAACATGGCAGAAATGTGGCTGCAAACAAAAATCCCCCCACGAGGTTCCTACCAACAGCGAGTGATGCTGGAAGAGAGCTGGGAAACAAGAGGCAAATCACTTCTTTCAAAGCCCCCTTAGGGACGGGGGACTTGGACGAAACGGTAGGACATGTAGAAAGAAAAAGCGGCCGCTGAGCAGCCTCCAAAGCCTCTTCGCTGCCACAACACTCTCCCCGCTGAACATATCCTCAAGTCGCCTCAAGTCGTTTCACCAATCCTCCCCCCGTAGTGCCATGTCTTTAATCACCACCCTCTGACTCTGGAGTGTGGGCGAACTTTCCCTCTCTTCTCCTGAGGGGGAAATGAAACACACGGACCCCCACCGTCGCACAGGAGACCGTAGATACTGCCTTCTCCCGCTCAGGAAATGAGGGCAGAGGAATGGAAACAGAACATAATCAATGTAAAAAGAAATGTCCGTGAAGCTGGGAGCAAAACACTGACCATAGGATTCTGCTTCGTCATTCACACATCCTTTACTCAAGTAGAAGTACACACATCCTTTACTCAAGAAGAAGTACACACATCCTTTACTCAAGTAGAAGTACACACATCCTTTCCTCAAGAAGAAGTACACACATCCTTTCCTCAAGAAGAAGTACACACATCCTTTCCTCAAGTAGAAGTACACACATCCTTTACTCAAGTAGAAGTACACACATCCTTTCCTCAAGAAGAAGTACACACATCCTTTCCTCAAGTAGAAGTACACACATCCTTTACTCAAGTAGAAGTACACACATCCTTTCCTCAAGTCGAAGTACACACATCCTTTCCTCAAGAAGAAGTACACACATCCTTTCCTCAAGTAGAAGTACACACATCCCTTACTCAAGTAGAAGTACACACATCCTTTACTCAAGTAGAAGTACACACACCCTTTCCTCAAGTAGAAGTACACACATCCTTTCCTCAAGTAGAAGTACACACATCCTTTCCTCAAGTAGAAGTACACACATCCTTTCCTCAAGTAGAAGTACACACATCCTTTCCTCAAGTAGAAGTACACACACTTGTGTTTAAAAATACTCTGGTGAAAGTAGAAGTAATAATGTCATTGTTAGCTAATGAATGTTTCCATGCTGAACAACGGCAACATGACAACGTTTCCATTGGTCCCTCTTCTTTAGAGAAGACCAGGAAATGATGGATACACGGATCGTGTTCAAATCAATAGGCACGCAATGACTCTAAAGAATAATGATCACGCCACCAGACACACATTCAGACTAAAGGAACCAGCTGTTTGGAAAATGAGAGAAGTAGAAAGTACAGGTATTTGAGTTCAACATGTAAGAAGTAGAAAGTACAGGTATTTGGGTTCAACATGTGAGAAGTAGAAAGTACAGGTATTTGTGTTCAAAATGTAAGAAGTAGAAAGTACAGGTATTTGGGTTCAACATGTAAGAAGTAGAAAGTACAGGTATTTGGGTTCAACATGTGAGAAGTAGAAAGTACAGGTATTTGTGTTCAACATGTAAGAAGTAGAAAGTACAGGTATTTGAGTTCAACATGTAAGAAGTAGAAAGTACAGGTATTTGTGTTCAACATGTGAGAAGTAGAAAGTACAGGTATTTGTGTTCAAAATGTAAGAAGTAGAAAGTACAGGTATTTGGGTTCAACATGTAAGAAGTAGAAAGTACAGGTATTTGGGTTCAACATGTAAGAAGTAGAAAGTACAGGTATTTGAGTTCAACATGTGAGAAGTAGAAAGTACAGGTATTTGTGTTCAAAATGTAAGAAGTAGAAAGTACAGGTATTTGGGTTCAACATGTAAGAAGTAGAAAGTACAGGTATTTGAGTTCAACATGGAAGAAGTAGAAAGTACAGGTATTTGTGTTCAAAATGTAAGAAGTAGAAAGTACAGGTATTTGGGTTCAACATGTAAGAAGTAGAAAGTACAGGTATTTGAGTTCAAAATGTAAGAAGTAGAAAGTACAGGTATTTGGGTTCAACATGTAAGAAGTAGAAAGTACAGGTATTTGGGTTCAACATGTAAGAAGTAGAAAGTACAGGTATTTGGGTTCAACATGTAAGAAGTAGAAAGTACAGGTATTTGGGTTCAACATGTAAGAAGTAGAAAGTACAGGTATTTGAGTTCAACATGTGAGAAGTGAAAGTAAAAAAGTTGTCAGAATTTTTTTTTTTACTTAAAGGTGGGGTAGGTAATTTTTGAGAAAGCAGCTCGAGTGCGCTAGAATTTGAAAATACACAGCCGGAAAAAATCTGCCACTTCCTCACAGAGCCCCTCCTCCAACACACACGAACGCGCACATGACCAATGAGGGCACGAGATAAGTTTGTGCACAGATGGAAGGCTGACAGGCAGGTAGGCCATCCAGTTACTTTAGCCGGCTCAGATGATTGGTCGTGCTTTTTACAGCGCCACGGCTTCTACAGATGAGATGTGTTATGGATTTATTGTCAAAGCACTTCAGATATTCCTTGCTATCGGGATGTTAAGAGCATTCCATTGAATATAACAAAAAGTGTTTCTGAAATAAATTACATACCCCACCTTTAAGTACAGTAACGAAGTATTTGTACTCCACTACTTCCCACCTCTGGTCATTCGTTAGCATCCACAGACGAACCAACATAACTGGCCAGCTTCCCCATGCATTATTCAAAAGGCGCTTTAATGGCCATTTACAGGGTTGTGAGATTTGGCACAGAAAGCCAGCATGGAGCCAGTCTTTGTTCCAAAAGCCCGTGGCCATATTTCAGCTCTGATGCAGGCTGCCACAAACCACTTCAGACTAAAGTCTCCTCGCATGTCGGCCTCGTTGTTAGTCAGAAAATTGATGTGTCTTTGAGTGACTTCTCAGGGTCACCGTCTACATTAAGGACAGGTTTGACGTTCTCAATCTCAACTAGAAGACGCCGATGACATTTGAGTCTATTATTTGTTCCTTATTGTTGCTGAGAGTGAAACATGCTATTCTGGGTAATCTTTAAATAATGCATCAAACAGAAAATAGCTTATTTTGTGATTTAAGACTGAGCTGATTGTGTTGGTCGGTCTGAAAGGAGAAATATTAAGGACAACTATTTATAGGGAAAGTCTGCCTACTGCCTATGACGACAAATCAAATAAGAAAAACAAGGTTTGAGGTGTTTATTTGCAGCATATGTGCGCCCAAAAGCTAAGGATTCATCATAAGCTTGCCTAAAAATAGCCACCTATATGTAGATTTATGTTTATCAGCAATCATATTCATATTTTTAATTAAATCTGTGCTTACACCGAAGTGTTTTAGTGCGAAACACTTTTTATTTTAGACACGAGGAAGGAATTTAATTTGCTTTCAGTCACACTGTAATTGAGTTACACTGAAAAACAACATATGAAGCATCTGGCATTACGGCATCCATCAATCAATATTAATGTGCTTAGTTCAAACATCACCATGAGTAACGTTTGACGCTGTTCCTCTGACTCTTGGCCTCTTTGTGGAAATAGATTTTCCATTCTCGCGCTCCAACGCCCCATTTCTCACATTAACGACGTGACACCCCCATAGTTTAATCTAATAAGAATGAATCGGGTGATTGATACGTCGCTGTCAGAGAGAGACGACTCCTAATGTGACGGAGACCACGTCTAATTCAATAGAGCAGCTTTGCAGAGCTCAGTGGCGGGAAGTTGGACTGGTGAGATTTAGTTTTAAAGGTCCCCTATTATGCTGTTTCTCATCAATGTATCACAGGTCTCAGATATATCCAGAGCCTGCCTCTGATTGGCTGAAACACCAAACAGATCATTGCAGCATTACCCATAATCCCCTCTGTTTCAGCCCTGTTTCCAAAGTGCTGATTCTCTGTCTGTTACTTTAGATGAAAATAAGGAGCCCCTCCCCCACGCCCCTCTGAGAGACATTTGGTTACAAAGAACTCAATGGTGCTCTAGGAGGAGATTCAGGTGATAAGGGGGGGGGGTTACCTTGTTGCTGATTGGCTAATGGGTACACAAGACAACACATCGTTATGACATCATAACGTGGCCAAAATCTGATCTGAGTCTCTTTTTTTTTCTCTTTCCATGTGTCCCACATGTTGATGTAGAAGAGACATGAAGAAGAGGGGACACATGTTGATGTAGAAGAGACATGAAGAAGAGGGGACACATGTTGATGTAGAAGAGACATGAAGAAGAGGGGACACATGTTGATGAAGAAGAGGGGACACATGTTGATGTAGAAGAGACATGAAGAAGAGGGGACACATGATGATGTAGAAGAGGGGACACATGTTGATGAAGAAGAGGGGACACATGTTGATGTAGAAGAGACATGAAGAAGAGGGGACACACGTTGATGTAGAAGAGACATGAAGAAGAGGGGACACATGTTGATGTAGAAGAGACATGAAGAAGAGGGGACACATGTTGATGTAGAAGAGACATGAAGAAGAGGGGACACATGTTGATGTAGAAGAGACATTAAGAAGAGGGGACACATGTTGATGTAGAAGAGACATGAAGAAGAGGGGACACATGTTGATGTAGAAGAGACATGAAGAAGAGGGGACATGTTGATGTAGAAGAGACATGAAGAAGAGGGGACACATGGTGAGGTAGAAGAGACATGTGGACTTTGCATAATAGGTGACCTTTAAAGTGTGTTAGTGGGGAAGAACACCCAGCGCTCAATGGGTGACTTTGGGAAACACGTGACTTTGCCCCGTCCTTTGACTGTCAGGCACAACGACAGGCGCTTATCTCCTCCCGTCTGCGGGCTTATCTACTGCTCGCCTCCACGTCGATGGGAGATCAATGGGAAGCCTTCAGTGCGCCGTCAATATAACAAATGACCAATTCAAACGTACAGCGCTCCTGAAGGAAGCCCTCGCTCACAGTCGCAGGTGACATGAAGGTGTCGATCAGGCCTCCGGAGCACATACGGGCCAATATCTGATGTGGAAAAGGTGGTACAATGCTGCAGGGCATGGTGTGAAAGTGCAGGGAGGAAACCCTGCACTTTGTAAAAATGTATTATTTCCCAAACGAGTATATTTCTCTATAAAATGTCATATGTTCAGTTATTACAAGCACTAAAATCACCCTAATGTAATTTAGAGCCGTACATGAGTGAAGAAAATGTTGCTTAAATGAAGTTGTGTTGTAATAGGCCTTCACAAAGTCCCTTTTCCAGATACATTACCTGTAACATATTTCTGTAGCTAATCCTTTAATTAGACATGATTTAGTCCATTTAAAGGGGCTTCCACTCACTCGTGTACCAGGGTTTCCGCTAGGATTTTTTCTCGCCGGTCAAATGTCCGGGCAGAATTTATTTTAACGGACAAATTTGAAACTTACCGGTCATATTTCACTAATAATAATAAGAGTTGTGTAGCAGAGTTTCCGTTAGCAGGTAATCACCGGACTATGAGCAGATATGCTGATGTTTAAAACTCAGTTCACGGGGCTCATTTTTATATTGCTTCAGTTTATAATCGTAACAGATCGAAAAATTCAGATTCATTTTTCAATAAATTATTCCACAAACAACATAATTATTACATTCAATCAAACTACTTGTAGTAGATAACGTACATTATTGAAAAGTTTACATTAACTTTGAATAATAACACGGGAGAAACGGTCTCTCTCTCTCTCTCTCTCTCTCTCTCTCTCTCTCTCTCTCTCTCTCTCTCTCTCTCTCTCTCTCTCTCTCTCTCTCTCTCTCTCTCTCTCTCTCTCTCTCTCTCTCTCTCTCTCTCTCTCTCTCTCTCTCTCTCTCTCTCTCTCTCTCTCTCTCTCTCTCTCTCTCTCTCTCTCTCTCTCTCTCTCTCTCTCTCTCTCTCTCTCTCTCTCTCTCTCTCTCTCTCTCTCTCTCTCTCTCTCTCTCTCTCTCTCTCTCTCTCTCTCTCTCTCTCTCTCTCTCTCTCTCTCTCTCTCCCCCCTGACAGCCCGTAAGTTTCTCATGCAGCTCCTGCAGCTCGCTAAACAGAGGCGGAGCATCAGGTGATCATGCAGAGCAGCGTGTCTCCGTCAGACTCAGCAGCTGATCTGATTTATGTCCATATCGATCAGATCCAGCTCTCCTGATCGGCCTTTATAGAGAGCACCGATCAAACTATTAAGAGTGAATATCGGCCGATAATGACCGGCGGCCGATCTATCGGAGCATCCCTAATTATTACCAGACATTTTGACCGGCAGGTTTTGAATTTACCGGTTTTTAATACATTTTACCAGATAAAAACCGGTAATTACCGGCTAACGGAAACCCTGTCGTGTATGTGTTGTTTTGAGACTAACTGTATTGTCCTTATAGCAGAGCAACAAAGTGACTCAGAGCTTATTTTCGCTGCCCAGAGCACTTTCAAAGAAATGTCACAGACCCCAAGGGGCGAGCCAATTTCCAGAAACCTTTCCACTGAAATCTGCCCTTCATTATATCCTCACACATCTCTCCATCTCTCCATTTCACCGTTTGATTTTCTTTCTTTTCAGCTGTCAGAAATGTCCACGTTCGATACCCTCGCTTGTTTGCCGCAGAAACATTCTCCAAATCATCATTTTTTTTTTCAAATGTGTCAGACTCACAAAGTCAGGCCCCATCGCAATTGACCTTCCTCGTCTCTGAGAGGAGGAACGGCAGAAAGCTGTGCGAGAGGACGACACTCAAGCTGAGAGCTCAATCAATACAATACCTGGGGATCAGGAAATGGTGAGTGGCTTCCTCCCCCATTGCAGAGGTGATCTTGAAACCTCCACTCTACTTCAGGTGTGTTTATTTCCTCGGATGAGACTCGGACACCTCTAAAGAAACTTTGGTGGGTAGCAACGAGGAGCGCTTAATCTACATGGACTTCATTTTGGAGGTATATTTTAAAAGGGGCCCTATTATGCTTTTGGGTAGTGTGTTCTATAGGTTTGTATGCATGTAAATGGTCTGCAAAAGCTAAAATCCTGAAGTTCTTGCAAAAGTGTTACTCAGTATCCCAACTGTGTTGTTGCATCATATTAAAAACAACAACAAGCTCATTTGTTTACTGTGAAATTACCTTTAAGGAATTCAGCTGAGGCTTGTTAAGAGTCGGAGGATGGGCAAATGGCGGCCCCCACCTCCTCTTTTTGCGGCCCTCAGATTAATTTATAAACAACGTAATTAATTTAATAATTAATCACCGATACCGTCCACTAGACTCCTAGTTACGTCGCGAGCTGCGTACATGATTTCAAATACCGGCGCTGAGGAACAGCAAAGTGCGGGTTGACAGGTGTCTGACAGGTGTCTGTGTTGTGTCAGCAGAGACAAGTGTCTTAGGTTCAAGTTAGACAACTAATGCCCGGGGTAGTGTTCATGACTTTATGACATCTTAATGCACACACATTTTCCGTGCTTTCCAATAGTTTAAAATAGTTTTATTCCACCGTTAAATAACCTGTTCAATACAAACATGCCACTTGTAAACATTAAATAACATTTCTGTGAACTGATATTTGCTTAGTGAGCTTATTAGAGGATGTTCCCTGAAATGTCAACAAAGAAGTCAGACTTAGTATATTTGTTAATAATTACATACAATACATGGAAATGCGTGTGTGTGTGTTCCAAGTGAATCTGCGGCCCCCTGGTGGCCAATGCATGCATTGTGTGGCCCCCACCACCATCCAAGTGGCCCATCCCTGGCCTAGATATATCCAAAACAAAGATTCAGAGTCACAAGGATGGTGCAGTTTCACCCCCCGAAGACATTCCCACCACGACAGGATAAACCTCAGTCTTAAGCAGAGGTTGCGCTAGACTTTTTCGCTGCCCGTCTGGGGGGGGGGGGGGGGGGCACATGCGCCGTGTTATGCATGGCTGCTGCACCTCGCGGGAGCGTGCACAGCGTAAAGCCAAAACTCACAGACATTTCAATGATCTGTACGGCTCAGTTAGGTCTGGAAACGGTATCATTTCCTTTTTGGAGGGCATGCATAACACGGCATAACACCGGAGCCTCGCTGCGGGGAAACTTTGGCGCTGTTCCGAGTTTGTTCTAATCTGTCAAAATGACGGACTGCTTTCAGATTTGTCCGTCATTGTTTAAAAAAATCCGTCATCAACGGAAAATATTCGGTTAACACAACCTCTGGTCTTAAGCGAGCTCTAATCCATCCCCGCCTACTTCAACATCAGTATCCAATGTGCAATCTGAAGCCTTTATGGCAGAACACTTGGGTTTTTACGCATCTGCTAACACACGATAAAGACATGACACAGTCGTCACTGGTGTGATATAAGCTCTGGAGAAAAGACAAAAAACAGCGCTGACAGAAGTGCGAGGGAGGAGAGTGCTGTCGTTACGCAGTTCTCTCAAATCACCCCCCATACGGTTATATATCTGCAGACAGTTTAAGCTTGGATGATAGCGCTGGGCAGTAAAAGAAAAAGCACTTAGTGCAGTAATGTGTGATCTTTGTGGATGAAATGTAACCTTTCTAACTCCTGGGGAAGGAAATGACACGGTAGACAATAAATTCTACGTACGAGGCGCTATTAGACTGGCTGAGTTTGAGTGTACGGCACACAAAGAAAAGCAGGCGGATGAATGAGTGCCAATCATCAACTCACAAATGCCTCTTCAAAACAACCTGCATGCTCGATGGAAGAGATGTGCTTTGACACAGAAAGAAAAGTCATCTGGTTCAAGGTTTGACTGACGGAAGTGATCTTATTTATTAGGGTTCTTTTAAGATGTTTTTTAAAGATTTTGAAGTCGAAGGATAGCTGTGGTCCTCTCTTAGGTCGTGTTCACACCGAATAGTATTATATTATATTCTTTGCACCAGAACAAAAGTCATGCGTACGTAAATGCTGTTCAACAATTGGTCAGACATTAATCGGGTAAAAACGCAAATCCCAGAGCACCGGCAGGTTGTTTTCATGCTGATGTTAATCTAGTATTTGGTTAAGCCAGACAACAGGCTTTGGGATAAGATAAGGGCTTTCCTGGGGGGTGTACTACGAAGCAGGATGTTCTCTTAGCGGCTAACTTCAGGGAAAACTCCGGCTTTCCGGTCCTACGAAGCTGGTTCTCTTTTTAGCGGGCTAGATCTCCATGGTAACTTATGCTTAGCGGCTAACCTGGTCGGGACCAGGTTAGGTTGCAGGCTAAGAGCTCAACTCAGTGAAAGCACCGCCTGCTGACCAATCAGAGCTCAGTGTGCGGAGTTTAAAGCGATCAAGTCATATTACAGGAGAAATACAGAAAAGCTGCCGTTGCAGGAAAGACGGCCGGCAAAAATCACCGACTGTGTGAACGTGAACATTAATAGAATATCACCTCCATCTTCAGAGCAATCTGACTATTATAACATTAGCGTTAAGAAAGCTTACTTAAATATCTGCCACAACATAAGTTACCGGATCAGAGTAACATTAAGTAGTACAGTCCGCGGCATATCACTTCATAATGTATCATATATCTCCTGATCTGAGTCAGCTGAGCCGTATCTGGCCGTGCAACACTCAGTGTCACAGACTGGATGCAGAAGGATTATTTTAAGCAACACATTAAGTTGAGGAAACACTCGAGTCAAATGTAATTAAAGTCAGATGGTGTCTTAGACGGGCAGTGATATCATAAACCTGTTAATGTACGCATTCAAACACTTGTTCTGTTACCAGCTGTATTCACCTTGCAGGTGCAGCTCTGTGGCTTTGATCCTGGATCAAGTGTTTAAGTCATGGATGTTTAAAGTTTAACTTCTTCATATGTCTAATATTATAGTTCACTTTTCATTCAGGAAGTATGACGCTGCGCTGTCAGTAGCTTCTCCGTGTCTGTGATTGGTCGAATGCTCCAGATACCACCCCTCTCATGTGAACGCCTAACTAGATAGGACACGGCTGGCTTGAGCGATCCACTTGATAACCAGCGTCGTAGGACCGTTTAGCGAGAGCGCGTATGTTTAGGATTAGGCCAACCGGCTAACTCAAACATATCCAGGTTAGGTTGAACCGGCTTCGTAGTACAGGCCTCAGGACTCAAACCATCTATTATGAAGCAAATCATGTATAAATACAACGCCATATGCAAACATCAAATGTAACTGACACTGTAATCCCCCTGCCCCCCACCCTTCATGTTATGCCCTGTCCTACTTGTGATGTGTGTGAGCCATGTCCTTGTCCGTGTGTTTTTGTCTTTTGAATATGACTAATAAAATATAAACGTTAAATCTGTAGCTATAGTTGAGTGTTGTATGGACCTTGAGTCTCTTCAATTAAGCTGATGATGATGATTGTAGACTAGAGCATATCAACAGACTCTAGCGGACGGCACATGTGATTATATAATCAAACAACGTGCGATTAAAAAACATTTTAACATATATAATGAGACGTTCAGGGGAGCTGTCACTTTGCTGTATTGTTCACGGAGCTTTTTTTACTTTGACACTATTCAACACTCCGGTTAATCCATTCTGCTTCATTCTTTCGCTAAAGAGACATCAGACGCCTAAATACTACCCCTCCTATGTTTTGATATTATTAGCTTTGTTCGTTATTCTCGCGTCCAGGAGAGAAGCTTTCAAAGTAAGGAGACCAATGGAGTCTCTGAGAAGGTTCAAATCGGTACTTTAATTAAAATGGCGCGGTAATGTTACAAGCAGGAGATTGTTCAGTGAGAAAGAGAGGAGGAAGCTGCAGCTCCCTCTCGCAGTCGTGGCCGTCAAGAAAGAGGCTCCACAAGGCTCCGTCACCTGACTATGGCCCCGTCTCAGGTCGGTTAAATGAAATCCTTGCTTCCCTCACTTGCGTCGTTTCCCTGCCTCTAGTCCCTCCCACCAAGGAAGCATGGAGGGACGCAAGGAAACCACGAGAAGCAGGGGCCCTGTCTCAGGTCGACTATTTTCATTTCCTCGCTCCTCGGTCCTCGGTCTCACCGGAAGTTGATTCGTCTGCGCCATCTTGAGTAGCGTCCCATGGCTCTTATTTCTGCCGGAGGACCGAGGATCGAGGATCGAGGAGCGATAATGGAGGAGCGATAACCGAGGAACCACCAGACCATCCTCCGATGAAATCCTCAGACACTCGCCCCGCCCCCTTACTGTGTATCGCTCACTGATTGGACGATGCAGTGCATGCACTGATCTCATGCTTCTTGACATGAGAGCAGTTTCCCCATTTATTGTCATTTCCATTCAGTCAGTCATTAAGTGCTATTAAAATGTGAATGTGCTGCATACCCACACAAACAAACAAAGTGTGCAATCCAATGAATGTTAAACTGGGTTTTGATAGATAATAATCTCTTTTTCTTCTCTCAATTATTTTTATTTCTATTGTGCACTCTAATCAATATTAATCAAACTATTGTTTGTTTATACATTTTAAGAATGGCGTTTATCTTTTTTGAGAATGAGTTCTTATTTAATGTTATTTATTGGGGTCTACAACAGATGATACACATGTTTGTGTCAGTAAATGTGTGGCGGGGGTGTTTGTGGAAATAACGGGGACAGAGCTGCTGTCAGACGAACAGCTGTGCGGCGTCATCACAAACGGGCTCCGGAGGAAAGGACGTCCCATTGCTCTTAAAGCTCATTTCCCTGCCTCTCGTGGTTTCCTTGCGTCCCTCCATGCTTCCCTGGAGGGAGGGACTAGAGGCAGGGAAACGGCGCAAGTGAGGGACGCAAGGATTTCATTTAACCGACCTGAGACGGGGCCAGGGCATGGATGTATAATAAGAACTGGATATAGCGTGGGAGGCGGGGCCTCATTCATTCCTATGAGAGTTGCTCATTAGCGCATGATGATAAAATGGCCCAACTTTTGAGAGAGTGAAACGTCACAGATTACCCAGCATGCCTGAGAAGTACCCGTATGTGCGCTCATAGAGCATGCGCAACTTTAACCAAAATGCTCGTTCACATCAAGCACGTCAATTTGCGTACACGTAACAGCACCGCACGTTCATGACAGCATGGTAATGATTTGTTATTATGATGGATTTGATATTAACGAGGCGGCAGTTAGCAGCTAGCGGCTAGCGGCTAGCTAGTAATTATGCTAATGTACACATCAATCGTTATGTACTTATATTACGCTGTAACAGGATCTAGTGATATCCAACAGAGCTTCATTTAGCATGAAAGAATGATTGCACTGTATATATATATATATAATATATATATAATATATACAGGTCTTACCTGACAGACCGTAGCTTTTTAGTGCAGCTAGGTGCCTTCTCCTCTGCCAAAGCCCCTCTTACCTGTGGGGTCCCCCAAGGCTCAATTCTGGGCCCCATCCTCTTTTTACTGTACATACTGCCCCTAGGTTTAATTCTTACGAAACACAATATTCCCTTCCACTGCTACGCAGATGATGTACAGATCTATCTGCCTCTCAAAGCAAATGTCAACTCACTACAGCAGTTGAAGGACTGCTTAACAGAGATAAAATCCTGGCTGAGCAAAAACTTCCTCAACCTCAATGAGAGTAAGACCGAGGTAATCTTTTTTGGACCCCAACCTCCAGCCTCTCCGGTTGATATTCTGGGCTCCCTAAGTAAAAACATCCTCACCTCTGTCATGAACCTTGGAGTGACCTTCAATAGCACTTTTAAATTCGACAAGCAGGTCAGCACCGTAGTAAAATCCTGCTTTTTTAAAATACGACTATTGGCCAAAACCAAGTCGTATTTATCTTTTAAAGACCTGGAAAGGGTTATTAACGCCTTTGTGACCTCTAGACTGGACTATTGTAACGCTCTGTATGTGGGTATGGACCAGGCATCAATTAAACGCCTGCAGCTAGTCCAAAATGCAGCTGCACGTCTCCTGACTGGCCACAAAAAGCGTGACCACATCACCCCAATTCTGGCCTCACTACACTGGCTTCCAGTCCGGTTCAGAATTGATTTTAAAATCCTTTTATTTGTTTTCAAAGCCCTAAATGGGTTGGCTCCGGCCTATATAGCTGAACTCCTCCAGCGCTACACCCCAGGCAGAGCCTTAAGGTCTGCTGACCAGCTGCTGCTGGTAGTGCCTAAAACTAGGCTCAAAACCCGAGGGCACCGAGCCTTCGCAGCAGCTGGCCCCAGGCTCTGGAACACTCTTCCCCTCCATGTGAGGTCGGCCCAGACCCTAGGGGTTTTTAAATCCTCACTGAAGACTCACTACTTCTCTCTTGCCTTCTAGTTAGAGTGGGGTCACGATTCCTGACTGTTCCATGTGTTGTTTTATCTGTTGTGATTTATTGTGTTTTATTGTGATGTAATGTGTTTTTATGTATTTAAATGACATGTACAGCACTTTGGCTCGACCAAAATCGTTTTTAAATGTGCTCTATAAATAAAATGTGATTGATTGATTGATTGATATATATATATATATAATATATATACTTATAATAATAAGTAATATTAACTTTATTTAATACAACGTTTACGGTACAAGATTTAATCATACAGCCCATGTAGTATGATAATGAATTACAGCAAACAGGTGCAATATATCCATTATTACAGCTCCGTGGCAGTGAGACGATATGGGTCCGTTCTTATTGTGCATCCATGGGTAAAGATAAACGCAACTCACATTGGTTTCTCAAACAGCATCTCTGTAAACTACGTGTATTCACTGAATTTCACTCTCTGCCTTTAACGGCTCGTTGTAGCTCCAATAGCTCCAGCCCCCACCCTCCCTGTGAGCACAGTGTGCTCTGATTGGTCGGGACACGTAACATGAACGTGCCGGGCGGCGCGGTCCCGTGGGTTAGATGCGCGTTCATAATGCAGAGGGAAATAACTCTCAGAATAACATTATTAGCACATTTTACAACTTGAGGAACGAATGTTTTTAATAAGGGCTATACAAGTGTTCATACTGGGTAGTTTATTTAGTTTAAAAAAAATTATCCAACGATTTACAGACCACTCTTTCCCAATGTAAGTCAATGGGAAAAAGTGTTTCCGGGCCTGGCAACCAAACGGAAGTGTAGTACCGCCGTTTGGCCAGCACGAATATTTTCATGTGAGTCCGGCGCACTTCCTGGGGGCTTGGGCCAGGGCCTATATCTCATTTGGCTCCTCCTCTTCAATTGCGGCTGTGGCGTAATCTTCCGCCCTCCTTTCACCAATGTCCGATATCGCATAACAGATGATTTTGACATTGTACATTCAATAAAAACTAAACAAGCCTTTTCTCCTCATTGTTTTTCATGACTTTTTCATTTATTGCATTTTAAACGTTGTAATCAATACTTTAATAATACTGGAAATACTTTACGGCAGTTATCATTTACGGTAGTCCCGGATGTTGTCATATGCTACCCACGTCTGTAAACAAAACTTATTAAAATAAACTATACCTTCATTTAATATTCAGCAATAATGATATCTCGATGTCTATAGATGTAGTGTTAAAATGAGTAGGTTTTCACTTCTAAATTCACCTCTATAGGAAAAGGAATATTAGCCACTTGCTAAATGCTAACCGGAGATGAAGGATTTTCAGAATAAAACAGCATTTAAACCGATTTAAACTGATGCTATGTTTAAACTATAGAGGTTTAAACTAAATTATGCCATAAAACATTGATTTTAATTTCTAACAATACGAACTGCTTTCACACCCACCCAAACACACCAGGGTTCGATTCAACCGGACTAAAAGCAGCTGTTTTGAACGCGACCTCGGTCTCCTCGCGTCCCTAAAACACTGATGTCAGGAGCCAGACTAATACCTCCAGAACAGCTTGCAGCCCATCCAAGCATATTGCCAAATGAGCGCTGGTGGCGGGCGAAGTGATTACTGTTCTCATTAACTAAAAGGAGGAAGAGCTGCACGAGCGCCGCTAAAGGAATCTGATCATCCTTGGGCCTGCATATTTAGCTGCCGACAAATCACTGACAGAGAGGCGGAAAAGTTAGATTGTAGGGAAGAAAACTGGAAATTATAAAGAAATGGAAACTAGAATGCCATTTCCTTTAAGTATGACCTTGTTAACTGAATGCTTGGTTATAAATACAGCTCTGAAGGACCTACTTCTTTGAGAGGACATGGACATACAGCACAATGCTCTCGCTTATGATAACATGTGTAGAGGCAAAACAAGCAACGTTGGTAATAAAAGTGCCTCAAATACAATGAAAATAATTATTTCTGCTACAAAATCGCCCAAAACAATCTACTGTCCTTCATTTCGTGTGTGCTTTAAAGCATTCTCTCAACAGCCTGTATTCTTTCTAAGGGTACAAATCATTACACGTGAGAACTCCTCCACACACGCCGGAATACACCCCTCCCGCCTCAGCTTCTGCAGCAGCACAGCTGTCGGGGATGAATTGCTTTCTGTATGCCTTTCCTCACCGTCTCCGCACGTTCACGAGATGAAACGCACATCTGTCATACTCGAACAACAACGTGCATTCTCTCCACACTGAAACCCATATGTGGCGCGCAATCGGCTGCACGCCTATCAATTACGGCACATTAAAGGAAGACAGAGTACCACATGCAGATGGTGTGGATGCTGTACGCCGCTCACAGACATGTGGTTATTGGAAAACACAAACAATGGCTACGGGGATGTGTGTGTTGAAGCAAAAGTAGGGTTGACTTACCTACGTAGAGCAGAGGAAGGTAGCATGAAAGAAAGAGGGAAAGAAAGGTGATTAGTTCAGTGTGTGTGCAGAATAGTTACTGCGTATTTAACATCTCTCCATAAGTGACAATAATCTCACAGTAGAAATATGTGTTTATCTCAGCTTACATACCAATTAGTTCAATAAAAGCACAGAGAGAACATTGATAAGAATAATACATTATCAGCCTGAGGTGTGGAACATCAAATAGCTGTATGTTACGATATTGGTTATTATCTTTTTTATGTTTTAATGTTATTATAGATTTCTTAAAATAGCTCTATCTATCTATCCCCTAAGATATTGAAGTGACTGTTAATTTGTATATATTGATTGTTGTGTTTTATCTTAATGTGTGTACATATTTGTATGGATTGTTGGAAACGTTATTTTGATCTCTCCGTCTGTACACACACACAGAAAGATTGACATTAAAGTTGACTATCTGTGTTTTACATGGTGATAAGTCTGACTCTGATCAATCAGCAACACTTATAAATACCAGGCGATGTTATGAGGATCTAAAACTATCGTTGGAGGTCCCACAGCTTCATGTTTCTGCACACAGTGGATTCACCTCAGTGTAAACACCCCCCCACACACACACACCTCCTCCACTCCCTCTCCTGGGTGTTGAGGTACTCCTTAATGATTTTTACTCCACTAGTCAAGAACAAATTTGCATCTCCCAAAATCAGGCCTGTACAACTGGGAATCATCGGAGGGAAGAGAAAAGCAGCGAAGAAAGTTTACTTTTCCCCCGAGTCGTGATCGATGGAGGGGGGAGAGACAGAGAGAGAGAGAGAGAGAGAGAGAGAGAGAGACAGACAGAGAGAGAGAGAGAGAGAGACAGAGACAGAGACAGAGAGAGAGAGAGAGAGAGAGAGAGAGAGCGAGCGAGAGAGAGAGAGAGAGACAGAGAGAGAGAGAGAGCGACGGAGAGAGAGAGAGAGAGAGAGAGAGAGAGAGAGAGAGAGAGAGAGAGAGAGAGAGAGAGAGAGAGACAGAGAGAGAGAGAGAGCGACGGAGAGAGAGAGAGAGACAGAGACAGAGAGAGAGAGAGAGACAGAGACAGAGACAGAGAGAGAGACAGAGAGAGAGACAGAGAGAGAGACAGAGAGACAGAGAGACAGAGAGAGAGAGAGACAGAGACAGAGACAGAGACAGAGAGAGAGACAGAGAGACAGAGAGACAGAGAGAGAGAGAGAGAGAGAGAGAGACAGAGAGAGAGAGAGAGCGACGGAGAGAGAGAGAGAGACAGAGACAGAGAGAGAGAGAGAGACAGAGACAGAGACAGACAGAGACAGAGACAGAGAGAGACAGAGACAGAGACAGAGAGAGACAGAGACAGAGAGAGAGAGAGAGAGAGAGAGAGAGAGAGACAGAGACAGAGAGAGACAGAGACAGAGAGAGACAGAGACAGAGAGAGAGAGCGACAGAGACAGAGAGAGAGACAGAGAGAGAGAGAGAGACAGAGAGAGACAGAGAGACAGAGACAGAGACAGAGAGACAGACAGAGAGAGAGAGAGAGAGAGACAGAGACAGAGAGACAGAGACAGAGACAGAGACAGAGACAGAGACAGAGAGACAGAGAGAGAGAGCGCTCCAGGGGCTGTGGCACACGTTGTAATAGCAAACTTGTACATTCAAAGCAAGGCAGGAAGCATGAGGATGGCTGATGTCCTCGATGTGTTGTGTGGAAGAAGGAGAAATACGTCTCAAACCACCGCCAGTGATACCTTAGGTACAAAATGACTTAATACATTTATTGTGTAAGCGCTTTGACAGGTGCTCAAAGTCGCCTTACAGAGGTAGTAACAAAGAACACATACATATCGGAAAAGTCACATTAAAACTGAGCAATAAAACAACAATCACACATTAAAAGCCAGTTTGAAGAGTTTTTGTTGGAGACCTGTTAATTATGTGAATGTAAAAAGTTAAACGGGTACTTGCTAAATTAACAGACAAGCTGGTACTGCTCGAATCCAGAGAAGCAGTCATGTATAGTGTATTCGGGCTTTAGGGGACTTTTAGAGCCAAAGTTAAATAATTAATTTCATTTTTTCTTTCATTTACATTCAATGCTGTCGGTACAACTATTCAGTTCATCTGCCAATTATCGTCTTCAAAATGTCACAAGATAAGGACGAATGCGCATTAAAGGTTGCTCAATCCCAATGTGATTTTGTGTCATCAAAATGCTTGTTATTTTGAATTATAAATACATTTAGTTTCCGATCATATCAGACAACTCCTCCACACTCATCTGAGAGCTTCCTTATGTTAACATTCAATTGTTGTTCGCACATATTTCTCTGTTTCCCCATCAACGCCGTTCACTTCCTGTCACATGTGTGAAAATACGTGCTTAGAAACCACAGATTTCCCACCTTTGTTATTATTTTCGTACCATTTATTTAACAACTTTTGGTTCGCATTCACACTTTTGTTCACAACTGGGATCAATCAAGCACTTCTTATCTTCTCTGATCTGATGTTGGAGGGTGAGTCACGAGGCAATGCATCAAACTTGACACCTGACATCGCCACATGTGTCCGTGGGTCTTTTTTCTCGGCCATGACACCACCCCCTACACCCTCCAATCATCCCCGCTACTTCCACTGTGATGGCTGCCATTCATCTCCACCTGTCAGTCATTTCGAGGTAACACCGGGACGTGAAGCTCAATAACCCTGCAGAGCTAAAACAGACACTCTGAAGCTTGATTCCAAAACACCCGCAGACTATTACCTCCACAGTTCCTTCTGATTCTGGTATTTACACCGCTGACAGTTGCCTTTGGCTGCGATTTTCCATCCTGGCAATCATTTCTGACCAGTATCTCGTCAAAGGGCTCACTTTGGCAATTTACAGTGCGCGGGTTCAGCTCTCAGATAGCGTGAGGGAAAGTAAACCGACACTAACGAGGGAAGTGGGCTCCAAAAACACAATTGGTGCCCATCAAAAGCATCGATTCTCACGGTGTAGCTATCACATTCATACGTTTTACTTGTCAGCAGGATGACTAAAAAAGTACTGACACGATATGTAAGAAACTTGGCGAGAGAGTGGGCCAAGGTAGAAGCCTTTCCATTTTGAAGAAGATCCAAATGACAGGGTGTATAGATTTATTATATTTCACAAAATGTACACGTTTGCATTGGCAAATTGGCCTTGGCATGGTTTCTGCTTAGACAGCGTCCTTATCTAGTATTAAAATGTGTCCTTATTGCTTTCATATCTTCTGTGAATATGTCTACACATCATTCTGAATAGGGGTCGACCGATTATCGGCCTGGCCGATTATCGAGGCCGATAATCCGCATTTTACAGATTATCGGAATCTGCCTTTTTTTATCAAATTGCCGATACGACGTTGGCTCTGATGCGGCCGTTTCTCTGGCTGCAGTCACCACTCTGTGTTCACGAGCAATGTCCCGCCCACAGCGCTATCTGATAGGCTATTACTGAAGTGTCAATCAACACTGAAGATTTTCCGAGTGGGAGCCAGCCAGAGAGGCGGGACCTTCTCAGATTACAGGCAGGTGCGAAGAACGCAGACAGAGGCAAGCAGCAGCAGTGAACGGTGTTTCCAAGGTAAATCAGTTGAAAGCCGAAGTTCAATAAACATCCCAATCCCCTATGCCGAAGTTGCAAAAACACCACGATCTTATGATCCAATTCTATCTGTTGCAGCCAATTTGATGTATTTTAATATGTGTATATGAAGGTGCTGTGATACTACTGAATTGACCTGGGCATAGGCGGGGACTCAGCCAATTTCAGGGTACAGCCTACTATGTGGAGAGGACACAGGTGCACAGCATTAGGGATTAGGAATCACCAGAGGGAAGCCACACAGTTTTTCAACCGTGCGTGTTTTCGCTTGTTTTGAGTTAATTTCGGTTTATTTCTTTATCAGTTAGTTGTTTAGTTATCAGTTAAACACCCGGCTCTTGTTTTGCTGTCATCCTCCTGCAATCCAAATAAACATCTTAAATGCACTCAAAGAGAAGACCTGATTTGCTGTCAACACCACGCGTCTGGAAAAGCTTCACACCATATTCCTCACTGGCAAATATTTGTCAGTTTCCCAGTTACAAAGGGACCGGGGGGGAACTGTGACGCGCTGGGACGACTGGGACTGTGACGGCTGCTCGTGGAGCCTCGCAGCAACCACAATCTGGTGCTGCTGAATTGGGACTACTAAATGAGTGAGACTCAAACATCAGAAGTTCAGAAGAAGTTTTAGTAGTTTTCATTTTAACTTCATTTACTTTACTCAGGGTCACAGAGAGGGAACCAGTTTTAAGATGTTGAAAAGTTCATTAAAAGATAAAAAGGCATTTCAAAGAAGTTCTGTTATTCTACATTTTGACACCAAGATTTTCTGATTTTACTGCGGTTCCAAATATCGGTTATCGGCCTCCTTGATTACTAATAATCGGTATCGGCCTTGAAAAAGCCATATCGGCCGATCCCTAAAGACTGCAAAACACTTACAAAGTCAGAGTATATCTTGGTTGAGAAGGATTAATTCACTACGACCAAGTCCACATGGGTATTTGACATACTTATACCTAAGCTGATATAATAGAATAAGCCCAATTCGACAGGAACAAAGACGTGTGGATGTTCTGTATCGCGTTTGAAATGGATAATAACTGGTGGACCTGATTACAGGCCAATCATTTACAACGCGCTGTGCGTATTAAACTCTCCTTGTGTGCAGTTTGAATATTGTCTGAAAGCTTAAGGGACAGGATGAGTTCTCCCCGTGAAAGTGTATTTCAAGTGTACTATGTATCCATTTATTGAGCTGTACTTAAATCAGGTTTTAAAATGGTTTGACTGATAGAGATCATGCAATGTTATTATTCGTTTATTGATTGTTATGAACCTGCCTGAGGACCACAGATGGAAATTAGCTATTAGCTATAATCTGGCATCTCTTCTCTTTGCTGAGATTAATGTTTTTGTATGCACGGTCCTTCTATAAATAAATACAAATAACAAATACGGTTGTTGAGACCTTCGCAGGTTAGTTATGCGTCGCTTCACTAATCACTTCAGACACACCGCAGGGTATCTCCGATCATTTGAGCTGTGAATCTGGAGGTCAGGCGAAGATGAGGTTCTGGTATTCAAACCTCTTTCCTCCACTAATGGGCCACAGAACGCATTATCCTTCGCCCATCTGGCGTATTCGCTTACCTTCCCCAGTGCGTTAAAGGGGAATTAAGAAAACTTTTGAGGACAATCGACGTCCTCCAAAAAGAAGGGGAATTAACGGAAACCTAAGACGAAAAGCTCATCCCATCACAACCCAGCAGTCGGAGCGTTTAGGAGCTGAGAGCTGTTATTGATCCGGCAGGTAATTGGGTCCGTAATGGAAACAATACCCAGGTCAACCTTCAGGGGATTTAAATATGGTGAAGTGCTGGTTGTGAGAAGCCGTCATTCCTCCTCTTCCTGTCACACAATGTGTTCCTAATTATCTCATCATCTAAATGAAACCTACTTATCATTACTGCAATATTAGCAAAGAATGAACAAGGGTTATAATCAGTTGAAGGATCTTACAATAATCAAATGGATGTGAGACGGCGTGATGATCTCAGCTGCTAATCACAATTCATCTCGTTTTGAAGAACACTATTATCTAATCAGTTCATAGCTGCTGCACCTACATATTACTCATAGTTTGAAGCATGGGTGTGTTTCTAGCTGACAGCAGTGTCATTATGTACTCTGCTAAGATGCATGTGTGGAAACGATACTCCTAAATGCCACTGTACGCATTGCAAATGTTTTAATGTGTCTCTTTTGGACTGTTTTCAGACCAACCTCAGCACCGTGTGGACCAGCCCAGCCCAACATGCAAATGAAACTACAAAGATGAATATCCCCAAGTGCTGGAATGAATAACAACAACACAAAGTAAGTGGCTAAACACCAACATCACTGACGTTAGTAGTCAGGTTTCCATTCAGTGCACATTTGAGGGGAAATATGCAGCATTGAATGTAAATCAATGCGCGTCTCCATCCACATGTTTCAGGGGTCGAGTGAAAGCTGAATTATCTCTGGGCAGTTGGAGCATTGTTGTGATTATTCACTCATGTATAATCATCCAATGACAGCAGTCACTAAACCACAGCGTTACTGCTTTTCATTCTGGAAAGAACAATAGGAAATGGAAGTATTTGATGTACAGATTGAGCACTAAAGTACAGTTTTAATCACTTTAAAACACAGGGATGTTAGCCTCTGCAGACCATTAACATGCACACAAACCTATAGACCACAAAAAGCATCATAGCGCCTGTTCAAAAACATTAGACACACACACACACACACACACACACAGGAGGAGATCATGCTTTGCACTCCAGGATAATGTTAATATCAGCCGAGGGCGAGTCTTGGCCTTCAGAGTCAACGTAGTGTTTTACTGAGAGGCCTTTTTAATAATGGCTGCTGTGTGTCCTTGATAACTACAGTGGGACTCAGCTGAGAGTGACTCAGTATCCCTCAGGGCAAAGCAGCAGCTGATACAGAGGATGACAACACAAGAAACAGAACACACACACACACACACTGTCTAAAAGCTCAGAGCGCGGAGAGGAATTGGATTTGGCAGAGATGGATGGAGATGTGTTCGAGCAGATGGTTCATATTTTCGGGGGAAATGGAAATCAGAGAGCGAGCTGAGCACCACGGAGATTTCTCAGTCCTTCCACGTCCAGTCAGCGACACCCATCAAGGAGTAGGTTGACAGAATGCATTAAGTATTAACATGTTGCTGCGGCGCAATAAGACTCCTCCAAAGGGCCTCTACACTACATGCTAATTTCATTAGAGCTGCTATGCAAGAGACATCTTTGTATGCAAATGAGGCAGCACGGTGGAAGTAAATGACATCTCGTGTCTGCCAAGTGTGTGATTATGGATGTGAGGTGTTTGTGCGCTATCTGAACGTGGGAAGCCTTTTGAAAAAGAACATTAATACGAGGGATTTGGAAACTACTACTCAATGAAGTGGGCTCGAAGTGAGATATATCAACGTAGTGACAAGTAGTTCTTTTTTTACTGCAAGTTGGGAATAAGTTAAATATGGATGTAGAGTGTTGAAAAGTAGTAATATTATGAATGAATTCATTGATTTAAGACCATTAACTCAAGATAAAGGCATGCACACAGTATGCTTATATCAATCACTAACAATCAACCAACGCTCACCATTGATTGCTCCGTTACGACCGTTTCTAAACATATTTTTGCAGAAATGAGTCTCCCACACACACTCATCCCCGCAGAGCGATGCCTCTCATCCACAGAGTGGTGTCATTCAAATGCAAATGAACACTGGGGCTTGAACAGAAGCACCAACACTTCATTGGGTCCAGTTTTTTATTTGTATCTCTGCATGGATTATGTTGAATAATTACATCCTGCAAACACATACAGCTTTCTGAGCCAAATGCAGTCATGTGGGTCTTTCTGCCCCCTAATGTTAAACCCTCCCCACTGCTATAGGAAGAGTATTTTCAGGGCAGCGCTGTGTTGTGTTTGATCTGGGACTCAGGCAGCTTCCACCTGTGGGTTTTTGTGGATATGATCAAAGGTTTTCAGTACTCAGGCCCTTGTGCTGCAGTCACCGTTTCCCTTTTAGGATCTGCACACAGCATCTGGATGTGTGTCTGCTTGTATATGCATAGCCTAGCTTTACTGTAGTGAACTGTGCCTTCTTGCAGATGCAAACAGCTTCTGAGGGTAATTCAATCTGTGATTTCCTGTCAAAACAAGACGTTATTGTAAATATCCTCCCTCACTGCTCCGCCACAAAGCTGAACTTCAACAGTGAACTATAGTCAAACAATTACACATGACTGTGACACTGCAGTAACCCACAGTATCTCCTCTGCTAAATAAAAGTTGTATTGTCCCCTGAGGATTTATCTGCCGGGCTCTTTGTCTCGGAGAAGCTGGAGCACTTCAAAGTAGCAGCCAGAAGAGGAAGCTTAAGCGAAAGCCATATTTCCGGGTGCATTGAACACTTTTCCTAGCAGCTTTTTTAACAACAACAACTCCAGTGTTGGGACTAACGCGTTACAAACTAACGCGTTACTGTAACGCAACTACCTTTTGCGGTAACTAATAGCGTTACTAGTTACCTATTCTCATTCAGTAACGCCGTTATAGTTACTGTGATTTAAATGGGTGCGTTACTGCGTTACATTGTGATCCAACTGAACCGAATCTCCCTGCGGATGTAGCTTACAGGCGAACACAGCGATGTCCTCTCACAGCACCATGGACAAGTGAAAGTGACCAGAGAGGAGTGATGATTGGTTAACGCGGGGTAACATTTCAGGGTAAGCCAATCAGAGACAGAGTTGGGCGGGTCTTGCCTTATGGGGAAAATACACAGACACACAAACACTTGCTAACACACACACATACACGGCAACGCCCACCACCAGCACACACACACACTATGGCAGATGCAAGTATCAGTGAGAGCAGCAGCGCATTCACAACTTGGAGATATAACCACTATTTTCAATTTGTGGGGATATTACGGTCAGATGTAAAGTGTGTGCAGACAGAAAGCTTTGTCCACATCGAATAACAGCAATGCCAATCTCCTGAAGCAGCTAACTAATGTAGCTACATGTGTTGTCTTTTCTCTTACGGTGCCACAGAACAACACACAAACTTGTATTGTTATTATTTTTAAATTAAAGTAACTTGTTACTTTTATAATTTAGTAACTAATAATGTAACTAGTTACTTTTTTGAAAGCATGCAGTAACTAACTATTACTAGTTACTTTTTAACTTGCCCAACACTGAACAACTCCTTAGAAAAGGTGCATGGATGTAGCATGCCTCCATGTTTGTGGAGACGGGTGCTAAATCAAAGCTTTTACCTTATTAATACGTCATGTAATGAAACACAAAGGTCCAGTTTCTATAGCCACAGAAACTGCCTCCAATATTCCCTCTTTCATAAAAGCTCTCAGAACAGATCGCTCCATATCTTTCACACCCATACAAAATGTGACGCTTGTTTAAAACATGTTCACATCGTCATTTCAATGAACAAAAGCCCTTTCTGCCACCGCTCTGATTGCCTTTAACAACCTGGTTTTATCACCGGTGTAAATGAGACCCTGCCAATCTCTCACACACATGGAATTCCTTTTATTGTATGATTCAATTACAGCAAAGCCCTTAGACTCTCTCCCTGTTACCAATTTTCCTTGTCACAATCCTGACTTAAGTGCTCGGGGTTAGCTTAGCGTGACTTTGTAAACAGTGCGTTAAGTTAAAAGCTAGGGGGAGAGTGCAGGCATTAGAATTGCTTGAAAGCATATCCTGCCGTTTCAGATTATACTCCAAGAGATGGAAAGAGAAACAAACAGTGACTCTCCAGCTCTCCGTTTCTAGACCTGCAATTGTGAAGAATGTTTCGGCAGGTGTGAAAACCCTTCGCTGAACAGCAGCTGCGTTTTAGACGCTGAGTGACAGCGGTGGAAAACTCATAAGCAGGAGGTCAATGAGGTGGAAGGAAACTTTACTCAGTGTCCCCATGGGAATCATTAGAGGCTAATTTAATATCGTTTGTGTAAAACCACAGTCTGGATTAAACGCCTGCCAAGCTCCAAAAGAAGCCAGGAACATGCGTCTTTGTGGGCGAATCAATAACAGCAACGATGGCTTACTGTACAGGAACATGTCAACACCTTGTCTGTCGTTTAGCCTCTGTTATTGGACCACCTAACTCTGCTCGTCCAATCAGAGCAAAGTAATGACCGCATTAACCTGTCTGTATATCTCACTGTCAAAATGTAGGCTGGGTATAAGACATTTATAATGTTTTAAGAAGCCAGAAATGCAAAACAATCAATGATCTTGAAGAGATTAAGAAGCCAGAAATCCAACAATATCACAACTTCCTAAATGAATATTCACCGTTTTTCTTAATTTTCCAGGACAGTAAACTGCATGTTGATGGTTTTGAGCCCTTTCTTAAGATAAAACCAATGAACTGAAATCAAGTCTGTTTTAAGGAAAAAGGTGCGCAGTCTAACATGTTTGCTCCTAAGAAAATGGTCCAAACAGTACTCTATCCACATATTAGGGAGGCTGTGGCTCAGTGGGATTGTGCGCTGAACTTTGAATCACGGGGTAGCAAGTTCGAGTCCCACTGCAGTCAGCATGTGTCCCTGAGACACTTCACTCCAAAGTGCTCCAGTGGGGATTGTCCACAGAACTGAATGTATGTAAGTCGCTTTGGATAAAAGCGTCTAACAAGTGACATGTAATATTAAACAAGTATGTGAATATTTGTTTGTCCAGCAGCGAGTCAAAACAAGTGTTTGAACCCAGATGTTCAGCTGTAACATATTAATACCCGAGCGCAGTTTGCTGCGAGATCACAATGTGTCAACGCACAGGTCACCTCCAGTAAATAAGAGGATATGGAAGTAAAAAAAACATCCCACGCCGTTTGAGGTCACACAGAGTGGCCTCGGCCCATTTCACAGCACCCTGCCTTTGATTGTCTGTGTGTGCGTGTGTGTGCGAATATGTATCAAATATCTGATTCACTTTGTGTGCAGAGGAAAAACACATCCTCTATTGTGGACTGAAAAGATGGAAAACCACAAAGAGAAAAAGCGGCGAAATTCTCTCTCTCTCTCTCTCTCTCTCTCTCTCTCTCTCTCTCTCTCTCTCTCTCTCTCTCTCTCTCTCTCTCTCTCTCTCTCTCTCTCTCTCTCTCTCTCTCTCTCTCCTCTCTCTCTCTCTCTCTCTCTCTCTCTCTCTCTCTCTCTCTCTCTCTCTCTCTCTCTCTCTCTCTCTCTCTCTCTCTCTCTCTCTCTCTCTCTCTCTCTCTCTCTCTCTCTCTCTCTCTCCTCTCTCTCTCTCTCTCTCTCTCTCTCTCTCTCTCTCTCTCTCTCTCTCTCTCTCTCTCTCTCTCTCTCTCTCTCTCTCTCTCTCTCTCTCTCTCTCTCTCTCTCTCTCTCTCTCTCTCTCCACTTTGTAAATCTGCACAGCCTATATGTGTGTGTGTCTATGTGTGTGTGTGGACCCCCAGCTATACTCTCTCTCTCCACATGTGCATCGGTGCGTTACGCTTCCAAGTCGTTTTTGTATCGCGCCCTCGGGCAGTGCATCATCGATCGATCTCATTGGATGATTTGTCTTCATTAACGCGGAGCAGTGTTAAAGCGCTCCCCTGTGGAAGGGCGGCAGAAGAGCAATGCATTCTGGGAAAACGCCGCGCTGCAACGCCACCAAAATGTGCCGATTCATCTCAAATGCAAAGAGGGGTCAGACGCCATGCGGCTGTGCATCGACATTAAAGACAGCCGTGTTTTAGACTTCACTTGATTAAAGCCTGAACGTGCATCCATGCCAAAAGAGCTTCATAAAACAATAACAAGCCTTCTTCACACACACACACACACCATGTATACATCACTTCAGGGGACATTACATTGACTTACATGCATTTCCTGGAGACTTATCCTAACCTTAACCAACGCATGCCTAACCCTTACCAAGTCTTCACCCTAAAATGAATGATTCCCCTTAAGGGAAGCCAGTCCCCATGCGTGACTGTGTAAACAGATGTAGGTCCCCACAAGGATATGCAATGCTAGGCCACACACACACACACACACACGGTCAGTATTTTAACCCCAAGGTCATCCTCTTCTAACTTAATATACAATAATTGACGTCCACATACCATCAAGATAAAGTAAATGCTGTCCAGGACTTCTCGTACTCCAAATACGACTACATGAAATAAAACACAGTTTGGCGTGAGCTGCTGAGCGTCGCTGCTGATGTGCTTTAAATTAGACAAGCAGTGTAAACAGCAGCCACTAATTAAAACACTGGCAAAGATCATCCACAATCAGAGCCTTCATCCACATCACGGCGCTGATCTGAGGTCTGACACACAAAGAGACCTCAATCTGTAGCTCCTGAAGCGTTCAACTGGCATATCATACATCCTGCTCAAAGCCTTCAGTCTAATATCACTCTCCTCCGTCTATTTTTTACCCGACAGCTCGTGACCTTGCTCTGTCAGCGGGGCAAAGTTTGGACGGACTGTCACTGCTGATCCTGCTAAGTGACAGTCATATACGAGTGTGACCGATTCAGAGAACTGGGACGAGTAAAACAGCATCTTCAAAACTCGCTACGGTGGCTTTGAGGGTTCAATGCCCTGAACCTCAAGAAAACATGCAGATTATTTGAAGGAAAAAACAACAAAAAAAGGCAAAATGAGAAAGAAATTCAACAATTTTAACAATATTGGACGTTTATTGGAATTGTGTTTTCTCTATTTAGCTGTATTTCTATATGTTGGTGCATTCCTTCATGTGTGTGTGCTTCGTATATTTGCTTGGGATTTTACTAACATCTCCTACCTGTACATAGCTGGTGTGTGTGTGTGTGTGTGTGTGTGTGTGTGTGTGTGGTGTGTGTGTGTAATGATGGGATTCATTCAGAGGGGTGTGAGAAATGTATTTGTGTGTGTGTGTGTGTGTGTGTGTGTGTGTGTGTGTGTGTGTGTGTGTGTGTGTGTGTGTGTGTGTAATGATGGGATTCATTCAGAGGGGTGTGAGAAATGTATTTGTGTGTGTGTGTGTGTGTGTGTGTGTGTGTGTGTGATGATGGGATTCATTCAGAGGGGTGTGAGAAATGTATTTGTGTGTGTGTGTGTGTGTGTGTGTGTGTGTGTGTGTGTGTGTGTGTGTGTGTGTGTGTGTGTGAACAGCAGGGTAGGTGTGAAATGTCAGCAGGGGAGTGCAGAGGTTCAGGGGGAGTTCATGGTGAATGTGTCCCCCCGTGACATGCATCTGAATCAGTCACACTCGTCTCATCTGCAGGTCACGGTGGAGAGGAAAGACGACGGGGCGAACAACAAGATGAAAACCACACATATGTAGAGTCGATATACAAAACGCACGCTAATGAAGGAATGCACAGGAAACCCAATAGAAAGATAAGAAGTACTTCATTGATCCCAAGTTGGGAAATGTTTGTGTTGCAGCAGCATCAAAAGATACATACAGCTCAACACAACCAAAACATTCCAATAAACGTCCAATATTATCGGTGAATTTCTTTCTCATTTTGTTGTTTTTTTCTTTAAATAATGTGCATTGAATCCTCAAAGCCACCGTAGCGAAGGAATGAAATGGTTAAAGGAGTTCTTAAGATGTTTTATTCGTCCCATGTGTCTGAATCTTTGTCTCGTCTTCAGGGCAAGAGGCAAGACGACGGGGCGAACACAGATGAAGACGAGTCGGGAAAGGTGGGGTGCAGAGCGCTGGTTGTTAATGGATCCACCAGCTCGACATGTTTGTTACTATATGCACAGTACAAGGTGACCGTAAACTGCATCTGGGGACGTATAAGACATGTCTCGGCAAGTGTCGTATTCTCCGTCTTCTGACACTGAAACTTAGGACAAGATTCATATTTCTAACAGCTTGAATACATCTGCAGATATTTAAGTCTCTTATTTACATCTGCAGGAAAACAGCTTGTAAACAGAACTATGTAGTCACTCAGTGATGTTTGTACACAGCTGCAGATAGTAAACAAGTCACTGTTTTCTAAGACGACTTTACACACGAGTCAAAGTTAATAAAACGTTCTTATTTCCAGGTAAATATCGAAAGGAAGTTAAAGAAGCTCATGGGATGTTAACCTTTGTAGACCAACGTATATAACACACTCAAGGGAAAGGGAACACCCCGAAAACATAAGTCGTCTTTACACGTGGGATTTGAGAGTTTTTGCACAATTACTAACCTAGAAACACTTTGTCGTATTGGTTACAAGTACACACACACACACACACACACACACACACACACACACACACACACACACACACACACACACACACACACACACACACACACACACACACACACACACACACACACACACACACACCACACACACACACACACACACACACACACACACACACACACACACACACACACACACACACACACACACACACACACACACACACACACACACACACACACACACACACACACACACACACACACACACACACACACACACACACACACACACACACACACACGGCCTTTCAATCTGAGGAAGCTTATGGCACGTTTCCACTGCAGGTCTCGCTCGGTTTGGTTAGGCCTTATTAGGCCCGGTTCACTTTAATGAGCGGGAGAGAGGTCATCAGTGGAGGAGCTCTTAATGTCACCTTGGCCGTAATGTGACGCCTCGCTTTACGTCACCTTGGCCTCGAATCCCTCCCACACACACACACACACACACACACACACACACACATATATGAATGCCCCACACACACGTCTGTCTTCAGCAGTCATGTGACCCAGGCAACGCTGGGGCTCTGAGGTTAATAATATCCTACATTTAATCTCATGAGGGCAGCGAGGCCATATGGATCGTGTTTCCTTGATATATCGCAGTAGCAGTGATTCCCTTCTGATGGATGACTAATGGGGGATGTGTGTGTGTGTGTGTGTGTCATCTTACTGATGTACAGTAAGCATGCTCCCCCTAGCCCTCAACACACTCTTATCCCCGAGTTTTCAAACGCACACAAAACGGAAGAAGTCTGTACACTTTGTATTTTGCTCCAAACATTGAGTAAAGGAGTATATCCACATGTATTTGGAATACTGCTGACTGCTGACCCTTTCCAAAGTTTTGACATTGATTTTCTTTCCAGGCAGCCATTGATTTCCCTTCATCATGACACTTGCAGAGATTTGAAGCATGCCTGAGATAAAGGAGGGAACAATTAGTCCCCCATGTGTTCTGTATGCAGGGATGCATGCTGGGGGAATTTAAGGACACAGCAGCTTTTAGATGCAACCTTTTCAAAACGAAGTGGCCTTGTTGAGATGTGTTTCTCATCTGGTTGTTGCTGAGTCACCATAAGGAGGGCTTTCAGAAGTATTATCCAGAAGGGATAACACACGCCTGGCAACGTGACTAATGCCCCATGTACACTGCAGCGTCTCAGGCAGGAGTGGAAACGCCATAAGACAGCATTAGCGGTTCTTTAAAGATGCATGTTCTCCATGAAGCTAACAAGCTTTACTCTGTGGAGGAAGCAACACTGCGCCTTGCCAACACAGCAAGATGCGTTTCCCTAGTTGTTTACGTTCATAGAAACAAATAGATAAAGGGAACCTAAATGAGCAACAATGCAGTTAGTTAACTTGCACAAAGTATAATATATCATGTGCTTACAGTCTACCAACTTATTATCACTTTTACATGAATATTGATAACATTTAGATTCAGGAGTATTTTGGTTTGCTAAGAAGCTAAAAGTAGCGAAAATATAGCCGTAAAATACAGGAGCATGAGCTTTGCAGAGACATTAAACATATAACACCAGACGGCTTTCTAAAAACACTGCGCTACACCTCCATCTCCCTCTGAGCCTTTTCAATTATTTAAAATTACAAAAGAAACAAGATTTAGCTCCGTTTCCGCTTCAAAAACCCATTCAAGCTCCTTCTTCTTCTTCGTCCCGTGCGGTGGGTTTCGCCCCATGTTTGGTCACTAGCATCAGACTTGCTTTTTAAAACTCCACCTGAAGCCGGACACTGGCATGACCGATTTACCTTCCTCTATTCTCACATGACGTACAGCGAGGAGAGGGTCTGTTGATTGCTGCTGGTGACTTATTCCATCTCACACTGAAGCAAACAAGAGAATAAGTGGAAAGTACGGTGGCCCTGAGAGCCAAATAACTACCGCCACAATGGAAATAGACAAACAACTGTAGAAAACCACACATCAGCAGAGAAGGAAACACCCTGCAAGTGAAGGAATGCACAGGAAACCCAGCACATAGAAAGACAGCTAAATAGAGAACACACAACCATCTATTGGTTACGTGTTAACATTTGAATATTTCTTTCTAATTTTGTCTTCCACCACAGCAAAGGAATGAAATGGTTAAAGGAGTTTTTAAGATAAATAAAACCAGTCGTTTTATTCGTTCTAAGGACACACAACAAAACAAATATTCCAATTAAAATGTTTAGCTAGAGATGACTGCTGCTGCTGCTGCTGCTGCTGCTGCCGCTACTGCTGCTGCTGCTGCTGCCGCTGCTGCTGCTGCTGCTGCTGCTGCTGCTGCTGCAGCTGCTGCCGCTACTGCTGCTGCTGCTGCTGCCGCTGCTGCTGCTGCTGCTGCTGCTGCTGCTGCTGCTGTTGCTGCTGCTGCTGCTGCACACAGCCTCAGTTTCCCACCAAACAAAAAAGGGGAATAAGGTCAAACTTCGCCCACAACATCTTTCAACGACGAAGCTACCGACCGCACAAACACAAACACAAGCACGCTCTCACGAGGCACAACGGGAACGTGAATGGGTAATTGGGGTCGCAGTCACACGCAGTACCAGCCGTGTTTACCTCTCTGGGTTAAAAAGGGAACACCTCTCCAGGGTCAGCGTGCAAACTCCCCATCAGCCACGCCTCGGACAAATCAATATGCATGGCTGCGCACGGCCTCATTTGCATACTTGAACTACGCCTGTCTTCCCATATGCTAATGCCGAGAGCTTGAAGGATGGTGGAGGAGGAAGAGGAGGAGGACAGCGTGGACATACGTTTGAGTCGAGAGTTGCCCTTCAGACGGCGAGTTCCCCGTTTGACTCGGACACTTCACCTTCCCGGAGCCGCTCTCTAGAAAGCGGAGAGCGGGGAGGTTTTGAAGTGCGATGGTGGGTGTGAAGAGGAGAAGAAAAGGCCGCATGCCAACACTTTGTGTTTGTGCGAGGGGGAGACAAGCAGGAAATGGGGAGAGGTCAGTAACACAGTGGGAGTTCCAGCAGGAGAACAAACACCGCGTTCAGTGCAGAAAGGACGAGAGAATGCAGATTTAACGAGTAAATGCAAATATAATGACGCTTTGTTGTCACCTGTTAGATAAATGAAAACACTTGACTCGCTTGTTTGACTTTCGAGTGGTTGGTTGTTTCTCCTCTCAGGACTCTTCAGTCTGCTTTTGTTTTATACAAATGGGGTCTGCATCGGCTGCCCTCTTGAAAAGCTTCTCTTTCTCCTCTTGCTCTGAATCTCCGTGGCGCCACTGGAGATTCGCTTGTTTACTCGGTGTGTTGTTTTTTAATAACTGCAATAAGATAAACATATTGAGATGAGGATGCATTGAAGAAGAGGAATGCACGGTTCAATGGATTCATATCTGCAACAACGAAGAGGGAATAAATGGTAAATAAACATGGAAAACGTTGCATGTTTTCCCAACTTGTACAAAGTGCTTTCATGCTGATCAACACCAGCAGGGGGCTGTCACTTTGAAAAGAAACCTCATTCTGCTGCTTTTATGATAAGAAGCAATGAAATAATCCTCTTAGAATAAAAAATGATTAAAGGGTTTGCGAAAGGGAGAGTTTCTCCGTGACATTTATGGCGTCCGCGTAAAGTTGTATTGAACAACATTAAAGGAGCTTTGTGTGCTTCTGGACTGCCGGTTTCCATCTGAAGGACCCGAGCTCAGAAAACCACGAGCCTCATGATTAAACATTCATGACGTCTCCCTTAGTCTTCCCTCTGCTGATTCACACTTTCACTCCATTTGCCATTTTTCAAAACCTTCAAGAAATAGTCCTCGTGTTTGTGGGCGTCCATTTCCGTGTGTGTGTGTGTGTGTGTGTGTGTGTGTGTGTGTGTGTGTGTGGTGTGTGTGTGGGCGTGACTTTCCGTGTGTGTGTGTGTGTGTGTGTGTGTGTGTGTGTGTCTGTGGTGTGTGTGTGTGTAAGGTGCATGTGTGTGTGTTTGTGGGCATGCATTTCCGTGTGTGTGTGTGTGTGTGGGCATGCATTTCCATGTGTGTCAGGTGTGTGTGTGTGCATTTCCATGTGTGTGTGTGTTTGTGGGCGTGCATTTCCATGTGTGTGTGTGTCAGGTGTGTGTATGTCAGGTGTGTGTGTGTGTGTGTGTGTGTGTGCATTTCCGTGTGTCAGGTGTGTGTGTGTGTGTGTATGTCAGGTGTGTGTGTGTGTTTGTGGGCATTCATTTCCATGTGTGTCAGGTGTGTGTGTGTGTGTCAGGTGTGTGTGTGTGTGTGTCAGGTGTATGTGTGTGTGTCAGGTGTGTGTGTGTGTGTGTGGGCGGGCGTGCATTTCCGTGTGTGTGTGTGTGTGTGTGTGTGTGTGTGTGTGTGTGTGTGTGTGTGTGTGTGTGTGTGTGGCTTAAGGACCTTTCCTCCGCAGCAACACCAATTCCTCTCGGATTACCTCACATCCACTCGGAGAGCAAAAAGAGACGTCTGAATGAAAAACACTAATCTCATTCGATCTCGTCAGATTTGTATGATTATGGTAATCAATCATAGCGACATTTGATTTAGGCAGAAAGGGGGGGGGGGGGGTCAAATCAAACGAGCTGAGCCGATTACACAGCTTTGACGATTTCCTTGAAGACGGAAATACATCTGAAAGCGATGTTTCGCTGACGCCGTGGCAACGTGACGACACGAGGATCTCCGGTTGACATTTAGTCTAAGAGAGGTGGTTACAAATAATGTGTGGTGAGAAGAGCTGCTGGTGAATCAACGCTAACGGTGTCCTGGTGGAAGGGTTTGCCAGCAGGGGGTCAACCTGTCTACAAAGGAACTGTACATTGCTAATATAGCAAAAACAGGAACTTGTTAAAGACCGATGGAAGAAGGAACTTATTGTGAAACAGGGAAGAACACTTGTTCAAGACACTGTGTTTAACACCCAGACACTTAAGGTTAATCACAAGTCTAGCAAAGGACATGAACTGAATACATCATCATGGAACTGCTGCATTTTAGGCAACATATGAAATGTGCCATTACCCTCTCCTCCTGGTTCTCAAGTGTAAGTGACGTTTTGATTCATTAAGTGTCCTTTTAGTCGAATAAAGCAACTTCTCTTCGCAGTGCTGAAGAAAGTGAGTGTGCCTGCGACCCTTATCTTGAACAAATTAGGGGACATGCTGTCCCTCTGCAAAGTGAAACTGTGAGAATATTGCCTTAAAGCAGTTTCACGCCTACTGATTCCTGCTAGCATCGCTACGAGGCGCTGACGACTCCTGCTTCCAGTATCTCTGAGGTAATAAAACAAGAGGAAAACTCAGCTTAAAACCCTCGACGAGCCCTTTTCAGAGCCGCACCTGTGAGGAGGAGGGGGCAAACTGAAATGTTCCCCTCTGTGTTTCTGACAGCTTGTCACCAGGTTAAACCCTTTCACTCCAGAAGGCTGTCGTGTCAAATCGAGGACACAGCGCCACACCGCGACTCTTTAAAACCTTTTCTTTTTGGAGCTAGGAAACTACACACACACACACCTCTTGTCTTTCTCCCTCGCGCCACACACACACACACACACACACCTCTTGTCTTTCTCCCTCGCCACACACACACACACACACACACACACACACACACACACACACACACACACACACACACACACACACACACACACACACACACACACACACACACACACACACACACACACACACACACACACACACACACACACACACACACACACACACACACACACACACACACACACACACACACACACACACACACACACACACACACACACACACACACACACACACACACACACACACACACACACACACACACACACACACACACACACACACACACATGGGCGTCTTCTCGCTGAGGGAAAGGTGTTTTCGTGTGTCACTGACTCGCTGACATCTCATACCTGTTTCACCTGCCTGCCTCCAAATGCCATATTCCTGTCAGAGTCACATATTCCTGTCACATTTTCCTCCTACGTCCCCCCCCCCCCTTTGCTCCTTTGCTCCATGTCTCAATTGAGAAAGACAGAGCAAGAGAAAAGACTAAGAGTCACTCACAGTTATATGGAAATAGCATCGGAGACTCGGGGACAGTTTCATTCCACAGGCCATGAGACTATTAAACACCTGACCTTATTAAAGACCATCCAGAAGAAGACCCTTCTTGCACTATTTTCTCATCTCCAAACATCCTCTTGCTCTATTTGATCTGTTGTATTTGTATCTATGTAAATGACGTAACAAAGTTAGCTTAATTAAAAAAGAATAACACAATTGATGTCATAGTTCAATTAGATAAATAAATACTTTATTTCATGTTATTTTATAATCGTTAAATATGGCATGATTTAATACAGTTTGTTGTACATGTTAAACCGATGTGCGTGTGTGTTTCTTGTGCCTAGGAACTAATGTTTGTTCATGTGCTGGTACTGCGTGTTTTGTTGTTACACTGGACAACTCAACGTGGGTTGACGTCTTTGTTTGAAGCTCTGCTGAAGTCTGTGACAACGTTATACAGAAAAGGAACTGTAAGATTAATCTCCTTTCACGACAAGCGGCCAACGAGGTATTTGTTTTCCGTTTCCATTTTCATTCATATGTGTAGCACAATATGCTAATTTGTTTGGCTATGCATACATGTCATTCGGTGTTGTAGTTCCCTCAGGATGAAAAGTCCAATAAATAAACGCCCGTTTTAAAGAACCGACCTGTGTCTGTGTCGTGAAGAGAGCTACTTCCTATATATATGTTGCACTGTTGCAGGAGCCTGTGACTTCAGTTTGTCATTGCCATATCTACACTTTAGCTCATGTGCTAATTACAATAAAGCCTTGAATCTTTGAGGCTCAGCTTCAGCACCACGGACAGAGACACACGGACACAAGGCAGGGAGAAGAGAAAAAATGTGTTTCAGACTTATAAAGACGACAAAAAGGCACTCATAGAAAAGGGAATGGTTGCACAGCATGGGGCCGCACTTAAAGCGAGCCATTAACATTAGCTTATCCAAAGTGACCTGCAAAAATAGTTTGTCGCTCCAAGTTAAGTACACTCAAAAATCATTTCCTATCAATACGAGTAATTTCCTCCCCAAAGCATGGCAGCTAGCAGCATGCGTCGGAGGTCAAAGCACCGGCGACTACTGTTCCTTTCATAAAAAAGATTACAGTGGTGAGATCCCAGATCTTTTCCAAACCTTAAGTGCTACTTGAGATTGTAGGCTGTGTATAATGTGTGCTACAGGTGATTTCTAAATGGTGCCATTTGCTCAGTGGGGTTTCACTTCCAGGTGTCATTAAGGGTGCATTCACACCTAATAGTCCGCTCTCTGGTGGCACCAGACGACAGTTTGTTCCATTGCTTCATTTCTCAGAAGGTTCGGTTTGCGTTCACACGGCACAACTCAAACGGACTATAAACTTTAAACACAAGTCATGTGCACGGAAATGCTGTTCAACCATTGGTCAGACATTAAGGGGGTAACAACGCAAATCCCGGCAATTTCTACCGGAGCCTCCGCCATGGAGCATCGGCACTTTCGGCAGGTTATTCTCATGCTGCTGTTAATCTGGAGATCAACAGACACTAGCGGCCCGCGCATATGATTATATAATCAGTAGGGCTGTCAAACGATTACAATTTTTAATCAGATTAATCACAGTTTAAAAATGTATTAATCATGATTAATCACCATTCGAACTATGTCCAAAATATGCCATTTCTTTATGTATATTGTGGGAATGGAAAGATAAATGAAAGAAGGCGGATATATCCATTTAACATACAGTATCTATGTTTATTATAACATTTTTCTGCGTGTCAAAATGAAAGACAACCCACACACCTATCAATCATCAAACCGTGGGGTCTTAATTCATTACGTGTTGATTTCTATCAACGGGGGAGTACTTCAGGAAAGTCGACAGAGGCGGCGGCTAGTGGAGTACTTCGTGACCACAGAGTGTGAACGTTGTGATCAGCTGTTTTAGCGCAATTCTCCAGTGAAGGGGGGGGGGGGGGGGGGGGGGGGGAAAGTCTCCCTCCGCAGCCGGTTGGCGTAGTTTTGGCACAATCCCGTTGTACAGACCGACGTTAACAGCAGCCCTGTCTGTGCACACGGAGACCGACTCTGTCGTCCGGTGATCTAACCGCCTTCTGGAAAAGCTTCACAAGTACGTCGGTACGCAAATGCGCTTTGTGACACAAGTGACGGTAAGCATTTCAGATTACGCACATAACCTGCGTACCAGTTATGTGCACCCCTGTACTACAGCAAAAGTATTCTCCGTCGGGACTTCCTGCAACAACACCACGCCGTTATCTTGATTCTGATTGTCCAGAAGACATTATCAAAGATGTTCTATTGAGTTTTCAAAACCGTGGCTACTGAAATCAATCTTACTAACTGCTGTCTGTGCAATTTACTCCGCGCGAGTTGGCGGACTTTATTTTGCTTACTTTAACATCATTTTTCATGGTGGGGCTAAGCCATTTCTTGGTATGGGTGTAGCCTACCCCAGCCATACCCTGGCGCTGCCACTGGTGGCACGTATTGGGCGGGCCATTCTGCACATGCGTTAAATGCGTTAAATATTTTAACGCAATTAATTAAAAAAATTAATTACCGCCGTTAACGCGATAATTTTGACAGCACTAATAATCAGACAACGTCCGTTAAAAAACATTATAACACATAATGAGACGTTCTGCAGTAAGAAGGGGCGTTTCACCGACGACAGGTGTTCTTAATTGTATGTAGCTCATGGAGAGTTTTTACTTTACACAACACTGTTCAACACTTCATTCTGCTTCACTCTTTAACTAAACAACTGCGGATGTCTAGAAAGACTCTTTTTGAAGATATCCGCGTTCTTGTGGCACGTAAATACTACGCTTCCTATGTTTTGGTGCGGACTGCGTTCACACCAGCAATGAACCGCTCCAGAGTTCACTAGCAAGCGCTCCGAGACCACCTATTTTAGCGGACCAGAGTCCGGTTGTTTAGTTCACTTCAGAGGTCTCGGACTGCGTTCACACCGACCCAAACGAACCGCACCAAGCGGCTAAACGCACCAGGGTTCGATTCAACCGGACTATACAAGGCAGGTGTGAACGCACCCTAAGTGTTGCAGAGGAAAGTCCAAGAATGTCTTGACATTTGGAAGAAAAACTAGAAAAACTGTAAAACCCTTGACAATGTTATCCTTTGCAGACCATTTACATGCACTAAAACTCAATGTTATCCTTTGCAGACCATTTACATGCAATAAAACTCAATGTTATCCTTTGCAGACCATTTACATGCACTAAAACTCAATGTTATACTTTGCAGACCATTTACATGCACTAAAACTCAATGTTATCCTTTGCAGACCATTTACATGCACTAAAACTCAATGTTATCCTTTGTAGACCATTTACATGCACTAAAACGCAATGTTATCCTTTGCAGACTATTTACATGCACTAAAACTCAATGTCATCCTTTGCAGACCATTTACATGCACTAAAACTCAATGTTATCCTTTGTAGACCATTTACATGCACTACAACTCAATGTTATCCTTTGCAGACCATTTACATGCACTAAAACTCAATATTATCCTTTGTAGACCATTTACATGCACTAAAACTCAATGTTATCCTTTGCAGATCATTTACATGCACTAAAACTCAATGTTATCCTTTGCAGACCATTTACATGCACTAAAACTCAATGTTATCCTTTGCAGACCATTTACATGCACTAAAACTCAATGTTATCCTTTGCAGACTATTTACATGCACTAAAACTCAATGTCATCCTTTGCAGACCATTTACATGCACTAAAACTCAATGTTATCCTTTGCAGACTATTTACATGCACTAAAACTCAATGTCATCCTTTGCAGACCATTTACATGCACTAAAACTCAATGTTATCATTTGCAGACCATTTACATGCACTAAAACTCAATGTTATCCTTTGCAGTCCATTTACATGCACTAAAACTATATAACACACTACAGGAAAGGGTCAACTCAAAAAGGCCTCGACACATGATGTTATATTTATGTCTCCACAACTAAAGCTGCCTCTTCCTCTGTTACCTATACAAAGAGGTTATTGTTGTTTACTTGAATGCTCCATAGTTGTTGCCTTGGAAACAGCTATTCCTCTTGGCTTCCAGTGTCAACCAAAAGTGTCTCTCCAAGGTCAGCACACACACACTCTCTGTATCACACACACTCTCTGTATCACACACACACTCTCACCAACACTCAAACTCTCTGTATCACACACACCCACACACACACACACACACACACACACACACACACACACACACACACACACACACACACACACACACACACACACACACACACACACACACACACACACACACACACACACACACACACACACACACACACACACACACACACACACACACACACACACACACACACACACACACACACACACACACACACACACACACACACACACACTCTGTAACACAGACACACACACACTCTGTAACACAGACACACACACTCTGTAACACACACACACTCTGTAACACACACACACACACACTCTGTAACACACACACTCTGTAACGCACACACACACACACACACACACACACACTCTGTAACGCACACACACTCTCTGTAACACACACACACTCTGTAACACACACACTCTCTGTAACACACACACACACACTATGTAACACACACACTCTCTGTAACACACACACACACTCTGTAACACACACACACACTCTGTAACACACACACACACTCTGTATCACACACACACACACACACTCTGTATCTCACACACACACACTCTGTAACACACACACACTCTGTAACACACACACACACACTCTGTAACACACACACACACTCTGTAACACACACACACATACTCTGTAACACACACACACACACACACTGTAACACACACACACTCTGTAACACACACACACTCTGTAACACACACACACGTCCTTCATGTGAACCTTTTTATTTTGAGTAGTATCACGGTTCATGTGTTATTGTGTTACGGTTCAGTGATGTTTGTTTGTTTGTTGTTGTTGTTGTTGTCACGTTCGGTCAGACTCTGTAAAGCACTCTGCGCCAGGCATGAGAGGTGCTACACACAGGAAGTGTATTATTAAAGTTATTAATACAGTGGGACGCTTGTCGCCGCTCTCAGTCCCAAAGCAGCTGGGAACATCTGTGAGGGCAAATCGAGTGAGAGCGGTTTCCACTGAGTTGCCCCGGAGCAAGACACCCCACTTTGCTCACGGGGGGGGGGGTCCGACAGCAGCAGGTATGAAGAGCAGCAACATGTCAGAGTGTTATACTGCGAGTGTGAAGGGTTGTAACGGAGGGTGAGCGCCCGGTCAAACATCCCACATCCTGGGTGTTTCCTCTCCAAGGTCACCGAGATGAGAGCTAGTGAGTGGGAGTGCTTTTTCTTCGGGAGTAACGAATTGTGAAAGCAGTTGGAAATGATTTCTCCAGGTTCAAGGACAATCCGCCGCTGCCCAGCAGAGATGTGTTAAAGTGTGAAATCAAAAGAGCCAGAGAACAGAGGCTGAGAGAAGGAAGGAGGAAACACTCGGAGAATCCTTTAAGCAATAACAGAGATGTGGGATACAAAAACTTGGAAGTGGAGCAGCCCATTAGGACCAACGTGTTTAAGTGCTACCCTCCATAATCTGCAGTAACCTCAGTGTGTGTGGGGAGTGAAGTACAGTGTGTGTGTGTGTGTGTGTGTGTGTGTGTGTGTGTGTGTGTGTGTGTGTGTGTGTGTGTGTGTGTGTGTGTGTGTGAGAGGAGTGAAGTACAGTGTGTGTGAGGAGTGAAGTACAGTGTGTGTGTGTGTGTGTGTGTGTGTGTGTGAGGAGTGAAGTACAGTGTGTGTGTGTGTGTGTGTGTGTGTGTGTGTGTGTGTGTGTGAGGAGTGAAGTACAGTGTGTGTGTGTGTGTGTGTGTGTGTGTGTGTGTGTGTGTGTGTGTGTGTGTGTGTGTGTGTGTGTGTGTGAGAGGAGTGAAGTACAGTGTGTGTGAGGAGTGAAGTACAGTGTGTGTGTGTGTATGTGTGTTTGTGTGTGTATGTGTGTGTGTGTGTGTGTGTGTGTGTGTGAGGAGTGAAGTACAGTGTGTGTGTGTGTGTGTGTGTGTGTGTGTGTGTGTGTGTGTGTGTGTGTGTGTGTGAGGAGTGAAGTACAGTGTGTGTGTGTGAGGAGTGAAGTACAGTGTGTGTGTGTGTGTGTGTGTGTGTGTGTGTGTGAGGAGTGAAGTACAGTGTGTGTGTGTGTGTGTGTGTGTGTGTGTGTGTGTGTGTGTGTGTGTGTGTGTGTGTGTGTGTGTGTGTGTGTGTGTGTGTGTGTGTGTGTGTGTGTGTGTGTGTGTGTGAGGAGTGAAGTACAGTAGCGACTCAACAAGTTGTTAGCGTGGGGGAAATTGAGCGAGCCAGACTAATCGCCGGAGGCAGAGAGACAACAAGAGGCCGCGTGCGCTCTGATGCGAGCAGACAGCGCCTTCTCCCCCACTTTCACATCAATTAGGCTCAAAGGGAGGCTCGTCGTAAACTGGCACCTAAATCTGCACCTGAATCTGCCGCAGACCCCCCCCCGCAGACCCCCCCCCCCCCCACTGTGAGAAGTAAGGGCTGCAAATCAGGATTGAACCACAATATGGAATTGTAGAAGCACTAAAGGCTGTGTTTTGAAAGCAGCTGCAGAGATATCAGAGCCTGTCCATCATATTTTACTGACTTAACGAGGCACTATTATGCTAATGCTTAACATGCTTTAAAGTTCAGAAAGTGCTTTTTTCAGTAAGACTCCAATATTGTGAATCAGAACACAATAAAGCAGCAGCTCTAGATAACATCACATTGAGATATGTTCAGCTCATACTGACAGAGATCAATAGGAGCAGACGCTGGTGAATAAAATGCTCTCGTGTCATTTGAAAATCACAAAATCTATACAATCACATCCAGTTAAGATAAGAATTCCTCCCGAGACAAAGACAGAACCTCCCACACACTCACTTCCTTTTTTTAATGAAGTGTTTTGCTCCAAACACCAAACAGATCATTCTAGCCACGCCTCATATCCCTCTATTTCACTTCCTGTTTCTAAAGTGCTGATTTGGGGTATAAAGCTTTAAAAAAGGAGGGGGCGGAGCTTATGCGGGACCCGGCAGCTACTGTCTAAACTAAATGCTGCCGTGATGAAACGCCATATCATGGATTATCAAGGATTCTCTCTGAAACAGTCTGGAGCTCAAAGGCTTTCTCTCTTGCCGGTTATACCACAAGGTGAGTTCCTTTTTACTTCCTGCTTCTTCACACACATGCTCTCCAGTACAGGTTAGCTCTGAGTGTTAGCATGCTAATGTAAACACCGACCATATTACGTCCAAAACAGTCATTGTTTCTGATAGCAACTTTCTGATTGGGCCGTGGGTCCACATTTCAGATATTACGTCATATCGGACGCAAATCTGGATCAGCTCCGTTGTTCCCCGTTTTTAGAGATTTGGGTACGGAGGAAAAGAGGGAGGGGTTTATTTCCTGACGCTGCGTGAGTTCTCTGACACACCGGGGACACATTGATGTATAAGAGACATCAAAAAGTGCATTTTGCATGATAGGTCCCCTTTAACTTCACTCCTGGAGAACATCTGTCGGCAGGATTTGTCTTTTTATTCCAAAGCAAGAACATTTTCTACATTATATTTATGCAGGGGGCTGGACTGGTCAGATTGCCTAAATGTTTCACCTGCTTTCACACCTGTTACCGCAGCTAATCTCACACAGAAAATCTGAGGGATTAAATGTCTTTTGCTCAAGGCTGCATGCACAAACGTTGCTGAATTAGAGGGAAAAAAACATGGCTCCGAAAACTAGAATCTCCCCGACGAGTCTGGGATCTATTTCATGTGCATAAAAGGGAGAATTAAAGTGTACACATCAAGGATGAGAGACAATGCCCCTCTTATCTCCCGCAGGAGAAATATTTGAATATCAATACGGGATCCCCTCTTGGCGACAATGAGACATGGAATATTTGTAGGTAGCAGAAAGGAAGCGAGAGAAAGACGATGAGATGAAAAGGAAAGAAGGGATCAGGGAGAGATTCACTGATGGGAGAGGAAAACAGTCTGAGGAGAAAGAGAGGTTTGGTTTTTGACAGGCAGAAAAGACAGCAGCTCATCATTAGCATCGTTCCTCCCCTCTCCTCCCACCGAAACCAACACAGCCATATCTGCATCCAAGCATCTAAACGTTATCGAAGGGCCCACGGAGCGAGGAGGCGGAGAAGAAAAGGTGGAATTGCATTTCTAACGCCTCGGATTAAGCTGATCAATAACGGCCTGTTGGAGTTGTGCTTGCAACACGGCGGAGGGATAACGAAGGGGTGATGAGGCGGTGAGAAACAAAGGGTGGTGCAAAGTCACATGGATGCTTTTTAAGAGATTGATTACAGAGGAAGGGTGGATTATTGTCAGGAAAGGCTGAGAAGGGCACAGGTGGAGAAGCAGCACCTGAGTGAAAAGACAACAACAATTCCCCCTTTCTCCCGAAGTGATTTCCCCAGAGAGGAGGAGAGGAGCAGAGAGGGTTTGCTTTTGCCTGAAAATGTCTCTTTCCGTCTGGTTGCGGCTGTGTCTTCCTACAATATAAACACATCACATCAAAATATACATTCCTCAGCCTCCTCACGATCTTCACACTGAAACCTCGCTCATTATTTCCCCATTTGGTGTCCTCCTCCGTGTGTGCATAAGCAGATAACGTGAGAACAAACAAATGTCAACACGGCGAGATGCATGCCGGATAAACGACATCAAGGCTAGACGCTGTGTGTGTCAGCGTGCCGGCGAAGTGTCGGAGAGATGTTTGCTAAATGATAAGCATCCCCAAAACATTCTGAGCGTATTGCAAACACCAGAATGCAGTGTGTGAGCGAATAAGCCGTTTCATGCAGGTGCTGAATATGCATGATTACACACATGTTTCAGAGTCATGGCATGGACCAGGAGGTTCAGATATAATTCTAGCTTTAAAGTCTTCAGAACTAACAACAATAAATACTAAACTAGCCCTGCATGTAGCTGCTAATTAAGATAATGGATTACATGAGATGGTGTAGCGTCCATGTGTGATTTCATGCGTAACTACTAAAAGATTTGGGTGGTAAATGTAGCCTCGAGCCTCTCGCCTGCAGCAGAGATGAGGAAGAGGCCTACAGAGGATACGATTATTTCTAACCCCCAACACAAGCAGATATTTCACTTATCCAAGCTGGCAGTGTTCAGATTTCACACAGTTTGCTCTGGAGGCACCTTTTAAAAGATCACATTTCTCAAGAGAACTCACTTGTATACACTGAAGGACCGATTGGTGGCAATGTATAGTAAAAGTACGCACTGCAGAAATATATTCTTTAGTACCTGAAACTTTGGTCTCCTTCATTCTCTTACAACCATGACACTTCTTAGCTCAAGGTGCATATTGACTCAGTCTGATATTAGTTTCTGCTGAACATATTCTGCAGGAAAACCAAGACGGTTGAATTCGTCCTTCAATGACTCACTTCCAAGGGTAAGTACCGTTCACCATGTGAGCGTTGCATTTAGACACAAACACGTGGATCTATCTTTAAATACATTTCTGAGATCATGTTAAAAACGACATGATGCAATTCAGTGACAAACGACGCGGGTTAAACGAAGCAATTTAACCCTGGTTCTAAGCCGGGTTGAGCAAGAAAACCTTATTAGCTTTTGCAAATGACATCAGTGTTGAATTGTCTGTGATGAGAAATCAGCATCTGCAATGAAACACAAGGGTAACTCGGTCTCTATTACAGAACGAACACTTTAACAAGATATTCCTCTGCTGCCCGGCCACTGTGGGATCTGCTCTCTGATTGGCTGTTGGGAGGTTGTGTTTTCCCGCTCTGCAGCACTGAGCGTTCCAGATGGCTGTGATTTATGAACCTCTCTGAATGCTGGGACTAACGAGCATTCCCCGACATGTGTTTGGGACGAAGGCACCGTGTTCGGCCATCACTCTGTCTTTGAGGAGGGGGTCTCGGACTTTGTATCATAAGTACCAACGGGAGATGAAAACACGGGCGAGTAATCCATCTGCTCTGTGAACAGATGAAAACAAGATGTACGACCATGTGGTTACAAGTAGTATTAAAAGGAACACTACAAGCTAATTCAATTTGCATCGTATTCATTCAAATAGTTTGAACTGTCTTTTTTTTGTTCTGCTGAAAATCCACACGTTTTGTTTTTTCTGTCAACTACTTATGTGATTATGGAGCTATACCTTACAGCAGCAGAGATTAATACAGTTACCATTTGTAAAGTAGATCAGTGTAATCCCATTTTAAGGATGTGTTGCTCCTCCATCTTGGCACTAACCTCAGTAGTGTGCTCCAGGTGAGTATTAGCAAAAAAGCATGAATTCAAATTGCATGGTGTGTTCAAAAACGGCAACTTTTAAGGAATTAAAATCAGTCCCGTTTATAAAAAGAAGCTGTTTGTTTGAGGCCCACGTAATCCCTGAACTGAAAAACAAGAACGTCACATGAAGAGCTTTTCATGATTTGAACCTGACTGCAGCGAGGACCCCTGCTGTGTCTCACGGCTAAAAGTCATGAGTTTAGAGCCTTAAAGTGTAAACGCTGTCATTAGACACTACAGTAATTGGTTCCCAGCCACTGAAATGTAACACTAAAGTCAATCGCTGGGAGACCGGGCTCTGGTTTCAGACAGAGGGTGAAACGAGGGGCTGAAAAGTGAAAAATAAAGAGCTTTTTGAACATTAAAGAATGGAAACATAACAGGGTCCCTCTAATGATTTGGAGGGGCCCAGCAGGCGTTCAACATAAAGACAGCACCTTTAAAGCTAACAAATGTGAATACATGGCACATATGTTCCAATATGTATGTGTGTATTTCTTATGTTAATGTATATGTGTGTGTGTGTGTGTGTGTGTGTGTGTGTGTGTGTGTGTGTGATAAGGCTTTTCCAATTGATTTGTACCCCCCTCCAAGCTGCTTGGTGTCTTTTATATATCTAATGAAGCTGTTAACATGCACTGGAAGAAAACAAGTTCTGTCAATAATCCTGAGAGGAAAATCTCTACAGCCCTGAAAGGTTTCAAGCTACGTCGATCATATTTTTGCAACCTTGACATACCGTTATAGGGAATATAACTCAGGTAAGAAATGACCTTCTGGACTTTCCTACCTCTGATGCAGATTCATGGCAACACGACTCATTACTGTTTCTTAGTTTTCCCCTTCGATGATTAAATGCAGCTCGAAGGTGAGGTAATTATTCCCGTTTCCTGCAGACCGCTTACTCCAGACTTCTGTGACAATTTGATGTTTTATGTGCCCGACTATTTATTGGCAAGGACCAGTTGCCGGTCAACCAGCGTAGTTTCCAGGAAGTCACTCTTATCCCGGCCAAGAAATAGTCTGGCACATAAAAAAAACCCACAGTAAAACCCCCGAACTGATGATTTACACACTTTGTACAGACTTAATAAACAAGATTAAAACAATCTATATATCAGTGAGCTTTAGCGGTGTGGACTGTGGTGAAGTGTTATGTTAAGCTAAGTTAGCCCACTGCTGTATACAATATATGGGAGTGGTATTGATCCAATCATCTCAACAAGCAGTCATTTGGAAGATGTTAGTTCCTGCTGTATTTTAGTGGAGGCATGAAATAATGAGCTACCTCATTAATGTTTAAGAAATAACACATTTTGGTTAAATATCATATTAGGCTTCAGGAACAACCCACTGCAAAGGCCACGACATTTAAGGATTAATCTACATTTTAATTGCTCATTTACACATACCACCCACAAAGCAAAGCCATAAGGATAGTATAAAATCTTAAAAAGTAATCCCTTAATAAGTGAGGCAACTGTTTGGCAGCACACTATCACAACAAGGTGCATCGATGAAGCGCCTGTCATCTGAGCAGAGACCAGCAACGGTGCTACGCTCTGTTAATCACTCAATGGCAGCTGTCAAAGAGGGAGGAAACAGAACTGCAAAAAGGTGTAATCATTACGATATTACTTCGCTAAGGACCGTCTCTGAATGCAGTCGTGTCAAAGTAGAAAGAGATAGAGCCAGTGTAAATTAATAGAAAGGGATGGGGCCAAGAATAGAGCCCTGCGGGACGCCAAAGGATTGGGCAGCCGTACTGTGCGTCTTCTGAAATGCTGACACTATCGAGAAGATGTTTATTGATTAACTGACAATGCAAAAACTGCAGGCTTCAGTGTAGAAAAAGGAAGGAATATCTAAGTAAAAGGTATGTCAACAATTTCAACATTAAGCACAAAACCTGAGAGAAAAAGTTCACCGGCATCCATTACAGCCTTTTGATGTTAAAGGAGGAGAAAAAAAGCATTCATAGCTAAAAGTCTGGCTCCAAGTTTGTCTACTTAGCACAAAAAAGGCAAACATAGTTGATGCCAGCACAAGGCAACACACAGACAAAAAGGTTTGCTCGGCTCAAGCCCAATTACACACAACCGAGACAGCAAGGAATGCAAACACACATATGAATATATACATAGGGAGGAAAGAAGAGTGGGAACACACACACACGCACACACACACGAGAAAAGCTGAGACAGGTAGAAGCCAAACAACAGTGAGACTTCCTGAATATTTCATAATGTTTTCACTGGCCTGTCAGGAGCCAGAAGAAAACAAACCGTCTCTGCATACAGTATGTGTGGATTTATATACTATACATGTGTGCTGACGTGTGTGTGTGTGTGTGTGTGTGTGTGTGTGTGTGTGTGTGTGTGTGTGTGTGTGTGTGTGTGTGTGTGTGTGTGTGTGTGTGTGTGTGTGTGTGTGTGTGTGTGTGTGTGTCAGGCCATTGTTTTGATTGTGTGTGATGGCTCTGCTCAGTGGGCAGCAGTCACTTCATCAGTGAAGCTCCACAGAGCTCAGGGTCACATGAGGGCTTGTTGGCAGGGGAGCCAACTCCTTCTGTCCTCTTGTATTCAGACACAACTTGTAATCCTAGTATACGGTAGAGAAGTCAGGTATTCAAGAATTTGGGATTAATAAAGTATAGATCTATCTATCTAGACGTTGGATAGCTTGTTAGAAAACGAGCAAACCAAGAGCTAGGTCAGCTACTTTTCCCTCTTCTCATCGTCTTTTTTGTTTACCAGTCTCCTCGTTACCCTCTCCCTCCATTCTCTTTCCCCCTCCCTTTCTCTCTCTCTCCCTTTCCTCCATCTCTCAGTAACAGGTGAGTTCCCAAAACTAATTACAGCAGGCGATCCCAGGGAGCGCGAGGAGGATGTTTAATAACATTTTCTACCGCCTGATTAAAAACAGCCTATAAATCACCCGTTCACTTGGGTCTATGCACACGCACGTGCACACGCCTACACACTGCTCAAATAGAGTCATCAACCACATGGCTTCAACACACACACTGAACAACCTGAAGGACACACACACCTTGTCTCACTGTCATATACAATTAGCCTGTTTATGCATTCATATTGTATAATGTTATAGTACACTAGACTTTATAGAGTTTACATGAATGCAAGGCCTCCGGTTGGTTCTTCTTTTGATTTAGCGTGACGAGGGAATGCAAATGCAAAGCGGCCGATAATGACCTCCAAGAGGGATGTCAACAACAGGACATGAATGATGTCAAGAGGATGTGAAAGCGATTCTGCTGATGAGCTGCAAAGCCATTAATGCATTTCGCTCCACGACGCTTCGCCCCCGATGTTCCTCAACGGGCTCGTTTATCGTTTACATCCTCCTCACACGAGGCAACGAGGAAGTAAACATGTGTTGGATTAAAGGGTCCCAACATGTGGGTGACGGGTGTAAATACATGCAAGCTATAATAACGGATGCTTAATGTCGAGTTTTGCGGATACAAATTGTTGTATATTATAGATTTGATAACGCTACACAAAGAAAACTTGCAGAATCCTCAACACTTAGAAGCTGGAACTAATTCATGTTGGGTGGAAAATGGCTCAATTGATTAATCAATTACCCAAAAAGTTAGGGATTCATTTTCAGACCATCAATTTAAAGATGAATGGTGTAATTCGTTCCGCTCCAGTCATGTCCCTTTGTGAGTCCTGTCTTGATCATCCATCACAGCAGCTGCTCGTGACCTTAATAGTATCCCACTTACAGACAAATGGAAGCCACATTTGCCAGCTTCTCCAACTAATCAGATGTTCTGCTTTTACATCATACGACGTTTCAAAATGGATGAAAGAGAAGGATGTAAGGAATATAAAAAGGTTAGAAAAGTGGCAGAAGACGTATCATTTCACTGGAAGACTAGGGCTAGAGGAATGAGAGAATGTGGAGAGGGGTATTTCCAAATATCTGGAACAAACTCCCAGAAACCTGCAGGTCCGCTGCAACTCTGACTGCTTTGAAATCCAGGCATCTCACACTGCTCTGTACCTTTTATTCATGCCCCTGTGTTCTTCATGTTTTTATTATCTTTGCTTTCTAATGTGTTTTATGCTCTTAATGTCTTTTGTAAAGCACTTTGAATTGCCTTGTGCTATATAAATTGCCTTTATACGCGGTATCTTCCGATATAATGCACCACACACAGCACTCCCAGTATGCACATATGCACACTGTCAAAGACCCTTAGCCCTGACCTTCCCCCGCTGAGGTTCCTATGGAGCGACGCCTTGTCTTCTGGCACAATAACCCAGTCAGTAGATTAGCAGCGATAGCATCATCTTCCCAAACAATGGCCACTCTCTCCGACTCTCACACACTGACGCAGGGACCGTCTCCCGTGACTCTCACTCGTGTCAAACGGGAAAGTAAGTGTTTGTTTTGCACACAAACAGTGTGGACTGGATTCCTGCGGTCAGAGCATGAGAACGGCTCTTAGTCGAACTGAAAGAAGAGTATTGGTAGGTAAAAGATCTGTATCATGGCACGCAGGCCGCACAATGACATTTTATCGCAATATCGCAATGTGGACTAGTGCAATTATCAAGCCGTAGGAAACACTATATTTGAATAGGGCTAAATATGTGTTAAAATCCCTTTTCAATGACGTATTGGAGATATTGTGTCTACAAATAACATTGTACAGACTCTTAGTTCCTCCTAAAACAAACTGACAACACAAATCACCAATCCCTCATATCGTAATGGCATTATCAGTCAAAATGAATTAAATTCGCCCATAAAAGCTGATTTCTCCTGCTGTTTGGATGTCAAAGTGTTCGGTGAAGGTTCATGTGAAGTCCTAACACCAAATAGAGGGAGAGAAACCTTTAGATTTTAGTCTTTGCAGACCGTTTACATGCACAAAAACTAGGGATGTCCCGATCACCTTTTTTTGCTCCGATCCGATTCCGATTATTTGATTTTCAAAATCTGCCGATACCGATTTTTCCCGATCCGATCTTTATGCAATGCTTTAAGAGAAAAAAAATGTAACAGATAACGGCTGGTCATCCAACGCGATGAGTTCAGCTATCTTGGCTGTTATTTCTTTGGCCTTTTCACTGTTCTGGGGAAGTTTCTCTTTCCTTTTAAAAGTCTCTGAAAGTGTCGGTTGTTTCAGTGCCGTTACCCGAGTGGTCGCTGTGTACTCATCGTGTTGTTGTTGGCGTTTGTTTAGGTGGCGTATTAGATTGGTTGCGTTGAACGTAGCTCTGTTCTTTCCACCAAGCGGAACCTCCGCCTTGCAAACATTGCATCTAGCTGTTACACTGCCTTCGCTTTCAATTTTAGAATACTTCCAAACTCCTGACATTTTCTCTGTCCCGACTCCCGAGTCACCAGCTGAACGTAGCCTCTCGTTAGCTTACTGCTACTATTAGACACTGCACCCACTCTGTTGCCAGCTTTGAGAGAAATAAGCAACCAGGTCTGAAAACAAGCCCAAAAGAAGCAACACATACATGATGTTGTGTCATTTTAAACCAAAACTAAGGCCTCAGGATGACTTTAAGACGTGAACATGGTCATTTTTTCTCCCGATTCCGATCTTTTGAAAATCACGTGATCGGATCATCTAACAAAAACCTATATAGCACACTAAAGAAAAGGGAAAACCCCAAAAGCAGAACAGGGCCTCTTTAAGTCGTCTAATAGATTCTTAGTTTCTGTTAGAAAGATATCTCTCGTCACCGGCTTGATCTTCAATATCAGGATCCATGTCTTTATTATCCTTGCAAGAATGGAAGTAGTCATCACATACAGAGGTTGCATGGGACAAAAGAGTTCCTTTAGTAGAGTCCTTGATATGCTGATATACAAGAGAGGGCGTTACATTCAATAAGATGGAAGAATACCGGTTCAAAGCAGTATTCTGATTAGATTAGCTAAGGCCTGCGTAAGCAATACACATGACAGTCATATGTCTATCTCTCTCGGGGCGGTGTCATCTGCCAATCTGAGGAACAGAGCCATCATAACTTCAACACAGTGTATCATGAGCGTCATGTAGTCATACATCCGGCTACGTACACAGCTACGTAGGGCCTCTGATATAGAAGGAACATTCAGTATTTTTCCAACAGCTTCTGAGCAGAAAGTCCTGATTATAGTGGAAAACATGAACTCAGAAATTTGCATTGCACATGTATCTCTGTGGTAGGTGTTGCTCTGCTGACCTCACTTGGCATTCATTTTAGATTTGTATCCTCGCAGCTCTCTACAACTCCTCACAGGAAACGGCAGGAGTCCTGCAGCTCTGCGTTTTTACAGAAATGTGCCGCAGATGGCTGAGCATGTTGAGCAGCGAGAGCCTCACCTCCCTCGGAGCTGCTGATGGACTATCGGGCTCCTCGTGATCACTCGCTGAAGGAGAAATCCCGCCAAGAGATTATGATCATGAGACACACGTCGCAACTTTTGCAATTATCTCAACATTTCAAGACAAGCTCTTGGCCGAATACGAGTCACGGGGGGTTCCAGGAAATCTATGTCTGTGTGTTTCTCTCCGAGTGCATGTTGTTTTGCATATAGTTTTGCTGACGCTGTATCTTCACTCAACGCCGAGAGCGAGCAAAGGGGCAAAACCCAAAACAGCAGAAATCAAAGAGTAAGCACAATCCTGAAATACACGCGCTCACAAACTAACACACAGCCGCCATCTCCCCCCTTTATAAGTCATTGCATTTGACACACACACACACACACACACACACACACACACACACACACACACACACACACACACACACACACACACACACACACACACACACACACACACACACACACACACACACACACACACACACACACACACACACACACACACACACACACACACACACACACACACACACACACACACACACACACACACACACACACACACACACACACACACACACACACACACACACACACACACACACACACACACACACACACACACACAGCAGCTCTCAGGTGCCTCAGAGTCACGTCGTCGAAATCTATAACAGGGAAAAGACTCCCATTAAACAACCTTGGAGTGACACAGCGTCCTCCTCTCGCTTCATCTCAGCAAAGACTTTCCACTCATCACAGCCTCGCCACGAAACAAATGGCTGTGTCAGAGAGGCGCAGTGCACCTTAGGATACCGAAGTCTTTCTGTTTCCTGTTTCTCAGGTTGTACAAGAGAGAGGTTACGTAAGCGCTGTGCTAAAAAGAGGGAATACAAGCAGTGAAAACGGGACAGCAGTGAGACCCAGGGGAGTAAGATGAGAAGTATTTTGAACCCAATTTGGGAAATGTTTGCGTTGCAGCAGCATAACAAGTCAAGGCAAGAGAAATTAAAAGACTAGAAATAAACAATCCAAACTGTAAACATCTCAAATAGCATCAAAAAAGTTGTAATACAGTCACAACATATGAAGCAGGATATTATATCTCGCAGTTTAAGTCCAGTTAGTAGTGTTTTGGGGGAAGTGTTAGGTAACAGTGTCGTGTTCTTAAAGGACTTTGAACAGAGTTATATCGGCTTTACAAACATCTCATAACCTATATGTTTGTATATGATGTATAGTGTTAGAAATTAAAATCAATATTTGATGATATAAAATAGATTAAACACCAGTACTTTTATAACTGTTTTATTGTGAAAATACTTCCGGTTAGCATTCGCCTGTGGTTAAAGTTTATTTTGAAAAGCTATTCCGGAAGGGATCTCTGAAATACCAACAGTAGCTTGACTTCAGGTTTTAGGGGAAAGTAACGATTGCAGCTGTTAAACCGTATTAAATAAAAAGTCATGAAAGAGATAAGGAGGAGAAAAGGCGTGTGGAAGTAAGCAATGAATGTAAATGTCGAAATCCTCTGTTATGTGCGATATCGGACATTGGTGAAAGGAGGGCGGAAGATTACGTCACAGCGCCAGAGAGGAGGACGCAGGCACGCGTGGAGGGTCTTGCGGCACGGCGGCCGCTGGGAGAGGAGGCTGCAGCCTTTCTCTCCTCACTACCTTCTGTGTGTTTCATTAGCACGCTACTTAAAGTAACCAAATGAAACCTTTTCAGAGACTCCATTAGTCTCCTTATTGTAAGCTTCTCTCAGGACGCGAGAACAACGAACACAAATCAACAATAGCTTGGAAAAGGGAGATAAAAGACAACAAAACTAGAAATATTTGCCTTGTTTTCATTTTCTTTCATTATCATTTAACGCTTTCTGCTTTTGTGAAGCTGTTTTCTGCACAAACTCCACCCTCCATTTCAATTAAAGTACCCTATGTGTTTTTATTAGAAGTAAATCAGTCTATCAAAAGCATGTCTAGCTTTTTCTGCTTAACTTTGTCAGGATTTTGAACTGAGTTATAACGTCTTTCCAAACATCTCATACCCTACATGTTTGTACGTGACATATAACGACATACTGAAAGCTTTTCTTACACCACGACAATGCTTTTACACCGCATACTTTTCTCTCTTCATTTTGACTCAAGATATAATGGTGTTTTCCTTTCCTTGGGAGTCCTTGACAACACGTCGGCTGGAAGGAGCAGAGAGCAGCGATCAGTATTCAAGCGGCTAACAGACACTCAGTGTTAGAGGGAGGAGGATCAAAGAGAAAAGCTAAATAGTTTGCTTCACTCCCAGACAATAGATCAATAAGGCCAGCCTGCAGAGGGGGAGTTACAGTGTACTGAATATCTGGCAAACAACACAGCGATGACTTCAAAGTGCTAACACTGAAATGTCACTTTCTTTGTCACTGAACTAAGAATAACTTGCTTGTATGAATAAGTGCAAGGAGGAAAATCATCTCAAATGTAAAAGGGTGTTGATATTATCCGCCCTGAAGCATTAGAGTAAAGGTAATGCTTTTGGTTATCGTTCCTCTTAATTAAGGGTTTGTTTTGAAAATGTATAATTCTTTCCTAACTGATAATGAGTAGAAGTAGAAGTATAGCTACATTGGACTCAAGCTATAAAATCAATAATGAGTACAGATGTCCCGATCCGATCACGTGATCGGGGATCGGAGCCGATCACGTGATTTTCAAAAGATCGGGAGAAAAAAAATCGGGTATCGGGAATTATTATTATTATTATTATTAATTTTTTTATTATTTAATGTTACAAAACAAAAATAACCATGTTCACGTCTTAAAGTCATCCTGAGGCCTTAGTTTTGGTTTGAAATGACACAA
>JAPTMU010000041.1:433320-453320 GCA_028583405.1 Pogonophryne albipinna
TCTATCTATCCATCTATCCATCCATCCATCCATCCATCTATCTATCTATCCATCTATCCATATATCCACCAATCCATCTATCTATCTATCCATGTATCTATATATCCATCCATCCATATATCCATCCATCTATATACTGTATCTATCCATCCATCCATGTATCTATCTATCTATCCATCTATCCATCTATCCATCTATCCATGTATCCATCCATCCATCCATCCATCCATCCATCCATCCATCTATCCATGTATCCATCCATCCATCCATCCATCCATCTATCCTTCTAATATTATCATGTCCCAGCCGGTGTTTAGGAGACTATTGTGTGCTGTGATTGGCAGCTGGGTTGATCTCCACAGGCAGGTCAGCAGTGGGACAACACAGCTATTCACCGGAGAGTCCATCAATCACAATTTAGCTTAATTAACCAGCAGGAATGACAAGCCGAGGGCCCCACTGTCTGCATGGATGGATGGATGGGTACATGGAAATATGATAGATACTATGATAGACACAATACAGCTCAAGATAATTTAATATGGAAAGCCCAGAGGAAAGAAAACTGAGACTGCAAGGCCAGCAGAGAAAATAATACACAACACTCAGGTAATTGTTACTGTACACGAAGTCCCTTTCACTTGGTTAAGGGTGGTTTTATCAATTGATGCTGATGGTTTTATTATCTAGGCTTTAATCTAGTTTGCTCTTATGTCCTTTGGGGGTATAAAATGCTGACCATGTAATTATGACGGAGAGAGTTTGACTTCCCTTATATCCTGTCATATCTTAAAAATCAAGTCAGAAAATCATTGGAAATTCTGCAGCAAAACGGCATGGATTCCTCTGAGGCTTGAGAATATTTTTAAAAGACGATCTCAACTTGGACGAGATGTCCTCGAATTGCAAAAAGAGAAAAACAAGGGAACAATGAAATGCCATGACAACTTGAACTGCTACTAAAAATGTTTGTCATCTAAGTAAAAACTCAATTTCCATTTCATTTTTTGAGCCAACATGGATGATTAATCCTCAAAAGTGCGTAGAACATTTTGACTTTGTACTAGTGTGATCGTTTCAACTTTTCGAATACAAATGATGAGTTGTGTTGCCTTCCTGTACAAACTAGTCTTATATGTTCATCTATAATCAGGAACCATCTGAACAAATCACAAGTAAACACAACTCATCCGAAATTGAATGCCAGTTTTGCTACTAGTTTTCGATCCAGACTTAAGACTTGATGTTCAATACCCAACATTTAACAACCCAAGGCCACACACACACACACACACACTAAATCGTCACATTAATAACTGTCCAAAAGCCATGCCCTTATTAGTGTCTGCTAGCCAGCACAGCTACAATTAGCATTAGCTGCTTCCTCAATCAGTGTGATGGACCTATAGCCGTTCACTAACTATTCCTCAGTCGAATAAAAGGCTGCACTCCAGCCAGAGGAAGATGGGAAATATAGCTGTCAGAACGTCTCTGCTTTATTATCGGTGTCTTCAACTTCAGCACATTCACCTGTCTGTTAATCTGTCATACAGCCACCTCCTCTGAAACACATCTGTGTCCATCTCACTGCCTTCGGAGTCCACACTTCATCTGTCAGTGTGTCGCTGCCCCTCAAATATAGTGCACCAGTCTGCCTCCATCATAGAGTCTTATTCATGGTGAGTCAAAAGGAGGTTTTATTATCTAGCAAACCCAATTGTTCCTGTGCAACTTCACTAAAACGATTGTCTCTGTTACTTTTTAGGTTATTTCGGTTAGTCTCTGCACGTTTTAGCCTATTTACTTTAAACTGCGATATACAAACCTGGGTTTCCTTTTCAAAGAGCCTTTAGATTGACCATCCCAATTATAGAAAGAATGATTAACGGAGCAGACGAGACCCTGAAACGTCCCCAGGATTTGTAGGAAATATTTTTGCAAAAACACTGTTTCTGTTACAGGAGGCGATACACAAGGTGTGTTGTCCTTGGAAAGGTGTAAAGAAAGCTGCAAAGTTGTGTGGTGTTGAAGGGAAACAGACACAAGTAGAATGTTTATTTTTGTCGCCTATCTTAGTTTACATACTGCGGTTAGAGTTGCCAAAGAAATGTCGTTGTACTTTTACAGCACAGTTCATCTTTGATCAAATTCACATCAACACAAAGAACAATAGCATCAAACATTAATGCTAATGAAACAACAATCCCATTTTAAACTCTAAAAAGGCAGAAATATGGCCTGAAAATCGTCCAATTACACATCTAGAATCCTCGAGTGGTAAATCTTCCTTAAGTGTTTACTGCTTAGCGGACCAAGAGACATTATACTGCCATTTCATTTTGTTTATGACAATGTTATGTCACTTATAGATTGCATATGATGCATGTCCGCCCACTGTGAAGCAAACCCCAAAGCCTCTATTCGGTGGAGTTATTAATACGGACTAAGTGGGTCACTCTGGAGCTCTCATCCCTCATTTAATCATGCCTGCCGGTGCCCAAACCCCAAAGTAAGCCCCTCACCAGCAGCGCCGTGTCCCATCAGAGGTGTGTGACCACGTCTGAACATGCCATGCATAAGCTGCAGAAAGAAAGTGAGCAAAAGGATATCGGAACATGCCAAGATGCAAGGCTTTTATTGTCGTGTGTTCACAGCTAGTGTAGATATGTCAATGAAAATCTAAGGCTCCTCCAACAGTAACAACAACAACACAATAAAACACATTATTGGTTTTTCAGTTGAATTATATTTAAAGTTCAGGATAATCAACTGTTAAAAACACTGTTCAAATGTTTTTCCTCCAATAAATTGATGTTTTCAAAGTAAATGGATATTCGTTTTTTAATAATCGTGATATCAATTATTGACCCAAATAATCGAGAATATGATTTTTGCCATAATCGAGCAGCCCTAATATATTAGATACATAATGTGTAAGTAGCAGACAGATGAATGTTCTGTTATTTCAAGAGTTCAGGAGTTTAACAGTCTTATGGTCTGGTGAATGCATAAGCTGCAACAGGAGAGGAAAGCTCCATCCGAGAGCCACTGGTTCTGTTGCTTCTCCTGGCATCATGGCTCGGCTTATTAGCCTGCTAGTTAGACTGGCATGGCACACTTAGGCCGCAGCCAAAGGGTGTAAAACAGAAACCCAGAAGCCCATGGGAGAAACACAGCAACATGCAGCATCTGCCTCGTCCAATCACGTCAGTCCGGGCTTAATTTCATTCCATCTCGACAGGATTAAATTACATTTTATTAATTTTGGCACAGTGCAACTCCATAGAGCTTGATTCAATCTAATGCAATTTAACTAGATGCAATCAGATTCACTTGTTTTCAAGTATAATCTCTTCCTCTGTCAGTATAAATCCGCTCTATCCCAATCTTCCTTTTTCCTGCGATTCAGAATATAACAAGCAAAGCCAACATCTTCCTACAAGAGGACCCCGACTGCTCCGAGGATCTGCGTTTCCTGGTCTGGATACGCTCACCAAGGGGAACATTAGTCACTTCAATGATAATAATAATAATGGGTAGTTTGAGTGAAAATAGACCCGAGGTTGAAAAAGGGCATTATGGAGAATGCTGCTGTTTTCTTCTCCATAAATCACAAATAACTCAATCCAAATGTTTTCGCTTTTTTCTCATCTCTCTCTCTGCTACTGCCTGAATTACTTAAAGCCTTTAAAATGTGCCATTAACAGACAATACATCCCCAAATAAGTACGAATATATTTGCAGCAGTTCTGCTAATCCCTGATGCTAATCCTGTTAACTGAGCTGATGCATGTTCAGTGTACACACAAGCTACTCATGAGCAAGGCAGTTCATTTCTGCAGCACGAATGGCATCTAAACTCTTCGTCCTTTTGTCTACGGGCGGATAGTGATATTGATCATTGTGCACAAGCATGTAAGAGTAGTCATTATGAGTCTCTCGAAAGCAGTCTGAGTCTCTTTGTGGTCGTTTTCTGTCTTTGTGGTAATTCCGAGTCTCTTTGTGGTTGTTTTCGGTGTCTTTGTGGTCATTGTGCGTCCCTTAGTAGTCATTGAATTGACTTTCCAACCGGAAATGTGAACAGTCCCTTCAAACAGACGCTGTGGTTGAGCAAGTCAGTACTTCATCTGTGGTTAGGCATAGATGATAAGGTTATTTAACCTCTTAAGCCCTGAGCCCGTTTTTCAGGTTTCAGGCTCGAAAATGCTATGCCCAAAACAAATGACTATAACTTCACTTCTAAAAGGGTTATATGAATAATTCCTTTTATCAAAGCAAGGTCAGATCTGTGAGTTGGATGTGGAAGTGTCAGAATCAATACAGATGTTTCTGTGTCAGAGTAAATTCAGATGGAACATAGTAAAAAAAGGTAAATTCTTACCTCCGCCTAAAACAAACCATTACTTATAGTGAAAACGACCCTTTAATGATGGGATGGTAGACTAAAAGCTTTAGGAATCCAAAGTATAACATATAATAAGTACCCTGTATCAAGATTGAGGCAAAACAAGTGAAATTTGACCTTTTTAGAGAGGTTTGGGCACATTTGGATACAATCAGTGTCATTTGACCTTTTTCAGGTACCATACTGTAAAAATAATGTTATTATCACTATAGGTAAGCGTTTAGATGAATGCTCTGCTCGTGAGAATACGTTTCTTTCTCTAATTCTCAACACCTTTATGGAAATAGCAGAGCTAACTGGAGGGGTGAAGCAGCGCCTACTAGTTTGCATGATTCTGTTGCACGGATAAATAAATATATATTTGAAAGAATGCTAAAATGGGTCACCGAAAATACTTTGGCGGGTGTTTTTAAAGTCTGAGTGTGGGAAACTCAGTCTTTGTAAATAGACTGGAACATCTGCAGGTAGGAGTTGATATAGAATCTAAAAATGACTGCTCTTTTCTGCCATTCCATTCTCTGCAGCAGCTGCTTGCTTGCTCTCATATATCCAGGTGTTGAGAACATAACAGTGTCTTCCTGTCTTAGATGAAGTGTACAAATTCTACCCTGAGGCCTGAACTCCAGCGCTAAAAGGGCACACATGAGAAATCAAAAATCTTGCAGGCAAATAAATAGCATATCCATAACACTGAGATTGCCCTTTGTACAATTCTGAGGCCTGCTGACTCTGGTCGTTCCTTAAATTGATTTCTCATATGCGGCTGCCTCGAGGGGGCGATTCCATTTTCATACACAGCGGCTCTCTATGTGTAGGCTCTCTGTCCTAGTCTATTAATCAAATAACGCAATCAATTCCACCTAGACCGAGACACAGGCCATTTCTTTTGTGAACAGCTTTGCATGTCTTTAATAGGAGTTTATGAGTGGTGCTGCATGCTGTTGTGAATTATGTGCAGCATTGTTAGAAGATACTCACAAAGCTGCACTTCCCTTATAAATAGTCACCCGGTGATTACAGTGTGTGTGGTTAAGTGTGTGTGCCCCTGCTTTTATGCTCACTCATACATGAACCAGCAGTACACGGTGTAAGCAAACCTCAAATGCAAGCTCAGCCCAAGCTCAGGGTGCAATGAGAGACACTTAAGCACGAGGGCATAAATCTTTTATACCCTGAGCCACTGACATTTCACCCCCAAGAGATACAGAGAAATACCTTAATTACGCCACTTAACATCACATCGGAGAGTCCTGGGTGAGCCCGAGCAAGCAGATCATTCATTGTACTAAGCGTCAGTAAAAAGACACATCAACCTTTAAGGATAGACGGTGAGCTGGGAGTTCAGAAGCAAATGTTTTCCTTCAGGATCCAGAGGGGGGGTATAGTGGATCAGAACGCATGCATTGGTGAAAGACAGTAACAACTGCTGGTTCTAGTCCAACACTGATAAAGACTCCTCCATTCTACCCTAATCTGAGAAGTACCCTTGTTATCCACATTATGGCGAGTTCTCTGGATGTTATAATAGATCCATTAACAGTTGGTGGACTTTGCCATGATGAAAAGCACGATATGAATGTAAATGGGTTAGTAGGGGTGATGTAATGCTACTGCAACGTTTATTCCAGTAGAAGCAGTCCCTTTGTTTAACCTAAGATATATTAACAAACAAGACACTACTCCTCTTCCTCCTTAGCCTTCCTCTCCACCATAACAGCAGATTCTCGTATTGATTGAAGAGGTAGAAACCAATAAACTGCAGTCATTTTAAAAATGTTGTGGAAAATCAAACTGTGCCTCCGAGGCCTTAAGTATCTCACTCCATATGCTAAGAGTCTTTATATTGATGCTGGGAAACAAACGCACATGAAGCCGTTTGGACTCCCAGGACGATGTCGAGGTGGAAACTGGTTTAGTTTAAATGATATGCAACTTTTCCCAGTATGCTTGTCATGTGGGTTAGGTGTAGCTAACAGCAGTACCTTAACAATGCACATATTATTCTAAACTTAGCAACATTGTTGAAACCTCCTCCCTAGTTTGACCCACTGTAACCATGCAGGATGACATACAGTGTTTCAATGACCAGTGGCTTATGGCTTCACTCTTGGCACCACTTTGCAGCACTCTACCCCCCCCTGCAGGAAGCTAGTGTGACCACTCTGCAAACAATCTCGTCCAAAAACTACCCTTTACTCTCGAGACCTTTTGGTTTGCTTTAACAAGTGGAAACATCTCTTCAAAAAGGAAAAATACAATTACGCGTTTGATAGTTTTGATACTTAACAGAAACTAAGAGGCGTGCACTTTGGTAGTGACAGAGGTAGATCAAATCGCATTAGAGAAATGGATCAGTGGTAAATATGAAGCTACAGGAGTTGAGGATCTTTGCAGTGCACACAAACTGTGACACGGGAACGCGCCTCAGCAGGTGACAGTTTGGACACACACACACACACACACACACACACACACACACACACACACACACACACACACACACACACACACACACACACACACACACACACACACACACACACACACACACACACACACACACACACACACACACACACACACACACACACACACACACACACACACACACACACACACACACACACACACACACACACACACACACACACACACACACACACACACACACACACACACACACACACACACACACACACACACACACACAGGTGCTTTTTAGCAGCACTCACTCATGTGACATCTGTATGCAAACAACACACGGGAGCGCGCACAGTGACAATCATCGGTGCGCACATGAACGCCAATTAAGTCACAAATGCAGCTGATATTTCCAAACTTTGCGAGGCGTTTCAGACAGCCTGAACGCATCACAGCCCGGTGTTATCACGCACGGCGGAGGGAGATGTTATCACACAGCAAGACTTGAGAGAGAGAGAGAGAGAGAGAGAGAGAGAGAGAGAGAGAGAGAGAGAGAGAGAGAGAGAGAGAGAGAGAGAGAGAGAGAGAGAGAGAGAGAGAGAGAGAGAGAGAGAGAGAGAGAGAGAGAGAGAGAGAGAGAGAGAGAGAAAGGCGGTGGTCCAAACACAGAGGACAGATTCTCCGTGTAAGAAGCCAGTGGAAGTTAGGAGACATGGTCGATGTTTTTGCAATACAAGCAGCACCTTAAAGCCCAACAACGTTAGGAAAAACAAGCCATTAGAAATGATGACATATTATCCACGCAGCACAGAGATCTCAACTGATCGCCCACCCTAAATAAAAGGGACCCCATCATAATCCCCCTTTTCACTAAGAAAGCATTCTGGCCCCTGCAAGACGTGCTTCAACTACAAAATAAGGTCCAGTTAAACAATCCCAGCCCTCTCTCTTTCTCTCTCTCTCCCCCCTTTCTTTGACTCCCCCCCTCACAGTGCCTGCTGCAGATCACGATTGCAAATCCACTCAACTTGTGCACAAAGTCACCAAGCTCTCGCGCACCTCCCTTACCTTGGCTGCCGCAGACGAGCACCCCGAGGAGATGGACGAGTTGAAACATCATGGTTTTGGGCTGCAAGAAATCTGCTTTCAGCTGCTGTAAAAAACGACCAGGGCGACACACACTCTCAGCTCCGATCATCCACCGTCTTGGGCTCCGCGTGCGACTGATCTGCCTCTGCTCCTTCCTTCCCTTCCTTCCTATACGCGCGCTCCCGCTCGAAGCTCGTTCACGGCGCCGGTGTTATGCCAAATTACGCACACCGTGAAGCGAAAACTCCCAGACATTTCAATGGTTTGTACGGCAAAGTCGCTGCGGTTTGGAAAAGATATCATTTCCTTTTGGGTTCATCAATGGTGATAAATAATCTGAAACCTATAGTTTATGAACATTAAGAGTCTAGTAGCATTTCCTTGATATGATTGGTCTAAGTTTGATTAATATTTCATTATTTCTCAGGGCGAATTCTCTTGTGTTCTTTTCGCTGTGTTTTTGAGCATTTCAGAAAGATTTACTAAACTGTTTAAAATTAGGTTTTTAAATGTGAAAAAAATTATGTAACGTAAACTTGTTTAATCCTACAGTGTATTTTAAGGAACCCCTCTGGAGTCTAAGAGTACTTTCTCGATGTTTAGATGTTTCCTTAAATCACCTTTTAAATGTACTTCTTCTAACATGGCACCCCATGTGTTACATATCAAGATGCTCAGGACGATCTCTGGTCTTGCTATAAATGCAAGTCACTCACCTTAGAGCACTGTGTGATGAGATAAGTAGCTCTAAAGCTTAACATTTGACATCCGATTTTCAGAAAATCTTCAAAACTCTTGTGAAACCACAAATGTACTCATGTGATCCAATTTGTTGATGTTTTAGATTTGGTTACCAAAGTCTTAGGATCACAAAAGTAGTGAAATATTTGAATTACACTGTATATAAATGTGTAATTCATGTCTAAAATGAAACATTTTAAATTCGAATTTTGAGTAAAATAGGTGTTTATCACTCGACTTTCACCACAGCATACTTTAGGACTGAATACTGACTTCATATTACATACAAGGTTCAGTCTCATAAAACATGCTCAATTTACTTTTTGAAAACACAAGCTCACAATAAAGTCAGATGAGAGATCTACAGAAGCAAAGTGTGATAGACAAAGATGCATTCCTATATTAAACAAACAGAAAGGAAAACATTGTTGTTCCACCAGGCAGTTGTAGCCAAAGCAAATGGATTAACCTTCAACTACCTGCTCCCTGTGACATCACTGTAGATTGTTGTAACCAACTAGCTGTGTGGGACACTATCACAACACATATTTAAGTTAATTGACTTGGATTGTAAAGGTATTTCGCTGTAGTTACTAGCTTTGTCAACATGCTTTGGTGAAGGCCTATTCTTTCAATGTGATGGATTTGAATAGTTGGATATTATTAGACGTCTAAAAGGACAGGTTTGTTTTACTGTAATTGCAATGCTAATACCAATTTAGCATAGTGGTAGCACTAACTGCTAACAAGGTTTTGATATTCAGAGTCTGGCTGTTAGTGCTTGCTTTCATGTTCAATGTTATGGGCTAATTTTTTTTGCATACTGAAAGACATCAGCAGGGTTGTGAGCGCACCGAACTCTGTCTGTTGGTGCTTGTATATCCTCCCTGTGTGCGTAATGTGTTTAAACACAACAGAGTGGGGGAAGACATTTCCCTCTGGGGGATTAATAAAATATATCTTCTTCTTCTACTACTTAGAAAGTGAATGGTCACATTAGGTTTGCCTGCAGTGAATGCTGACAGCTATGAGCTAGTTTATAGATTTATGGTGGCATAGACAAATGTCTCCGATATAACCCAGTCTGGCTGTTACTGGTGGGTTATAGCATCATTTGATATCTGTATTGTGCTCTGGTAGGAATTTGCACCCAACATTTTTTATTTAACTCTGAAATTCACATACTTAACAATTCAATCCTCGAAGTAATACAAGTCAACATGTGTTAAAATGTTGTTGTTTTACTATAATAGGATAGTCAATACCTGTGTTGGGGGATTGGGAGCACCTGAGGGCGAGGCTGCACCTGGAGGGAGGGGAGAGGGGGAGGGAGACACACACAAACAAACCACGGCACGTAACAAGGTGTCTAACCCTCCGGTGTCACTCGATTGGACTACGCAAATTAATCATTCTAATGTTTCACCACTTTTTTGGGTTTAATCTTTAAAGCAACTTCAGCCCTAATCAAAAATACTAAATTTTGAATCATTCTCAGGATTTTAACCCTTTAAATGCCATTTTGAATACATGAAACCACTGTTGATTCTCATGATAAAAACAGAGAAAATTAGTTATTCTCCATAAAATACATATCTGGGACTGGCTCTTTTTATCACAGTCTTGGATATGTCAAAGATTAGCAACAAAATTAATTGGTGTGCATTATTAGTTTTTGCACAAAATCAGATTAAGCAAAAAACTCCCACATTAATCATTCGGGACAAAAATGGCCACTTCCAAAATCTGCTCTAAAATGATAACAGATTCATATATTTCTTAACTTTTTGGGGTTAAATCTTTCAATCAACTTCAGTCCAGATAAAAAATACCAAATATTACATTATTTTCAGGATTTGAACTCAGAGTTAATGTAATGCACAATAGATGGATTGCTATACTCAGGATCATGTAGTAACATCACAGTTTGACCTTTAATTACAACACCCATTCGTATAATGTCCCCACGCCGCAGGTCTGGTCATAATGTAAGCATTTGTGTCACAGATGTCGTGTTTTAATTAAAAAATAACCTTCAGTTTTATCGCCTCCAAAGGCCAGCTGTAATGTGTCGGCCCACATTTAATCTTTCGTACATTTTAAGAAGCAGGCAGATTTTTATAACAGAAATGCTTTGATAAGACAAAGATATTCAAATTGAAAGGTTTTATTGTCATATGCACATAAGCTGCAGTGTAGAAATGGCAATTAAATTCTTCTGACCTGAGCTCCTCTAATAATATATAATAGAACACGAAAATTAGCTTCAATATTTAACAGTTAATCGAGAATTTAGCAGCTAAAGAATCACATTATTCCTTATGAAGGAGACCAACACAGAGCTTGAAGGAGAGGAAACATCCATCAGGTGGACACAGATCTGGTTAAAGGCAACTGTTTGCTTGCTTTTTCCACATCTAAACTTTATAAGGGGACTTGAGTGCCTACGCCTTCACAGACCCTGGTGTTAGCTGGAGGCAAAACAAAGGGAAACTGGAGGCAAACACAAATCACCTCGGAGGAGTGGGCTGCATCACATCCCCAAAATGTCATCTTGCTGTGTTGTGGGGAGCGTGAGGAAACTGTTAACTTCTCCTCTCTCTCTTTCTGGGATTGATTTGTTGTAATGGGTTTATAGTAAATAGTCAGAGGAGAACACCTGTTAGCGGTGGCTCTGTATCATTCTGTTAAGAAGTGACACTGATTAATGCACTTTAAATAACTTGATTTGAGGGTTAAGGCTTGCAGCATAACTCTGACCTGGCCTGGAAGGAATGACATCTTAATCGTTGTTTACTCAGACCTCTATCTCCACTCTCACTTTACAACCAAAGCATCTATGCTGGTCCACGCCGCTGGCACTGCAGCTAACCCTCCTGACTTCAGCTGTGACTGCTGTCCACTGGCTTTAAGCTTCTGGCATTTGATCCTGCTCTCGCTGTTTGACCAGTCTGCTCGTCTGTTTCCAGAGGCGTCCTTTCTCCTGATGTGCTGAAACAAAACCCTAGGCTGCAGTAAACCTGTTACTAAACTCAAAAAACGGATAACAAAACAACTGTGGTTCGCTGATTATATGAGATGTAGGTTATTCAGGTTGTGTTAAAGTGGAATCGTAGTCTTTGCCAATCCACAAGATAGAGGATATGTGCAACAGAAAGGAAATTACACTAGCTTAGATGTATCAGAGAATACTGATTCCATGTCAAATATTTCATCAACCCAACCAGGGCCGGCCCTGACCAATTTGCTGCCCTAGGCAAGATTTTAGCTGGTGCCCCCCCCCCCCCCCAAAATGCAGACACTCACTATGACCACCAAAACAGAAAGATATGGACACAAGATGTGTGCAACTGTATTTAGTATCCTATCCATTTGAACATGATTTAAGTGTGCATTAAGGCGAGACACGGCAGGCAAAAACATCGTTTTTCAAGTACTTGTCAATTTTGAGATTTTGTGCTATTTTGATTCTATAACATGTTTTCTTTCAGCCTTTTGGAAGGAAAACGTACAAAATACACATTTAAGTGTTTATTTTACTATAGTTTGTCTATTTGCGTCTGTAGATTTCTCCTAAATTCACCAAAAGTCATTCTAACGTAACATAAAGTACCGCGGCCGCTGTGTGCACCATGTCAACAGAGGTATCGTTGGAAAGCTGTGTCTCTCCTGCACAATCTCATCGGATCCAAATATGGTCATTTCCTTTGTATCAGCAACCAATCGTGAAAGCACAAAGGGGTCTTAAACCAAGAAACGAAATCTCATTGGCTGGTGTCAATTTCTGACAATGTGATTCGTTCAGATGCGTCACGTGGTGTGCTAAAACACTTCCTGGTTAGCTTTCCGCTCGAAATTGAAATCTCAAAATGGCAAAAGAACGGCGAAAAAACGTTCACAGAGAAGACGACAACAATTGTCACTTGCACGAAGCAAGGTTATACAAAAAACAAATGACCCCGAACATGAAATACCTTCACGGAGTGCGTCGAGGCGCAAGCTATCATCCAGAGAACAGGAGGGTTTAGCTAGCGCCTCACTGCAATCTTTAAAGGTCGTTTTCTCAAAATGAGTTTTTTCTCCTACTCTGAGTTCGAAATGTCAACTTCAGTAGCACGTAGAGACACCAAACCTTCCAGTTATATTCCTATCAATATTATGAAGGCTTTTACAGAAGGGTTTGTTCATATATCATTCATAGCCTGAATTATTCAACATTGTATACCTAAAAACATGGCGAAAATTGATATTTTAGGGCTGTTGACAGTATTTTCTGATTTATGGAGTGATAAAAAGAGATATCCAATATCCCTTCTGTAAAAGACTTAGATTCTAATATGACTACAAAATGAAACAAGAATTTTGAACCTGGCTTTATCCAAAGTTCAGATTTTGATTCCTGAAATGTGTTAAAATATGTGCATATTTAATGAGATAATGGGTAATTTGCATATTTAAACATGCTATTTCAGAAAACTTGTAATACAAAAAACAATTGCCTTATTGTAAGTAATTAACTGGAGACATTTCTAGCTGATACCTTTAAGTTAAAAAAATTACCCTATTCACCTGGGGTGTCTCGCATTAACATGTGCAGCAACATTAAGAGATCTATGGACACATCTCTCAACACCCATTTGAAACAGAACTGGAAGCAGATTTTCTTTTTATTTATGGATATTTTACAAATCACTCCCCTTTTAAACTGTATTCTTGTTTATTAATAACAACTTTTTTTACTGTCATATAGTATTTTATACCATTATAACTATAATGATCAGAATACAAAATTAAAACCTAAAACCATTATTTCAAAAAAAGAACTATTTCACATAAACCTCTGGTTTTTTCTGGGGCTGGGGCGGTTCAACTTGATTTTGGGGGGGGGTGCGCCATAGTTTATGGACGCTGTATGCAATATAGGCGTAGTTCTGTTAGTATAAGATAATAAGATGTACTTTGTTGATCCAAAATTGGGAAGTTGTGTTGTTGTGAAATAAAAAAAAGAAATGTTTTTAATTTCTAATTTTTTTTTTTTCCGGCGCCCCCCACTGATTGATGCGCCCTTAGCATTCGCCTATACTGCCTATGCCAAGGGCCGGCCCTGAACCCAACACAAATAATTCAGCGCTCCCAACAGAAGGCACATTTGGGTTTTGTGAGGGAAGTGATTATCTCCTCACATGGGGTCAAAATAAGAGATTTCATCCCCGGCTGGAAACAAATGAAGTGACAAAACACTGAGTTACACAGCCAAGGAAACAGAGAATGACTCTGAATATTGAAATGGTTGGGAGTATCATGTCGTGTTAATATGTATGCAGGAAACTGGTGGACTTAAGACATTGATATCTTAGGTTTCTTCATGTTTTGGTTTGCTGGATCACCTTCGATCCTTTGGGGGTTGTTCTGGGTGTCATGACAGAACAACAGCTCATTTCTCGGCCTCTGACTCGACCCATATTGCAGGCTTTCCTAAGGGCTCCATGGCTGCAATCCTCACCTGAGTTTGACAGACTGATGCAATGAAGGTATAACGGAAGATAAGGAAAGAGTCGCCTAACAGCCATCCGGAGGTGAGTTTCTAGCTCTGAGGATTTCACTTCGCTGCAATTTCTGTCAAACTGTCTAAGTGGAAAGTAGGAAGGTGTGAAAACAACAATATTTTCTCAGTGAGGTTTGGCTGGAAAACTCTTTTGTATCCTGCTGGTCCGTTCTACCTTACAACAATCCATGCCTAATTGATGCAATTAGAAACAGGTCATTGTTCATTCAGAGTGTTCAACAGTCCAGCTTTTTCAAGAAACAAGTCATAATAATTACAGTCCTTCCTTGCTAAAAGTGTGACCGCTATAAAATAATTATAAAGTTTTCTTTTGTGTGGTTTAAACAATTGGCTTCCCTTTGGCAAAATGAGGGTTTTAATTGTTTCCTTGAGTCATGGAAATAGCAAAGTTCAAGATATTTTCTGTGTGGTCGTGTTAAATGTCAACCTGCCTTTTATGGGATGGTGAAGGTGTAAAAAAGAGACCTTGTAATACAGGGTAAAACGACCGCTGTGTGAAACGCTACTGACTTTAACTATTCGGCATTTAGAAAACACGCCCAAAGAGAAGCAGAAAATAAATGTGGTCATCCTATATCCGTGTAATGCACTTTCCTTTGGGTGCTTTCCTCCAAAAGGTACAGTGCTCTGTGTATGTGAGCAATGCATAGCCTGTATAGGACTTGTAGAACTACCACTTATTGCAGCATTCATGCCATCACAGTGACGGTTAAATGACATTAATGTCAGCCCATAAAGACGGAGCATTCATATGTAAGTATACAGTACATACAGAAGCAAAGACAACTATCATTTGCATCATTACATGGCTTTAAAAGTGCCCATTTCCCACTAGCTTTCAACGAGTGGTGCCATAATAAGTGTTGTCAGGGCATTCCAGACGTCTTTTAAAAGGCTCCGTCCGTGTCACTGTTGCACTGAGTTGCATAATGCAGCTTCCTTTGTGCTGCAGAAAGCGTTTTGCACCGAAAAAGAAACTTGTGGCCGGTCTTTAAGTCAGCGATCGCTCCTTCATCGCCGCTGTCACCCCCTGCCCGTTTCCCTAGCAACCCGGTTTAAATGGCTGTGTTAAATGGCCGTATTGAAGTGTGAGCACACATAATTCATTGCTCCGGTCTTTGTAGAAGCTCAACGCGTCTTCCTCCCGGATTAGTGATGAAGACGCGTCAGGTTTAATTAAAGGCACTTTCATTGAAAAGCCTTTAGAAGTTCGACATGTGATTTAAAACGCCTTCATCTCGTTGGACACATGTCTTACAATATAATACATCTCGGGATCAAGAGGTGGGAAGTAACTAAGTACATTTACTCAAGTACAATTTATATACTTGTATCTTACTTGAGTATTTCCAATTTATGCTACTCCGTACTTCTACTCCACTACAATTCAGATATCGTGTACCTTTACTCCAGTACAAATACCTTTAGTTACTTTACAGATCTGGATGTGAAATATAACCAAGTGTTGAATCAGACTTTAGTTCCACCTGGAGTAAATCCACCAGCTACCCTGCAGTCTACAAAGCCATTCAGACTAGCTGCACCTTCACCAGCTTTGAGAACACTTTCATGATCAATCATTATAAAACATATCATATATATTATTCTGAAATGGACCAATCTGCACAACGACTACTTTTACTGTCTTTCACTATATTTTGATGAGAACACTTTTCTACTTTCACTTGAGGAACATTTTGAATGAGGACTTTTACTGGAACAGAGTATTCCTACACTCTGGTACTTCTACTTTTACTCAAGTACAAGATCTGAGTACTTCTACTTTTACTAAGTACAAGATCTGAGTACTTCTACTTTCACTCAAGTACAAGATCTGAGTACTTCTACTTTTATTAAGTACAAGATCTGAGTACTTCTACTTTCACTCAAGTACAAGTTCTGAGTACTTCTACTTTTACTCAAGTACAACATCTGAGTACTTCTACTTTTATTAAGTACAAGATCTGAGTACTTCTACTTTTACTCAAGTACAAGATCTGAGTACTTCTACTTTTACTCAAGTACAACATCTGAGTACTTCTACTTTTACTCAAGGACAAGATCTGAGTACTTCTACTTTTACTCAAGTACAAGATCTGAGTACTTCTACTTTTACACAAGTACAAGATCTGAGTACTTCTACTTTTACTCAAGTACAAGATCTGAGTACTTCTACTTTTACTCAATTACAAGATCTGAGTACTTCTACTTTTACACAAGTACAAGATCTGAGTACTTCTACTTTTACTCAATTACAAGATCTGAGTACTTCTACTTTTACTCAACTACAAGATCTGAGTACTTCTACTTTTACTCAAGTACAAGATCTGAGTACTTTTACTCAAGTACAAGATCTGAGTACTTTTACTCAAGTACAAGACCTGAGTACTTACTTTTACTCAAGTATAAGACCTGAGTACTTACTTTTACTCAAGTACAAGATCTGAGTACTTTTACTCAAGTACAAGATCTGAGTACTTCTACTTTTACTCAAGTACAAGATCTGAGTACTTCTACTTTGACTCAAGTACAAGATCTGAGTACTTCTACTTTGACTCAAGTACAAGATCTGAGTACTTCTACTTTGACTCAAGTACAAGATCTGAGTACTTCTACTTTTACTCAAGTACAAGATCTGAGTACTTCTACTTTGACTCAAGCACAAGATCTGAGTACTTCTACTTGTACTCAAGTACAAGATCTGAGTACTTCTCCCACCTCTGTCGGGATCAAATGTGCATTAGCCTGCTTACCCATAAACACAGTGGGATCTTTGCTTCCCACGACCTCAACAAACACCAGAAATGATATCCTCTTCCCCAGATCACTAATTGTGAACAGTCAGTACATTTACTCAAGCACAGTACTTATGCTCATATTTGTATTCTGCCTGTACTGTGACATGTTTACACACACACACACACACACACACACACACACACACACACACACACACACACACACACACACACACACACACACACACACACACACACACACACACACACACACACACACACACACACACACACACACACACACACACACACACACACACACACACACACACACACACACACACACACACACACACACACACACACCTGTATAACATGCTACAGGACCCTAGGGGACAATAGGGACCCTTAAAAGTCGAATCGTATTGAACGTAACGTGTGTGAGTGAAAATGTGTCCTCTGGCTTCTGTCAGTACTGTACACATGTGCTCTAATCATCATTGTGAGACTTACAAAGTACAGATGAAGGAAGATGTGACAGGTCTTACTCAAATATGTGCCGTTTGAACTCAAAAGTGTGCTTTTCCTTCCGACCTGATACGAAGCAGTTCCTCTTCTCCAACGTTCTCCCTAAAGAAAGAAATGTTAATATATTCCTCTTAAAGCGAGAAGTCAGCGGGTGTTAACATCAAAACATCGTCTCCCTGGATGATATTCTAACTTTGCATATATGCTTCACATTTCTTGAAACAAATAGAGTTATGCACATCATTGCCTAAAGTGCCCCTGTTTCTCTCAAGTGAACAGAAGACATTGGTGAAATTGAGGCGGGGGAAAAACAAGTAGAAATATGCTCGCCTCAGCAACTTCTCAAACACAACACACACTTGGTATTCCAAACATGAAAAGCCAGATTATTATGATTAATGTGGTGCATGAATGTTTTTAGGCAAACGTCAGGAAGCAGAGCCGCTGGAGCAATGTTGATTCAGAACAATTACATATGCGTAAAGTTGTGTGTGTAGAGTAAATGGTCCTGATGCAGGCTGTCAGATTACAAGTGACTTCCAGATGCTTTTCAGAACTCACACTGTCAGCATTTCGTTTTTAGGAAATATTAAAGTACAGTGTCTGAATGTGCACACGTGGAGCTTTGAACAATGTGTTCTGTGACCTTTTCTGTTATTTCATCTGCTTGGAAAACAAAAACAAATGGGTCGGATTTATCTGCAAAAGAAAAACCCTTCCTTACGTATTCAAACGGAAAGAAAACAACAACGGCAGCTGGGTGTTAACGTGGCCTTGGGAAATGACGTCATCCTCCACAAACACTGTGGACAGCAGATAGAGGAATCACTGAAGATAAACCTGCAGACACACACACACACACACACACACACACACACACACACACACACACACACACACACACACACACACACACACACACACACACACACACACACACACACACACACACACACACACACACACACACACACACACACACACACACACACACACACACACACACACACACACACACACACACACACACACCATGTATACATCACTTCAGGGGACATTACATTGACTTACATGCATTTCCTGGAGACGTATCCTAACCTTAACCAACACATGCCTAACCCTAACCCTAACCCTAACCCTAAACCCTAACCCCTAACCCCTAACCCTAAACCCTAACCCTAACCCTAAACCTAACCCTTATCCTAACACATATACAGACGCACACGCACACACACACACACACACACACACACACACACACACACACACACACACACACACACACACACACACACACACACACACACACACACACACACACACACACACACACACACACACACACACACACACACACACACACACACACACACACACACACACACACACACACACACACTGTTTATATCTCTACAAAGCTCCTGCTGATACCTCACAGTCGTCTTTTAAATGGTGTTGAATGCAAAGAAGCTGTCGAGCAAGTGAAGACATTTTAGTGGGGAAGAAAGATTTGTTACGGCTTTCAAATCCAACTGTTGTCAGAGTGTAGACAAACTTCTACTACTCCTATATTTCATGATGTCGCCTCCCTGACTATGGGTCATGTTAACTTATAGAATAAATGACCTTTTTTCTTCCAATTTCTGCTACTTTTCTTGAGTTTTTCTTATTTCTATTGCTTGTTTTATTCAATATTCAAACGTCTTGAGACCAAATTATAAAATGTATTATGAGGAGACTAACATGCTTTTATGTCCACCATGTATTATTAATTTAAGCATGTTGGAACAGTTGTATTGAAGTCTTTTGGGGCTTCTATGCAACAGTGTTTATAGCATCTAAATATAACATTTTTAGATCCAATTTCTTATTTGTTTTAATACAAAATAAGCTGCTTGATTCATTGCGAAGTGTCCTTGTCTTTTCTTCATTCACTTCAAAGACATGGAAGCAATTACAGGACTTTATGGCACTATAACTTAATACATCCAATTCATATTACATTCGTCAAGTTAGGGCGTTAAGCACTTATCATTCTTTGAGAACAAGACAGGTGTCAAAGGAGTGAAGCCTTTTATTGTTAGGCAACAAAAGGAAACATGATTTGCAGCTTAAGTAAAAAGCATCAAACGTCCATTAGAGTTTTAATCTCAGTCCATTGATCCAGAGTCTGCAGATCAACACGTGGTACAGCCATTACATTAAAGGACGACACCTGACAGGTTATATGCTGGGAATACATTTGAAATGTGCGTTACCTGCAGGACAACGGATAAAACCTAATCCTGCTCACTGTCTGAAGAAGATAGGAAACAGAGGATCCTTGTCAGCCTGAAATACTGCCTGTGTTTTTATTCAAACTGTTCAATAAGTCTGTTTTTGTTCACACCTGTCTATCAACACTTTCCCTCATGGTGCATATTTTTATTATACTGGCAGGAAGACCAGAGACACACTGCCAAGTATACACTTTGTTTATGTATAGGTGTATAAAAGAGCCAACTTTGTGTCC
>JAPTMU010000041.1:458320-471323 GCA_028583405.1 Pogonophryne albipinna
CATTTTGAACCCAAATACCTGTACTTTCTACTTCTTACATGTTGAACTCAAATACCTGTACTTTCTACTTCTTACATGTTGAACTCAAATACCTGTACTTTCTACTTCTTACATGTTGAACCCAAATACCTGTACTTTCTACTTCTTACATGTTGAACCCAAATACCTGTACTTTCTACTTCTTACATGTTGAACACAAATACCTGTACTTTCTACTTCTCACATGTTGAACACAAATACCTGTACTTTCTACTTCTTACATGTTGAACACAAATACCTGTACTTTCTACTTCTTACATGTTGAACTCAAATACCTGTACTTTCTACTTCTTACATGTTGAACTCAAATACCTGTACTTTCTACTTCTTACATGTTGAACACAAATACCTGTACTTTCTACTTCTCACATGTTGAACACAAATACCTGTACTTTCTACTTCTTACATGTTGAACTCAAATACCTGTACTTTCTACTTCTTACATGTTGAACACAAATACCTGTACTTTCTACTTCTTACATGTTGAACCCAAATACCTGTACTTTCTACTTCTTACATGTTGAACACAAATACCTGTACTTTCTACTTCTTACATGTTGAACACAAATACCTGTACTTTCTACTTCTTACATGTTGAACACAAATACCTGTACTTTCTACTTCTTACATGTTGAACTCAAATACCTGTACTTTCTACTTCTTACATGTTGAACACAAATACCTGTACTTTCTACTTCTTACATGTTGAACTCAAATACCTGTACTTTCTACTTCTTACATGTTGAACACAAATACCTGTACTTTCTACTTCTCACATGTTGAACTCAAATAGCTGTACTTTCTACTTCTTACATGTTGAACACAAATACCTGTACTTTCTACTTCTGCTAGTTATGGGTACTTTCTACTGAAGTACATTTCGAAGTTCTTTAATTTTACTTGAGTAAAGAAGTTTAGTCAGTACTTCTACTTTCACCAGAGTATTTTAACACACGAGTATCTGCACTTCTACTTGAGGAAAGGATGTGTGTACTTCTGCCTTCTCTGTCCATCTTCCACTTCATCTGACTCTACCTCATTATCAAGATAGTTCTTTTTGGGGGGTAACAACTCACTCTCAAGGCGACAATAACCCTTTTTCCTTCAGACCTTCCTCTCATCTCACCTGCTTCAAATTGCCCACAGACGAGGTCACAGATCGATCAGAACTAAATAATCTGCTATCCTGACGTTCCCATCGGCTGAGATATTCTGCGGGAAAATTACAAACAGATTAAGTGACACCGACAGCCTTGGTGGAGAGCTACACTCAGTGTGAACTATCTCCTGGCAAACACTGTGAAAGCGCCTGTATTTCACTCTGCTGTTCGGAGCCTTTAAGCGAAGAAGGAGCTGAATATGATCATTGGTTCAGACTTCAAACTGCCCTCCTTTCATTTTCTCCTGCCACGCTTTTTACCGACATGAGGGACTGCTGGCTATGAGAGCTGTCAAACTCCATATTTCACCCTGAAAACCTGGTGCTCTGTGGGATATTTTATGAGACAATGGATGTAGAGTTTGTTCGGGACAAACTATAACATGTTTGTATTGCATTCTCCTTTTCTGACAAACTGAGGAGATTAAGTTTATTTGTTTTCAACGTCCTCTGCTGCACAAACCAAAAGAGTAAATGGTCTGTATTGCAGAGAAGGCAAAAGTACACATATCCTTTATTCAAGTAGAAGTACATATACTCGTGTTTAAACATACTCTGGTGAAAGTAGAAGCACTGACTAAACTTCTTTGCTCAAGTCAAAGTAAAGAACTTTGAAGTGTACTTGACTCTAAAGAATAATGATCACGCCACCAAACACACATTCAGACTAAAGGAACCAGCTGTTTGGAAAATGAGAGAAGTAGAAAGTTCAGGTATTTGGGTTCAACATGTAAGAAGTAGAAAGTACAGGTATTTGGGTTCAACATGTAAGAAGTAGAAAGTACAGGTATTTGAGTTCAACATGTAAGAAGTAGAAAGTACAGGTATTTGAGTTCAACATGTAAGAAGTAGAAAGTACAGGTATTTGGGTTCAACATGTAAGAAGTAGAAAGTACAGGTATTTGAGTTCAACATGTAAGAAGTAGAAAGTACAGGTATTTGGGTTCAACATGTAAGAAGTAGAAAGTACAGGTATTTGGGTTCAACATGTAAGAAGTAGAAAGTACAGGTATTTGGGTTCAACATGTAAGAAGTAGAAAGTACAGGTATTTGAGTTCAACATGTAAGAAGTAGAAAGTACAGGTATTTGAGTTCAACATGTAAGAAGTAGAAAGTACAGGTATTTGGGTTCAACATGTAAGAAGTAGAAAGTACAGGTATTTGAGTTCAACATGTAAGAAGTAGAAAGTACAGGTATTTGGGTTCAACATGTAAGAAGTAGAAAGTACAGGTATTTGGGTTCAACATGTAAGAAGTAGAAAGTACAGGTATTTGTGTTCAACATGTAAGAAGTAGAAAGTACAGGTATTTGTGTTCAACATGTAAAAGTAGAAAGTACAGGTATTTGGGTTCAACATGTAAGAAGTAGAAAGTACAGGTATTTGGGTTCAACATGTAAGAAGTAGAAAGTACAGGTATTTGTGTTCAACATGTAAGAAGTAGAAAGTACAGGTATTTGGGTTCAACATGTAAGAAGTAGAAAGTACAGGTATTTGGGTTCAACATGTAAGAAGTAGAAAGTACAGGTATTTGGGTTCAACATGTAAGAAGTAGAAAGTACAGGTATTAGGGTTCAACATGTAAGAAGTAGAAAGTACAGGTATTAGGGTTCAACATGTAAGAAGTAGAAAGTACAGGTATTTGGGTTCAACATGTAAGAAGTAGAAAGTACAGGTATTTGTGTTCAACATGTAAGAAGTAGAAAGTACAGGTATTTGAGTTCAACATGTAAGAAGTAGAAAGTACAGGTATTTGGGTTCAACATGTAAGAAGTAGAAAGTACAGGTATTTGGGTTCAACATGTAAGAAGTAGAAAGTACAGGTATTTGGGTTCAACATGTAAGAAGTGGAAAGTACAGGTATTTGTGTTCAACATGTAAGAAGTAGAAAGTACAGGTATTTGAGTTCAACATGTAAGAAGTAGAAAGTACAGGTATTTGAGTTCAACATGTAAGAAGTAGAAAGTACAGGTATTTGTGTTCAACATGTAAGAAGTAGAAAGTACAGGTATTTGTGTTCAACATGTGAGAAGTAGAAAGTACAGGTATTTGTGTTCAACATGTGAGAAGAAGAAAGTACAGGTATTTGTGTTCAACATGTAAGAAGTAGAAAGTACAGGTATTTGTGTTCAACATGTAAGAAGTAGAAAGTACAGGTATTTGAGTCAAAGTAAAAAGTCGTCAGAAAAATAAGTAGTGGAGTAAAATACTGATACAAGAAAAATGTACGTAAGTACAGTAACGAGGTATTTGTACTCCACTACTTCCCACCTCTGCTGTATTGTAGTTACACACCATTCACACACACACACACACACACACACACACACACACACACACACACACACACACACACACACACACACACACACACACACACACACACACACACACACACACACACACACACACACACACACACACACACACACACACACACACACACACACACACACACACACACACACACACACACACACACACACACACACACACACACACAGAGGTAATTCTCCTAGTGTGTGGACACAATGCTAAAATGTTACCACCAGCGATGCAGTTTTACCTCACAGTATGCAGGAGACTTCTCTCATATTCACATAGGATTTCATTTAGTAAACGAACCCTTCATGGTTCAACTCAATTTCAACTCAAATTGAGGTCCTGTGTTTCGCAGATTTCTCATCTGCACGCGGAATAAACTCCCCACCTAATAAAACCTTTTGCAATTTCCATCTGCAGTGCTGCCGGGATATTTAAATCCATTTCACCGCTAAGCGATATACAGTACATTTTATTGTGTTAGCGGATGCAGTAACTCCATGATTATATCCGCCCAGGGGCCCCCACTTATCCAACTAGAATAAATATTCCACTTGTATATCACTGAGGTACAGCTTCTCATCCTCTCTTATTGTCCTGGTCACCTTTCTGGATGATAACGACACGGTAACCCTTCATGTCCAATGTCTCTGTGTCACTTTGAAATGATTACTGATAATCCATCATTACATGTTTGGCAATAAACCTAGTTTTCATATAGAGTGTATGAGAGCTTCCTGTTTTGGGCATGCTGGCTGCGCATCACTCTCATTCACCATAATGTTTAGATGGATTTAGGAACTCCCTTCAATTCTATTGGCTCTAACGGTTAAAAAGAGGTGTCAATCACCCAAATCGACCAATGGGTTCCAGAGGTATTGAAAATCCACCCAAATGACCCCAGAAGTGGGTTTCTTTTGCTAAACCTCTCTAAAAAGGTCAAAGGTCACTTGTTTTGTATCAATATTGATACAGGGTACTTATTATATGTTATAGTTTGGATTCCTAAAGCTTTTAGTCTACCATCCCATCATTCAAGGGTGGTGTTCACTATAAGTAATGGTATATTTTTGGACGGACACAATAATTTACATTTCTTTACCATGTTCAATCTGAATTTACTTTAAAATAAAAACATCTATATTGATTCTGACTTTTCTACATCCAACTCAGAAGTGTATCATTACTTTGAGAATAAAGATTATTAATGTACCCCTTTTAGAAGGGAAGATATGGTCATTTGTTCGGGGAATGTTTCGAGCCTGAGGCCTGAAAAACAGGCTCGGGGCTTAACAGGTTACACATATTCACCATCAACTAGTTGTTCATTAACATGCATATTAGCAGTATATTGGCTCTTTATTAGTCATTAGAAAACACTTATTAATGCCTTATTCTACATGACCATATTCTAGGCCATTAGTTAAGAGTTTTTCCTCAATAACCCTCTAATAAGTGCTTATTTATTGTAATTCAGGAAGTTGTTGGACATGAGTTTTGGTCTTAATATGCTCAATAAGCCTAATACCACAAGACTAGTGCATCTCCCATAATAACACCTAACAAATATGCTCTATTCTTATCAGGGCCGTTTCTTCCTATAGGCGGACTATGCGGGGGCATAGGGCCCCCGCGGCCACTAGGGGGCCCCCAAACTGAAAGTATTTTTTTTGTTTTTTTCATCCAAAAAACAAAAAAAGTGTAATTCATACACACAAAGATGAACAAAATTAGTAGAAGCGGGAGGGCTAAAGCATAGCTTGTGGAAAGTAGCCCTCCCGTGCATCATCCTAATACAGCGGCATTATTGCGTCAAAAACGTATAGAAATGAAGGAGTACAAAGAAATTAAATAAAAGTTAGGGCAGGAAAACAATAATATATTTGGGTCATTTTCTGCACATGTCAATAGCAGTTTCAACTATCTTTTTTCGGAAATTAAAATCTGGAAGATGAAAAGATGAAAAAGGAAAATTAAACATTGTTGAGAAAATACTGCATCTCTTGCATTTATTGACGTAGAGGAGCCTTATTGTTTACCTTTTTAATATCATTTTTTGTAATTTTCAATTGCTTTGTTTTCGTGAAATTAGCCTGTTTTCCTATTAAAGTGTAACAGATTGATGCGTCTCCACAGATCATCTTAAAGGCTTCGGAATCCCCCATTGTAGTTAAAAAACTGTCAAAACTAGGGCCCCCAAACAGCATCTTGCATAGGGCCCCCAAAAAGCTAGAAACGGCCCTGATTCTTATGTAACAAGACATGAAACTAAAAGAGTTATTGTGTCAAAATAACACATAATTAGGTATTTCTAACTCAGAATATGTTCCCTATTTCAAAGTGAAGTCACAACCAATAAGCTAGTCGTTTGACTCTAATATGCATGTTGTTATGTATCTTCTTTACTTGCTTGAGCACCAGGAAAAGCACTATATCAATAAGATGTATTATTATGTTCTGGCATGAACAAAAACACCCCGAAGGAACCATATGTCGAGAGTTAAACACAAGGAAATGCACCTGGCTGAACTGTAGGTGTGTTTGTCATCATGTGAATGCATTTAGCGCTCCATCTTTCTGACCTTCAGTGTCTCCGTGTCGCTGCTGTGAAGTCAAGCTCCGACGACCTTTGAGTTGTTGTTTTTTTACACAGGACTCCCGGCCCACCGACGTCCCTCTTATCTCTCTCTGGGGCTGATAGTGCCTTTTGCTCCGCACACTCATCTTGATGTGGAAAAGTCAGCTTTGCTCATATCGCTAGATGCAGTAAGAAAGATTATCACTTGGCAGGTGTGTGTGTGTGTGTGTGTGTGTGTGTGTGTGTGTGTGTGTGTGTGTGTGTGTGTGTGTGTGTGTGTGTGTGTGTGTGTGTGTGTGTGTGTGTGTGTGTGTGAGGACTAACCTCTGTGACTGTAAAAGACACAGAGAAAGAACATTACATTGGTTAAATTGTCACTGAGGAGTAATGTCCCCCTAATTGTTTCAAAGCTTTCACATTTGAAGCAAAGTGCAATTATGACCCGGCTTGCTCTTGAGCATCCACCAAAAACCTCCAAAAATGTTCTAAATGCAAAACCAAACATGAAGTGCGTCATTAAGACTTGGAGAGCTTTGTTGTTATTGTTCCTGATCAATAAGCACAGTGCGACGTGTTAGTCAGAGACCTTCATGAGGCATTCACTTCACAATATGAAATTACTTGCATCATATTGTGAGTTTCCATAATTGCATTTTTAAAAACTACATTCCCAAAATCAACTAAACCATCAGCGGATTCTGAAGTGGCTCCGTCTCTTAACTTTGAAAACACTTAGTTTAAAGCACAACATGTAGTGCTTTATTGAAGACACTCAAACAATATTCTGGGAACACAGCTTCTGTTTGAGTATCAACTATCCTAATGCTTAAAGAGGCCTTATTCTGCTTTCTCTAACGCCACTAATTATTTTAACGCGATTAACGCATGTGTATTTTTTGTCCTCCGCCGCCCCGTAGTCTCAGAGCGCATCGAGTTTAAAATACCATCTACAAGCTGAGGCTGACAGCCCCGCTCCTGCCGCCCGCTGCAGACCACACTTCCACGCTCACCGGCAGGCACCGACTGGCCGTCGGGAGGACCGGGAGGGAGTGTGTATGTGTGGCCCGAGCGAGCGAGAGAGAGACCTTACGTGATACGGCCCGTCTACACTACAGGCATCAACAAATCTTGAAGCTGGGCGTGTCTGAGGCTTCTCGCGAGCAACGCGACCAACAACCAATCACATGAATCTCCCGCCCCCGACATACAAAGCAATAGCAATGTTAAAACGAAGTAAACTGGATATAAAATCCCCAAACAGGCGAAAACCTACCAGTTTCACCCACTGTCTCTGCCACCTCCCTCCATGCCTCGCTCCTCCGGTTTGTATCCCGGTAAATAGTTCTGGTCGTACAGAACCGGGTGATTTGCTACCGTAATTTCTCGTTTGGAATATGAGGAAATGAACTGCGGTCTGGCTCTCCCAGCTTGCACGCGGTTTGATTGGCTAGCGCTTGTACTGGCGGGAATTGCATAAATGGGATTTGATTGGCTGATGCCAAGCATCGAGCCTCAAAAGTTGAACATTGTTCAACTTTTGATGCCGATAGATGCTCGTGATGCTTGCAAAGCCATGCCATGCTCCCCACAATGCAGTTCGGCGAAGATTCAAAATCTGCTACGTCACCCCATTCAAATGAATGGGCGAAGCGTTGAAAGCATTTTTCGATGCCTGTAGTGTAGACGGACCGTATTGTTGTTGTTAGCATCTGGTGCTAGCTAGCTGCACTAACGGATATAAGGAGCTGTTTCAATGAAAACAGAGGAGCGACATTTCGCCACAACTGCGCCGAGCACTTGACTTTATGCAGGAAGCCAGACAGTGGGACATTGTACGAGAAGTCAGCACACTCAGCACGGATAGTGCGCAACATGATCGCAGCGTCCAGGCAGCTCCCGTTCGAGCATATGCCTTGAGTTGCACATAGCTCCAACGATCCATCACACACACACACACACACACACACACACACACACACACACACACACACACACACACACACACACACACACACACACACACACACACACACACACACACACACACACACACACACACACACACACACACACACACACACACACACACACACACACACACACACACACACACACACACACACACACACACACACACACACACACACTCTGTATTGTATTATTGTATGAGAGGTTCCAGATTGTTGTGTTTAATATTCATGAGAATATTTGTCATCGTTCAAATGATAATAAACATTTGCATAAAGCATATTTGTCCACTCATATGTTCATAAGAGTATTAAAAACTTGAAAAATATTCCTAAGGTACATTTAGAACAGATAAAAAATGTGCGATTAATTTGCGATTAATCGCGATTAAATATTTTAATCGACTGACAGCCCTAATATAAATATATTTAAATATCCTAACGTTACAGTCGCTGAACGTAACTCATCTCCTCTGTTTATGTGTCACATAATCAGTAACTCATCAGCAGACAACACGTGCACACCGAACAATGTGCATGTCAATTCAATGTATTTATATCTAATAGAAACCATTTGATTGAACCTCAGATGAGTAAACAACATCTGATCAGCTGTTTTTTTGCAAGAACGAGCCACAGTCGAAGTCCTCTGAAAACCAGGATGTAAAAAGGGATCATTGCCATCAGACGAAGGATTTGAGACGTCCATATATCAATTTCCTGGATTTGCAGTGTTCTTCCTGCGTTTGGTGCAAAACAACTCTCCTAACGATTCCACGGGGAAACACGCAGAGCCCCTGCAGGAGCTCATTTGGAGCCGAATTAAATGTTTCAGAGAAAATCTTGATTGATCCCGTTTAAATATCAATCACCCTCAAAGCGAAAAACATCAATACTGCAACACACATCCCGGGTGAAGGGAACATTAGTTCAATAGAAATTCGACAGGCTGATGATGGAGAGGATCAACCAGACTGGAACAAACATTCAGCAGCTCTGAGGATACGAGTGATTGATTGAACTGTCACATTCAACAATACCGCACTATTTAGGGGGAAATAAACGTGCTTTTTGGGCTTTTTGACATCTGTTGTATTATGTAAATATAGTTTGTCAATGATACATGTGAGAATAAGTACAGACAAAAACTGGCTTTACCAAAATTAAATCTAAAATGATTGTTCTGTAAAATTAAATCTTGGTTATTCAGTTTCTTATTCCACAAAAATATGATATAAGAATAAATAAAATATTCATTATAAAATGGCAGTCTTTCTGTTTTCACTAAATGCCGTGTTAGAGTGGAGCAATGTTTTTTCATATTTCTGACAATTACTATTCACACCCCACAAGGCTTAACTCGGATCCTGCTTTTGTACTTGCAAAATGATGACATTTTAACTATGTTTTGAGTCTACAAAGTGTACGTACATCCTATCTGTTGCAGTTTGTGGAGCGTATCAAATAATATTCATAAGTTCCCCAAAAACAATCTGCATTTCTCTACGATTTAAATAATAGAAAAACATCCCTGGAGTTACACGGCGCCTCGCTTACACCGGGAGAATGAACAGCAACATCATTTCCTTTCTGCTACCTGACACTAATATCTCTGTGTGTGTGTGTGTGTGTGTGTGTGTGTGTGTGTGTGTGTATAGATAGATAGAATCGGAGGGATGAAACCCTCTCTGGTCACACATGCAGAGCACAAAGCACACACAGTGAAATGTGGCCTCTGCATTTAACCCATCCTTCTACCAGGAGTCTAGCACTAGGAGCAGTGTGTGTGTGTGTGTGTGTGTGTGTGTGTGTGTGTGTGTGTGTGTGTGTGTGTGTGTGTGTGTCCTAGCATTACTATACTTGTGGGGACCTACATCTGTTTACACAGTCACGTGTGGGGACTCGCCACATTGGAGGTCCCCATGAGGGGACTCATTAATTTTAGGGTGAAGACTTGGTTAGGTTTAGGATAAGTCTCCAGGAAATGCATGTAAGTCAATGTGATGTCCCCTGAAGTGATGTATACATGGTATGAGTGTGTGTGTGTGTGTGTGTGTGTGTGTGTGTGTGTGTGTGTGTGTGTGTGTGTGTGTAAAAATACATATTTGCCAATTATAGTTCAAACAAAGGATGATTTGTGAAATCTGATGACGAGTGTGTTTTTCTGTTTACAGTGTCTCTGTCTTCAGTCTGTCTTTGAAGGAAGAAACACACTGACACTTTGAAACACACACACTTTGTCACATCTTCTCTGATGATTTGGTTTCTCATCATATTTTAGATATTTGTCTTTGCTCTTCTTGCATCAGCTTTTTCAATTTCACAAGCCCTCTCTTGTGTTAGTCTCAACTTGACACACAGCTGTATCAACAGACCAATCAGACGTTAGCGATCACTTCAAGAAAAGCCTCGTGCATCTTCACAACGCTTTCGGCATTGATCATTCAACAGAGTTTTTGGACTTTGAAAAGCTTTTCACAATAACCTTCTTGTCTTTCCCATTAGTCCTCATCTAGATATCTTTACATGCAACACAGGCAGAAGACAGAAGTAAGAGAGACGTTTGCAGTGTTTGGATTTATAAGTATATCCACTGCACCACCTCAAACAAGTAAGACACCATTTATCATCATCCAAGGGCGAACGCAAGGGCGGGTCCATCCCAAGTTAGTAAACATGATTTATTATTTCTCATGTGGAACTATTGGTCATTTATTTACAAGCAGAGTTCATTAATGTTGTCCTATCTTTATCTACAGAGTCATATTAATGTTCATCATCAATCCCGACTCTTCTTTTCAGACAGGAGTATTTGTAAGAGACGGAATAAAATTTTCCATTTGTTATTAGTAGAACAAAGGCACTTGGGGAACGTTCCTCTCTATAGGTTATAGATTTCGTCATGGATTTACTTGTGTTTCTATCGTTGATTTCAAAAAGCAGGATTTAGGGAGGAGGAAACAGGATTTAGGGAGGAGGAAACAGGATTTAGGGAGGAGGAAGGAGGAAACAGGATTTAGGGAGGAGGAAACAGGATTTAGGGAGGGGGAAACAGGATTTAGGGAGGGGGAAACAGGATTTAGGGAGGAGGAAACAGGATTTAGGGAGGAGGAAACAGGATTTAGGGAGGAGGAAACAGGATTTAGGGAGGGGGAAACAGGATTTAGGGAGGAGGAAACAGGATTTATGGAGGAGGAAACAGGATTTAGGGAGGAGGAAACAGGATTTAGGGAGGGGGAAACAGGATTTAGGGAGGAGGAAACAGGATTTATGGAGGAGGAAACAGGATTTAGGGAGGGGGAAACAGGATTTAGGGAGGAGGAAACAGGATTTAGGGAGGAGGAAACAGGATTTAGGGAGGAGGAAACAGGGAGTCTACATCCATGCGTTTTCCCCAAGCATCTCTCTCACGGATGATTTACAACATCCATCCATCAGCTCTCAATCTCAATCTCAATCTCAATCTCAATCCTTATATATAATATAGCACATTTAAAACCACCTCAGTTCACCAGCAGGGGAAATACATTATAGAATAACACAAGAGGAGTAGAACAATAAATCACCAACCAACAAATAAATTATTAATCAAACTAAAAACACTAAAACTACAAGACCTGGTTGACTATAAAACTATTCAAATTATGTTCAAAGCCGCAAATCAACAATGACCTCATAAAACCCAGGGGCTTTTCACACGGAGAGAAAGCATGCACAACCACCCGTACAAACAAATGCCTTCTGCATCTCATCCAAAGTCTGTGGAACAACTGTAACGATGTCTATCTAAACTGAAAGTATTATTTAGGAGCCAAATCATGAATGGTTATGAGCAGGACCTGTGAAATCCCATTTGTTGTTATTTCTTGTAAAAGTAATTTCTTTCTGATTGATTTGTAAAAAAAACAAAAAGCAAACAAATTAACAAGACAAACATGTCGCTGATGACGATGACCTAATGTTTTATTTATAAGAAAAATGTATGCTAGAGGGGGGGGGGGGGCAGAAACGTGTTGTTAAGCTTCTTCTTGCCCCTGTTGAACATGTCAGAGACTGTTTGTTACGTTCCCTATTGGGCTAGGGGAACCAAAGGGAAACGACACGACCACAGTGGAATTGGTTTAACCCTTGTGTGGTGTTCGGGTCAAATTGACCCGATTTCCATTTTCAATTAAAAAATAAAAATAAAAGGATATTTTCGTTCAACCTGAAACTCAATGGCCGGGGCTCATTTATTGTGAAGGACATGTGGAATTATTTTTATTTTTTTCCACTTATGAAAAAATGCCCACCCGCATTTATGTCCTTCATAAGAGGTTCGGGTCAATCTGACCCGGATACAATACACACACACACACACACACACACACACACACACACACACACACACACACACACACACACACACACACACACACACACACACACCACACACACACACACACACACACACACACACACACACACACACACACACACACACACACACACACACACACACACACACACACACACACACACACACACACACACACACACACACACACACACACACACAGACAGACAGAAACACACACACACACACACACACACACACAGAAACTAAAGACACACACACACACACACACACACACACACACACACACAATTGTATGCATAGAGAAGCGGTTTGATCCTGTTTTCCCTTGATCTTTACCATTTGTAGTGTTTACACAAAACTATCCTAGAACATTATAAACATTTTAGATCTTCCAGAAATGTATAAACATTTTACATTGTCTCACACTGTCCCCCCTCGCACCTGCATGCCGGAGGAGGGACTAAACAGAGACATCACCTCAGTGTAGTAACAGTGCAGTGCAGAACTACAATTATCTACCAGCAAAATGGCCAAAAGATATTCTGCCCAGAGCCTTGGAGCTAATAACGGATGAGAGTG
>JAPTMU010000041.1:472323-504823 GCA_028583405.1 Pogonophryne albipinna
AATACTTCCAAACTCCTGACATTTTCTCTGTCCCGACTCCCGAGTCACCAGCTGAACGTAGCCTCCGTTAGCTTACTGCTACTATTAGACACTGCACCCACTCTGTTGCCAGCTTTGAGAGAAATAAGCAACCAGGTCTGAAAAACAAGCCCAAAAGAAGCAACACATAAGATGTTGTGTCATTTTAAACCAAAACTAAGGCCTCAGTGACTTTAAGACGTGAACATGGTCATTTTTTCTCCCGATTCCGATCTTTTGAAAATCAGGTGATCGGATCATCTAACAAAAACCTATATAGCACACTAAGAAAAGGGAAAACCCCAAAAGCAGAACAGGGCCTCTTTAAGTCGTCTAATAGATTCTTAGTTTCTGTTAGAAAGATATCTCTCGTCACCGGCTTGATCTTCAATATCAGGATCCATGTCTTTATTATCCTTGCAAGAATGGAAGTAGTCATCACATACAGAGGTTGCATGGGACAAAAGAGTTCCTTTAGTAGAGTCCTTGATATGCTGATATACAAGAGAGGGCGTTACATTCAATAAGATGGAAGAATACCGGTTCAAAGCAGTATTCTGATTAGATTAGCTAAGGCCTGCGTAAGCAATACACATGACAGTCATATGTCTATCTCTCTCGGGGCGGTGTCATCTGCCAATCTGAGGAACAGAGCCATCATAACTTCAACACAGTGTCTCATGAGCGTCATGTAGTCATACATCCGGCTACGTACACAGCTACGTAGGGCCTCTGATATAGAAGGAACATTCAGTATTTTTCCAGCTTCTGAGCAGAAAGTCCTGATTATAGTGGAAAACATGAACTCAGAAATTTGCATTGCACATGTATCTCTGTGGTATGTGTTGCTCTGCTGACCTCACTTGGCATTCATTTTAGATTTGTATCCTCGCAGCTCTCTACAACTCCTCACAGGAAACGCAGGAGTCCTGCAGCTCTGCGTTTTTACAGAAATGTGCCGCAGATGGCTGAGCATGTTGAGCAGCGAGAGCCTCACCTCCCTCGGAGCTGCTGATGGACTATCGGGCTCCTCGTGATCACTCGCTGAAGGAGAAATCCCGCCAAGAGATTATGATCATGAGACACACGTCGCAACTTTTGCAATTATCTCAACATTTCAAGACAAGCTCTTGGCCGAATACGAGTCACGGGGGGTTCCAGGAAATCTATGTCTGTGTGTTTCTCTCCGAGTGCATGTTGTTTTATAGTTTTGCTGACGCTGTATCTTCACTCAACGCCGAGAGCGAGCAAAGGGGCAAAACCCAAAACAGCAGAAATCAAAGAGTAAGCACAATCCTGAAATACACGCGCTCACAACAAACACACAGCCGCCATCTCCCCCCTTTATAAGTCATTGCATTTGACACCACACACACCACACCACACACACACACACACACACACACACACACACACACACACACACAGCTCTCAGGTGCCTCAGAGTCACGTCGTCGAAATCTATAACAGGGAAAAGACTCCCATTAAACAACCTTGGAGTGACACAGCGTCCTCCTCTCGCTTCATCTCAGCAAAGACTTTCCACTCATCACAGCCTCGCGAACAAACAATGGCTGTGTCAGAGAGGCGCAGTGCACCTTAGGATACCGAAGTCTTTCTGTTTCCTGTTTCTCAGGTTGTACAAGAGAGAGGTTACGTAAGCGCTGTGCTCAAAAGAGGGAATACAAGCAGTGAAAATGGGACAGCAGTGAGACCCAGGGGAGTAAGATGAGAAGTATTTTGAACCCAATTTGGGAAATGTTTGCGTTGCAGCAGCATAACAAGTCAAGGCAAGAGAAATTAAAAGAAATAAACAATCCAAACTGTAAACATCTCAAATAGCATCAAAAAAGTTGTAATACACATTTACAGTCACAACATATGAAGCAGGATATTATATCTCGCAGTTTAAGTCCAGTTAGTAGTGTTTTGGGGGAAGTGTTAGGTAACAGTGTCGTGTTTTAAAGGACTTTGAACAGAGTTATATCGGCTTTACAAACATCTCATAACCTATATGTTTGTATATGATGTATAGTGTTAGAAATTAAAATCAATATTTGATGATATAAAATAGATTAAACACCAGTACTTTTATAACTGTTTTATTGTGAAAATACTTCCGGTTAGCTTACGCCTGTGGTTAAAGTTTATTTTGAAAAGCTATTCCGGAAGGGATCTCCGAAATACCAACAGTAGCTTGACTTCAGGTTTTAGGGGAAAGTAACGATTGCAGCTGTTAAACCGTATTAAATAAAAGTCATGAAAGAGATAAGGAGAGAAAAGGCGTGTGGAAGTAAGCAATGAATGTAAATGTCGAAATCCTCTGTTATGTGCGATATCGGACATTGGTGAAAGGAGGGCGGAAGATTACGTCACAGCGCCAGAGAGGAGGACGCAGGCACGCGGGGAAGACGAATGTGCGTGGAGGGTCTTGCGGCACGGCGGCCGCTGGGAGAGGAGGCTGCAGCCTTTCTCTCCTCACTACCTTCTGTGTGTTTCATTAGCACGCTACTTAATTAAAGTAACCAAATGAAACCTTTTCAGAGACTCCATTAGTCTCCTTATTGTAAGCTTCTCTCAGGACGCGAGAACAACGAACACAAATCAACAATAGCTTGGAAAAGGGAGATAAAAGACAACAAAACTAGAAATATTTGCCTTGTTTTCATTTTCTTTCATTATCATTTAACGCTTTCTGCTTTTGTGAAGCTGTTTTCTGCACAAACTCCACCCTCCATTTCAATTAAAGTACCCTATGTGTTTTTATTAGAAGTAAATCAGTCTATCAAAAGCATGTCTAGCTTTTTCTGCTTAACTTTTCAGGATTTTGAACTGAGTTATAACGTCTTTCCAAACATCTCATACCCTACATGTTTGTACGTGACATATAACGACATACTGAAAGCTTTTCTTACACCACGACAATGCTTTTACACCGCATACTTTTCTCTCTTCATTTTGACTCAAGATATAATGGTGTTTTCCTGGGAGTCCTTGACAACACGTCGGCTGGAAGGAGCAGAGAGCAGCGATCAGTATTCAAGCGGCTAACAGACACTCAGTGTTAGAGGGAGGAGGATCAAAGAGAAAAGCTAAATAGTTTGCTTCACTCCCAGACAATAGATCAATAAGGCCAGCCTGCAGAGGGGGAGTTACAGTGTACTGAATATCTGGCAAACAACACAGCGATGACTTCAAAGTGCTAACACTGAAATGTCACTTTCTTTGTCACTGAACTAAGAATAACTTGCTTGTATGAATAAGTGCAAGGAGGAAAATCATCTCAAATGTAAAAGGGTGTTGATATTATCCGCCCTGAAGCATTAGAGTAAAGGTAATGCTTTTGGTTATCGTTCCTCTTAATTAAGGGTTTGTTTTGAAAATGTATAATTCTTTCCTAACTGATAATGAGTAGAAGTAGAAGTATAGCTACATTGGACTCAAGCTATAAAATCAATAATGAGTACAGATGTCCCGATCCGATCACGTGATCGGGGATCGGAGCCGATCACGTGATTTTCAAAAGATCGGGAGAAAAAAAATCGGGTATCGGGAATTATTATTATTATTATTATTAATTTTTTTATTATTTAATGTTACAAAACAAAAATAACCATGTTCACGTCTTAAAGTCATCCTGAGGCCTTAGTTTTGGTTTGAAATGACACAACATCATGTATGTGTTGCTTCTTTTGGGCTTGTTTTCAGACCTGGTTGCTTATTTCTCTCAAAGCAACAGAGTGGGCGCAGTGTCTAGCAGTAAGCTAACGAGAGGCTACGTTCAGCTGGTGACTCGGGACTCGGGACAGAGAAAATGTCAGGAGTGGAAGTATTATAAAATTGAAAGCGAAGGCAGTGTAACAGCCAGATGCAATGTTTGCAAGGCGGAGGTTCCGCGTGGTGGAAAGAACAAAGCTACGTTCAACACGACCAATCTAATACGCCACCTGAGAAACAAACACCAACAACAACAGGACGAGTACACAGCGGCCACTCAGGTAACGGCACTGAAACAAACACTTTCAGAGACTTTTAAAAGGAAAGAGAAACTGCCCCAGAACAGTGAAAAGGCCAAACAAATAACAGCCAAGATAGCTGAACTCATCGCGTTGGATGACCAGCCGTTATCTGTTACCTTTTTTTTCTCTTAATGCATTGCATAAAGATCGGATCGGGAAAAATCGGTATCGGCAGATTGTCAAAATCAAATGATCGGAATCGGATCGGGAGCAAAAAAATGTGATCGGGACATCCCTAATAATGAGGATTGTTTTTAAGTTTTGCTTCTGTTCTCGGTTATCATATGGTTTCTGGACACCTTAAATAAGACTAATTCTCAGGTTCATATTTGGATTTTGTGCATGCTGTACAAGGACTGCATGATTTTAGCCTTTGCAGACCATTTACATGCACGAAAAAGACACACTAGAGGAAAGGGAAAACCTCCCAAAAATACTTCCACCCTAACCTCTATTCAAGTCAAAGTCAACTTTATTGTCAATCTCAAAATATGTTTGTAGACACAGAAAGATCGAAATACTGTTTCCCACAGTCCCGAGGTATAAAAAAACACATTAAAACGCAAGAACACTCAATAGTTTACAAAAGAAACCCACAAAATAACCGTTTACTTCAAGTAAGCAGGATATATATATGGTGCCACAAACAGATGTCCTGAGCCAGCTTGTCTTATTCAGCCAGACTGTGAGACAGAATATGAATCAGTCGTGACTCGTGAGTGTGTTGTGTCCGGAGACTTGAGTGATTAGTCGTTGTGGTAATCCTGGCTTGAGGAACGCTGCTGTGAGAGTTTCTGCGTCTAATCTCAGGCATTGCCGGGATACGAGAGAAGAGAGAAGCGGACCTCAGGCACGCTCGGCACGTTTGTCACCAGGAATTTCACGCCGTCGTCAAACGGTTGCCAGTTTTCACGAGCGAGAGGACGTTCATTTTCTTTCAGTCTCATTTCTGTTTTTGTGTAGCTGTTATCTGCACATATCATTTAAATGAAAGTATCCTGTGTTTTTATTAGTAGTAAATCGATCTATCACATTGTTTTCTAGCTTTTCCCTAAACTGGGATCCAAAAAGTCCCAGTAATCTAATCGTTAAACTATTAACCCTTTCAGTATCACATCATCGTAGTAAGAGATGCAAACCACAGGGCCAGGGTACGCATTACGGACTCTGCAAGGATAAAGGGAGACGCTGAGTTGTGGCAATTGCACCGGGATGAGCTTTTCCCAGGAGTTTCGAGGAGGAGGTGCAGAGGTGGAGGAGGTGTTACAATCACACAGGTTACTCTGGGACTCTCGGGATGTACCGGGGGAACCTCGGTGAACTCCTCATTTCTGCGGGGCTTTATGTAGCGTGACGGCTCCAAATGAAACCCCCGATCAGGTGGGAGTGCTCTATTAATTTTTGGCTCAGGCCGAATCCTCGGGGAACGACCGCCACAGATCCAGAGCTGCTTCCCACCTTTCAGCAAAAGCTCCTCGTTGCTTATTGACCGAGGAGCTGAGCATTGTGTGTGTGTGTGTGTGTTTTTTTCTCTCCCCCTCCCTCTCTCTCTCTCTCCCTCCCTCTCTCTCTCCCTCTCTCTCTCTCCCTCTCTCTCTCTCTCTCTCCCTCTCTCTCTCCCTCTCTCTCTCTCTCTCTCTCCCCCTCTCTCTCTCCCTCTCTCTCTCTCTCTCTCCCTCTCTCTCTCCCTCTCTCCCTCTCTCTCCCTCTCTCTCTCTCTCTCCCTCTCTCTCTCTCTCCCCCTCTCTCCCTCTCCCCCGCCGAGACCATCTATCATTTCTACTCCAGACTCGGCAGGATGGATGAAAGGCAGCATGAAATAAAAGTAATCTCGGCTCTCTGAGCAACATACAGACTTTAGCTAGCTGGAATACACTCTGTACATCCAATATGGCATGCGCTCAGAAATCTAATCTGCTGCTGTTGAAGGATAACAGCTAACAGGATAGAGGTGGAGAGACGCCAATATGGGATAAATACATCTTCCAAATTGTGATTAACACACACTAACGAATGAAGAACTGTTTTGATTTTTAACATGTGAGATCACAACACCAACGGTCTTTGTTTTTGTGGATGTGGAGATTGTGTTTTGGTCTCTTTGGTGCTCATTACAAATCAAACGCACGAGATCACAAGGCTCTCTTAAGACTCCAGCCCCGAAGCTTTCGCATGCACATGAAAGGAAGGGCAACGCTGGCACTCATCCCACAAATCTTCCTCGTCTGCATCTTCCAGCACTCCTCTTCATCCTGTTCCACCTTTAAATATGCCCCAACCAACATGAGTGTGCTCTAATTAGTCACAAAAACAAGTGATATGTGCAGGGAGTGAACGTGAACACAAACAGGAAAACAAAGACAGTATATTTGCAGGTAGGGCAGTGAAGTCTATCCAAAATATCCTCTGTTTTTCAAAGGCAAAGACTGGGAGGAACTTATTTCACCTGAAGTGCCAGCAAACAAATCTGAGTAAAGATTAGACGGGCTTCTTTAATCATTGAGCCGTCCTTTGTGTATTCCCATGGCGTCCTTGGAAACTCAACGAGAGGTAGGCGGGAACAAAACAATCCCAGAGCGCCCGCATTGGGAGCTAGGAATGCTGGGAACTTGTGCAGATATACAAAGTAATTAAAAACACGCCTACAGTATGTCTAGTGCGCCTTCAGACGATCATTATTAATCGGAGAGATACAACGCTTGACAGAACAACCCTGAAACAGCTTAACTTGTAAATTCCCCTACTGCCGTTGTGGTGTAACATCAAATCCATAGGTGTTAATAACTATATTGAGCAGCAAAACAACAAACATCATTAGCTTCCCGAGCAAATAGCATTAAGCACGGGTGCTGCTTGAGAAGCTTCCCACGTATTGGAGAGCCGGATATCTTCTCCCCACAGATGCTGCGATGTGTGGGAGGACCGCAGAACACATGAAAAGCAGGAAGGAAATGAAAAAGTAAGAGAGGAGAGATGGAAACAAAAATAAGCTAGCCCACATTGCATTAGGAGATTCCTTTTGAAGATTGCCTGGCATGGAGAGGCAATCAGGAGAGCAGAGACTTGTTTGGCCTCACAATTCTGCCATGACCACGTCTCAAGTGTCCCTCCTCCCCCACCGTCTTTCTCTCATCACTCACCCTCTCTCTCATCTATTCCTCATCAAGCACTGCCTCCCATAAACAGGGGTATTGGCCACCAGGCAGGAAATCTGAGAAGACGGACGACTTTTCAACATGGTGCCTTCATCAAAAACCCAAACCCTGAAGAAACGCCGGAAAAGGGGGGTGAAACAAGGATATGGCCTCATCATATCAACCTGTAAGGACACTCAGATCCTCCCATGTTTCACTTTAACTGTGTAATATATACCTGGCTGCTATATCTTCAGAACTTACGCATGCTTCTTAACACTAAGCTGTCTTTGGCTCTTTTCTGCTGTAACAGTGGAAATGTCCCGTCTGAGGGCCGAATAAAGGTATTCTGAGCACTTCTTCATTCGTATGATGTTTTAATGCTTTGTCAAGCACTTTGTGACTGTCTGTGAAAAGCGCTACTTACTTACTAAATAAAAACCTTTGAATGAGAAGGTGTGTCCAAACTTTTGACTGGTACTATCTTTTTTTTTACCTTTTAATGCTATTTTATTTCTATTTCAGAAATACTTTGGACTGTTTATTTATAGTGTCTGAATTTCTCTTATTGCTTTGTTTTGTATTCTGCTGCAACACAACATTTCCCAAATTGGGACCAATAAAGTACTTATCTATCTATCCATGTATCTATCTATCTATCCATCCATCCATATCTATCCATCCATCTATCCATCTATCCATGTATCTATCTATTCATCCATCCATCTATCCATCTATCTATCCATCTATCTATCTATCCATCCATCTATCTATCCATCCATCTATCTATCCATGTATCTATCTATTCATCCATCCATCTATCCATCTATCTATCCATCCATCCATCTATCTATCCATCCATCTATCTATCCATGTATCTATCTATCCATCTATCCATCCATCTATCCATCCATCCATCCATCCATCTATCCATCCATCCATCTATCTATCTATCCATGTATCTATCTATTCATCAATCTATGTATCTATCTATTCATCCATCCATCTATCTATCTATCTATCTATCCATCCATCCATCTATCCATCCATCCATGTATCTATCTATCCATCCATCCATCCATCCATCCATCTATCCATATCTATCCATGTATCTATCTATCCATGTATCTATCTATTCATCAATCCATGTATCTATCTATTCATCCATCCATCTATCCATATATCTATCCATCCATCCATCCATCCATCTATCCATCTATCTATCTATCCATGTATCCATCTATCTATCCATCTATCCATCTATCCATCTATCCATGTATCTATCTATCCATCTATCCATCCATCCATCCATCCATCTATCTATCTATCCATCTATCCATATATCCACCAATCCATCTATCTATCTATCCATGTATCTATATATCCATCCATCCATATATCCATCCATCTATATACTGTATCTATCCATCCATCCATGTATCTATCTATCTATCCATCTATCCATCTATCCATCTATCCATGTATCCATCCATCCATCCATCCATCCATCCATCCATCCATCTATCCTTCTAATATTATCATGTCCCAGCCGGTGTTTAGGAGACTATTGTGTGCTGTGATTGGCAGCTGGGTTGATCTCCACAGGCAGGTCAGCAGTGGGACAACACAGCTATTCACCGGAGAGTCCATCAATCACAATTTAGCTTAATTAACCAGCAGGAATGACAAGCCGAGGGCCCCACTGTCTGCATGGATGGATGGATGGGTACATGGAAATATGATAGATACTATGATAGACACAATACAGCTCAAGATAATTTAATATGGAAAGCCCAGAGGAAAGAAAACTGAGACTGCAAGGCCAGCAGAGAAAATAATACACAACACTCAGGTAATTGTTACTGTACACGAAGTCCCTTTCACTTGGTTAAGGGTGGTTTTATCAATTGATGCTGATGGTTTTATTATCTAGGCTTTAATCTAGTTTGCTCTTATGTCCTTTGGGGGTATAAAATGCTGACCATGTAATTATGACGGAGAGAGTTTGACTTCCCTTATATCCTGTCATATCTTAAAAATCAAGTCAGAAAATCATTGGAAATTCTGCAGCAAAACGGCATGGATTCCTCTGAGGCTTGAGAATATTTTTAAAAGACGATCTCAACTTGGACGAGATGTCCTCGAATTGCAAAAAGAGAAAAACAAGGGAACAATGAAATGCCATGACAACTTGAACTGCTACTAAAAATGTTTGTCATCTAAGTAAAAACTCAATTTCCATTTCATTTTTTGAGCCAACATGGATGATTAATCCTCAAAAGTGCGTAGAACATTTTGACTTTGTACTAGTGTGATCGTTTCAACTTTTCGAATACAAATGATGAGTTGTGTTGCCTTCCTGTACAAACTAGTCTTATATGTTCATCTATAATCAGGAACCATCTGAACAAATCACAAGTAAACACAACTCATCCGAAATTGAATGCCAGTTTTGCTACTAGTTTTCGATCCAGACTTAAGACTTGATGTTCAATACCCAACATTTAACAACCCAAGGCCACACACACACACACACACTAAATCGTCACATTAATAACTGTCCAAAAGCCATGCCCTTATTAGTGTCTGCTAGCCAGCACAGCTACAATTAGCATTAGCTGCTTCCTCAATCAGTGTGATGGACCTATAGCCGTTCACTAACTATTCCTCAGTCGAATAAAAGGCTGCACTCCAGCCAGAGGAAGATGGGAAATATAGCTGTCAGAACGTCTCTGCTTTATTATCGGTGTCTTCAACTTCAGCACATTCACCTGTCTGTTAATCTGTCATACAGCCACCTCCTCTGAAACACATCTGTGTCCATCTCACTGCCTTCGGAGTCCACACTTCATCTGTCAGTGTGTCGCTGCCCCTCAAATATAGTGCACCAGTCTGCCTCCATCATAGAGTCTTATTCATGGTGAGTCAAAAGGAGGTTTTATTATCTAGCAAACCCAATTGTTCCTGTGCAACTTCACTAAAACGATTGTCTCTGTTACTTTTTAGGTTATTTCGGTTAGTCTCTGCACGTTTTAGCCTATTTACTTTAAACTGCGATATACAAACCTGGGTTTCCTTTTCAAAGAGCCTTTAGATTGACCATCCCAATTATAGAAAGAATGATTAACGGAGCAGACGAGACCCTGAAACGTCCCCAGGATTTGTAGGAAATATTTTTGCAAAAACACTGTTTCTGTTACAGGAGGCGATACACAAGGTGTGTTGTCCTTGGAAAGGTGTAAAGAAAGCTGCAAAGTTGTGTGGTGTTGAAGGGAAACAGACACAAGTAGAATGTTTATTTTTGTCGCCTATCTTAGTTTACATACTGCGGTTAGAGTTGCCAAAGAAATGTCGTTGTACTTTTACAGCACAGTTCATCTTTGATCAAATTCACATCAACACAAAGAACAATAGCATCAAACATTAATGCTAATGAAACAACAATCCCATTTTAAACTCTAAAAAGGCAGAAATATGGCCTGAAAATCGTCCAATTACACATCTAGAATCCTCGAGTGGTAAATCTTCCTTAAGTGTTTACTGCTTAGCGGACCAAGAGACATTATACTGCCATTTCATTTTGTTTATGACAATGTTATGTCACTTATAGATTGCATATGATGCATGTCCGCCCACTGTGAAGCAAACCCCAAAGCCTCTATTCGGTGGAGTTATTAATACGGACTAAGTGGGTCACTCTGGAGCTCTCATCCCTCATTTAATCATGCCTGCCGGTGCCCAAACCCCAAAGTAAGCCCCTCACCAGCAGCGCCGTGTCCCATCAGAGGTGTGTGACCACGTCTGAACATGCCATGCATAAGCTGCAGAAAGAAAGTGAGCAAAAGGATATCGGAACATGCCAAGATGCAAGGCTTTTATTGTCGTGTGTTCACAGCTAGTGTAGATATGTCAATGAAAATCTAAGGCTCCTCCAACAGTAAACAACAACACAATAAAACACATTATTGGTTTTTCAGTTGAATTATATTTAAAGTTCAGGATAATCAACTGTTAAAAACACTGTTCAAATGTTTTTCCTCCAATAAATTGATGTTTTCAAAGTAAATGGATATTCGTTTTTTAATAATCGTGATATCAATTATTGACCCAAATAATCGAGAATATGATTTTTGCCATAATCGAGCAGCCCTAATATATTAGATACATAATGTGTAAGTAGCAGACAGATGAATGTTCTGTTATTTCAAGAGTTCAGGAGTTTAACAGTCTTATGGTCTGGTGAATGCATAAGCTGCAACAGGAGAGGAAAGCTCCATCCGAGAGCCACTGGTTCTGTTGCTTCTCCTGGCATCATGGCTCGGCTTATTAGCCTGCTAGTTAGACTGGCATGGCACACTTAGGCCGCAGCCAAAGGGTGTAAAACAGAAACCCAGAAGCCCATGGGAGAAACACAGCAACATGCAGCATCTGCCTCGTCCAATCACGTCAGTCCGGGCTTAATTTCATTCCATCTCGACAGGATTAAATTACATTTTATTAATTTTGGCACAGTGCAACTCCATAGAGCTTGATTCAATCTAATGCAATTTAACTAGATGCAATCAGATTCACTTGTTTTCAAGTATAATCTCTTCCTCTGTCAGTATAAATCCGCTCTATCCCAATCTTCCTTTTTCCTGCGATTCAGAATATAACAAGCAAAGCCAACATCTTCCTACAAGAGGACCCCGACTGCTCCGAGGATCTGCGTTTCCTGGTCTGGATACGCTCACCAAGGGGAACATTAGTCACTTCAATGATAATAATAATAATGGGTAGTTTGAGTGAAAATAGACCCGAGGTTGAAAAAGGGCATTATGGAGAATGCTGCTGTTTTCTTCTCCATAAATCACAAATAACTCAATCCAAATGTTTTCGCTTTTTTCTCATCTCTCTCTCTGCTACTGCCTGAATTACTTAAAGCCTTTAAAATGTGCCATTAACAGACAATACATCCCCAAATAAGTACGAATATATTTGCAGCAGTTCTGCTAATCCCTGATGCTAATCCTGTTAACTGAGCTGATGCATGTTCAGTGTACACACAAGCTACTCATGAGCAAGGCAGTTCATTTCTGCAGCACGAATGGCATCTAAACTCTTCGTCCTTTTGTCTACGGGCGGATAGTGATATTGATCATTGTGCACAAGCATGTAAGAGTAGTCATTATGTGTCTCTCTAAAGCAGTCGAGTCTCTTTGTGTCGTTTTCTGTCTTTGTGGTAATTCCGAGTCTCTTTGTGGTTGTTTCGGTGTCTTTGTGGTCATTGTGCGTCCCTTAGTAGTCATTGAATTGACTTTCCAACCGGAAATGTGAACAGTCACTTCAAACAGACGCTGTGGTTGAGCAAGTCAGTACTTCATCTGTGGTTAGGCATAGATGATAAGGTTATTTAACCTCTTAAGCCCTGAGCCCGTTTTTCAGGTTTCAGGCTCGAAAATGCTATGCCCAAAACAAATGATACTTAACTTCTAAAAGGGTTATATGAATAATTCCTTTTATCAAAGCAAGGTCAGATCTGTGAGTTGGATGTGGAAGTGTCAGAATCAATACAGATGTTTCTGTGTCAGAGTAAATTCAGATGGAACATAGTAAAAAAAGGTAAATTCTTACCTCCGCCTAAAACAAACCATTACTTATAGTGAAAACGACCCTTTAATGATGGGATGGTAGACTAAAAGCTTTAGGAATCCAAAGTATAACATATAATAAGTACCCTGTATCAAGATTGAGGCAAAACAAGTGAAATTTGACCTTTTTAGAGAGGTTTGGGGCACATTTGGATACAATCAGTGTCATTTGACCTTTTCAGGTACCTACTGTAAAAATAATGTTATTATCACTATAGGTAAGCGTTTAGACCAGGGGTGTCAAACTCAAGGCCCGGGGGCCAAATCCGGCCCGCGACTTCATTTCATGTGGCCCGCAAGAGCTCTGAAAGAATGTAATATGTTTATTATACGGTTACAGGCCGATTTACAGATGCACGATGTCCATAAACTACATGTCCCACAATGCATCTTGACTTTTTTTTCAAAATGTCACTTTCTTTTAATTTAAATGTCACTTTCTTTCCAGAAATTTGGCTTTTCTTTTTAAATAATTTGTGACATTCTCACTGAAGAGACTTGCACTTATTTGCCCTAGACTTCTCTTTCAGACGTAGTTATCTATTGAAGCTTTTACCCTATCCCGATAATAATCACATGTAGAGGCAATAAAGTAATACAATACATTATTTTAAATATATTAAATATTTATATATGTATGTTTAATATAGTCTTAAAGTTACAACCGGCCCTTTGAGTGCAGCCATAATGCTGAGGTGGCCCGTGATGAAATTGAGTTTGACCCCCTTGGTTTAGATGAATGCTCTGCTCGTGAGAATACGTTTCTTCTCCTAATTTCTCACACCTTTATGGAATAGCAGAGCTAACTGGAGGGGTGAAGCAGCGCCTACTAGTTTGCATGATTCTGTTGCACCGGATAAATAAATATATATTTGAAAGAATGCTAAAATGGGGTCACCGAAAATACTTTGGCGGGTGTTTTTAAAGTCTGAGTGTGTGAAACTCAGTCTTTGTAAATAGACTGGAACATCTGCAGGTAGCAGTTGATGATATAGAATCTAAAAATGACTGCTCTTTTCTGCCATTCCATTCTCTGCAGCAGCTGCTTGCTTGCTCTCATATATCCAGGTGTTGAGAACATAACAGTGTCTTCCTGTCTTAGATGAAGTGTACAAATTCTACCCTGAGGCCTGAACTCCAGCGCTAAAAGGGCACACATGAGAAATCAAAAATCTTGCAGGCAAATAAATAGCATATCCATAACACTGAGATTGCCCTTTGTACAATTCTGAGGCCTGCTGACTCTCGTCGTTCCTTAAATTGATTTCTCATATGCGGCTGCCTCGAGGGGGCGATCCATTTTCCATACACAGCGGCTCTCTATGTGTAGGCTCTCTGTCCTAGTCTATTAATCAAATAACGCAATCAATTCCACCTAGACCGAGACACAGGCCATTTCTTTTGTGAACAGCTTTGCATGTCTTTAATAGGAGTTTATGAGTGGTGCTGCATGCTGTTTGTGAATTATGTGCAGCATTGTTAGAAGATACTCACAAAGCTGCACTTCCCTTATAAAATAGTCACCCGGTGATTACAGTGTGTGTGGTTAAGTGTGTGTGCCCCTGCTTTTATGCTCACTCATACATGAACCAGCAGTACACCGGTGTAAGCAAACCTCAAATGCAAGCTCAGCCCAAGCTCAGGGTGCAATGAGAGACACTTAAGCACGAGGGCATAAATCTTTTAAACCCTGAGCACTGACATTTCACCCCCAAGAGATACAGAGAAATACCTTAATTACGCCACTTAACATCACATCGGAGAGTCCTGGGTGAGCCCGAGCAGCAGATCATTCATTGTACTAAGCGTCAGTAAAAAGACACATCAACCTTTAAGGATAGACGGTGAGCTGGGAGTTCAGAAGCAAATGTTTTCCTTCAGGATCCAGAGGGGGGGTATAGTGGATCAGAACGCATGCATTGGTGAAAGACAGTAACAACTGCTGGTTCTAGTCCACACTGATAAAGACTCCTCCATTCTACCCTAATCTGAGAAGTACCCTTGTTATCCACATTATGGCGAGTTCTCTGGGTGTTATAATAGATCCATTAACAGTTGGTGGACTTTGCCATGATGAAAAGCACGATATGAATGTAAATGGGTTAGTAGGGGTGATGTAATGCTACTGCAACGTTTATTCCAGTAGAAGCAGTCCCTTTGTTTAACCTAAGATATATTAACAAACAAGACACTACTCCTCTTCCTCCTCAGCCTTCCTCTCCACCATAACAGCAGATTCTCGTATTGATTGAAGAGGTAGAAACCAATAAACTGCAGTCATTTTAAAATGTTGTGGAAAATCAAACTGTGCCTCCGAGGCCTTAAGTATCTCACTCCATATGCTAAGAGTCTTATATTGATGCTGGGAAACAAACGCACATGAAGCCGTTTGGACTCCCAGGACGATGTCGAGGTGGAAACTGGTTTAGTTTAAATGATATGCAACTTTTCCCAGTATGCTTGTCATGTGGGTTAGGTGTAGCTAACAGCAGTACCTTAACAATGCACATATTATTCTAAACTTAGCAACATTGTTGAAACCTCCTCCTAGTTTGACCCACTGTAACACCATGCAGGATGACATACAGTGTTTCAATGACCAGTGGCTTATGGCTTCACTCTTGGCACCACTTTGCGAGCACTCTACCCCCCCCTGCAGGAAGCTAGTGTGACCACTCTGCAAACAATCTCGTCCAAAAACTACCCTTTACTCTCGAGACCTTTTGGTTTTGCTTTAACAAGTGGAAACATCTCTTCAAAAGGAAAAATACAATTACGCGTTTGATAGTTTTGATACTTAAACAGAAACTAAGAGGCGTGCACTTTGGTAGTGACAGAGGTAGATCAAATCGCATTAGAGAAATGGATCAGTGGTAAATATGAAGCTACAGGAGTTGAGGATCTTTGCAGTGCACACAAACTGTGACACGGGAACGCGCCTCAGCAGGTGACACACACACACCACACACCACACACACACCACACACACACACCACCACACACACACACCCACACACCACACACACACACACACACACACACACACACACACACACACACACACACACACACACACACACACACACACACACACACACACACACACACACACACACACACACACACACACACACGCTTTTTAGCAGCACTCACTCGTGACATCTGTATGCCAACAACACACGGGAGCGCGCACAGTGACAATCATCGATGCGCACATGAACGCCAATTAAGTCACAAATGCAGCTGATATTTCCAAACTTTGCGAGGCGTTTCAGACAGCCTGAACGCATCACAGCCCGGTGTTATCACGCACGGCGGAGGGAGATGTTATCACAGCAAGACTTGAGAGAGAGAGAGAGAGAGAGAGAGAGAGAGAGAGAGAGAGAGAGAGAGAGAGAGAGAGAGAGAGAGAGAGAGAGAGAGAGAGAGAGAGAGAGAGAGAGAGAGAGAGAGAGAGAGAGAGAGAGAGAGAGAAAGAAAGGCGGTGGTCCAAACACAGAGGACAGATTCTCCGTGTAAGAAGCCAGTGGAAGTTAGGAGACATGGTCGATGTTTTTGCAATACAAGCAGCACCTTAAAGCCCAACAACGTTAGGAAAAACAAGCCATTAGAAATGATGACATATTATCCACGCAGCACAGAGATCTCAACTGATCGCCCACCCTAAATAAAAGGGACCCCATCATAATCCCCTTTTCACTAAGAAAGCATTCTGGCCCCTGCAAGACGTGCTTCAACTACAAAATAAGGTCCAGTTAAACAATCCCAGCCCTCTCTCTTTCTCTCTCTCTCCCCCTTTTTGACTCCCCCCCTCACAGTGCCTGCTGCAGATCACGATTGCAAATCCACTCAACTTGTGCACAAAGTCACCAAGCTCTCGCGCACCTCCCTTACCTTGGCTGCCGCAGACGAGCACCCCGAGGAGATGGACGAGTTGAAACATCATGGTTTTGGGCTGCAAGAAATCTGCTTTCAGCTGCTGTAAAAACGACCAGGGCGACACACACTCTCAGCTCCGATCATCCACCGTCTTGGGCTCCGCGTGCGACTGATCTGCCTCTGCTCCTTCCTTCCCTTCCTTCCTATACGCGCGCTCCCGCTCGAAGCTCGTTCACGGCGCCGGTGTTATGCCAAATTACGCACACCGTGAAGCGAAAACTCCCAGACATTTCAATGGTTTGTACGGCAAAGTCGCTGCGGTTTGGAAAAGATATCATTTCCTTTGGGTTCATCAATGGTGATAAATAATCTGAAACCTATAGTTTTGAACATTAAGAGTCTAGTAGCATTTCCTTGATATGATTGGTCTAAGTTTGATTAATATTTCATTATTTCTCAGGGCGAATTCTCTTGTGTTCTTTTCGCTGTGTTTTTGAGCATTTCAGAAAGATTTACTAAACTGTTTAAAATTAGGTTTTTAAATGTGAAAAAAATTATGTAACGTAAACTTGTTTAATCCTACAGTGTATTTTAAGGAACCCCTCTGGAGTCTAAGAGTACTTTCTCGATGTTTAGATGTTTCCTTAAATCACCTTTTAAATGTACTTCTTCTAACATGGCACCCCATGTGTTACATATCAAGATGCTCAGGACGATCTCTGGTCTTGCTATAAATGCAAGTCACTCACCTTAGAGCACTGTGTGATGAGATAAGTAGCTCTAAAGCTTAACATTTGACATCCGATTTTCAGAAAATCTTCAAAACTCTTGTGAAACACAAATGTACTCATGTGATCCAATTTGTTGATGTTTTAGATTTGGTTACCAAAGTCTTAGGATCACAAAAGTAGTGAAATATTTGAATTACACTGTATATAAATGTGTAATTCATGTCTAAAATGAAACATTTTAAATTCGAATTTTGAGTAAAAGGTGTTTATCACTCGACTTTCACCACAGCATACTTTAGGACTGAATACTGACTTCATATTACATACAAGGTTCAGTCTCATAAAACATGCTCAATTTACTTTTTGAAAACACAAGCTCACAATAAAGTCAGATGAGAGATCTACAGAAGCAAAGTGTGATAGACAAAGATGCATCCTATATTAAACAAACAGAAAGGAAAACATTGTTGTTCCACCAGGCAGTTGTAGCCAAAGCAAATGGATTAACCTTCAACTACCTGCTCCCTGTGACATCACTGTAGATTGTTGTAACCAACTAGCTGTGTGGGACATATCACAACACATATTTAAGTTAATTGACTTGGATTGTAAAGGTATTTCGCTGTAGTTACTAGCTTTGTCAACATGCTTTGGTGAAGGCCTATTCTTTCAATGTGATGGATTTGAATAGTTGGATATTATTAGACGTCTAAAAGGACAGGTTTGTTTTACTGTAATTGCAATGCTAATACCAATTTAGCATAGTGGTAGCACTAACTGCTAACAAGGTTTTGATATTCAGAGTCTGGCTGTTAGTGCTTGCTTTCATGTTCAATGTTATGGGCTAATTTTTTTTGCATACTGAAAGACATCAGCAGGGTTGTGAGCGCACCGAACTCTGTCTGTTGGTGCTTGTATATCCTCCCTGTGTGCGTAATGTGTTTAAACACAACAGAGTGGGGGAAGACATTTCCCTCTGGGGGATTAATAAAATATATCTTCTTCTTCTACTACTTAGAAAGTGAATGGTCACATTAGGTTTGCCTGCAGTGAATGCTGACAGCTATGAGCTAGTTTATAGATTTATGGTGGCATAGACAAATGTCTCCGATATAACCCAGTCTGGCTGTTACTGGTGGGTTATAGCATCATTTGATATCTGTATTGTGCTCTGGTAGGAATTTGCACCCAACATTTTTTATTTAACTCTGAAATTCACATACTTAACAATTCAATCCTCGAAGTAATACAAGTCAACATGTGTTAAAATGTTGTTGTTTTACTATAATAGGATAGTCAATACCTGTGTTGGGGGATTGGGAGCACCTGAGGGCGAGGCTGCACCTGGAGGGAGGGGAGAGGGGGAGGGAGACACACACAAACAAACCACGTAACAAGGTGTCTAACCCTCCGGTGTCACTCGATTGGACTACGCAAATTAATCATTCTAATGTTTCACCACTTTTTTGGGTTTAATCTTTAAAGCAACTTCAGCCCTAATCAAAAATACTAAATTTTGAATCATTCTCAGGATTTTAACCCTTTAAATGCCATTTTGAATACATGAAACCACTGTTGATTCTCATGATAAAAACAGAGAAAATTAGTTATTCTCCATAAAATACATATCTGGGACTGGCTCTTTTTATCACAGTCTTGGATATGTCAAAGATTAGCAACAAAATTAATTGGTGTGCATTATTAGTTTTTGCACAAAATCAGATTAAGCAAAAAACTCCCACATTAATCATTCGGGACAAAAATGGCCACTTCCAAAATCTGCTCTAAAATGATAACAGATTCATATATTTCTTAACTTTTTGGGGTTAAATCTTTCAATCAACTTCAGTCCAGATAAAAAATACCAAATATACATTATTTTCAGGATTTGAACTCAGAGTTAATGTAATGCACAATAGATGGATTGCTATACTCAGGATCATGTAGTAACATCACAGTTTGACCTTTAATTACAACACCCATTCGTATAATGTCCCCACGCCGCAGGTCTGGTCATAATGTAAGCATTTGTGTCACAGATGTCGTGTTTTAATTAAAAAAAACCTTCAGTTTTATCGCCTCCAAAGGCCAGCTGTAATGTGTCGGCCCACATTTAATCTTTCGTACATTTTAAGAAGCAGGCAGATTTTTATAACAGAAATGCTTTGATAAGACAAAGATATTCAAATTGAAAGGTTTTATTGTCATATGCACATAAGCTGCAGTGTAGAAATGGCAATTAAATTCTTCTGACCTGAGCTCCTCTAATAATATATAATAGAACACGAAAATTAGCTTCAATATTTAACAGTTAATCGAGAATTTAGCAGCTAAAGAATCACATTATTCCTTATGAAGGAGACCAACACAGAGCTTGAAGGAGAGGAAACATCCATCAGGTGGACACAGATCTGGTTAAAGGCAACTGTTTGCTTGCTTTTTCCACATCTAAACTTTATAAGGGGACTTGAGTGCCTACGCCTTCACAGACCCTGGTGTTAGCTGGAGGCAAAACAAAGGGAAACTGGAGGCAAACACAAATCACCTCGGAGAGTGGGCTGCATCACATCCCCAAAATGTCATCTTGCTGTGTTGTGGGGAGCGTGAGGAAACTGTTAACTTCTCCTCTCTCTCTTTCTGGGATTGATTTGTTGTAATGGGTTTATAGTAAATAGTCAGAGGAGAACACCTGTTAGCGGTGGCTCTGTATCATTCTGTTAAGAAGTGACACTGATTAATGCACTTTAAATAACTTGATTTGAGGGTTAAGGCTTGCAGCATAACTCTGACCTGGCCTGGAAGGAATGACATCTTAATCGTTGTTTACTCAGACCTCTATCTCCACTCTCACTTTACAACCAAAGCATCTATGCTGGTCCACGCCGCTGGCACTGCAGCTAACCCTCCTGACTTCAGCTGTGACTGCTGTCCACTGGCTTTAAGCTTCTGGCATTTGATCCTGCTCTCGCTGTTTGACCAGTCTGCTCGTCTGTTTCCAGAGGCGTCCTTTCTCCTGATGTGCTGCAACAAAACCCTAGGCTGCAGTAAACCTGTTACTAAACTCAAAAAACGGATAACAAAACAACTGTGGTTCGCTGATTATATGAGATGTAGGTTATTTCAGGTTGTGTTAAAGTGGAATCGTAGTCTTTGCCAATCCACAAGATAGAGGATATGTGCAACAGAAAGGAAATTACACTAGCTTAGATGTATCAGAGAATACTGATTCCATGTCAAATATTTCATCAACCCAACCAGGGCCGGCCCTGACCAATTTGCTGCCCTAGGCAAGATTTTAGCTGGTGCCCCCCCCCCCCCACCCCAAAATGCAGACACTCACTATGACCACCAAAACAGAAAGATATGGACACAAGATGTGTGCAACTGTATTTAGTATCCTATCCATTTGGAACATGATTTAAGTGTGCATTAAGGCGAGACACGGCAGGCAAAAACATCGTTTTCAAGTACTTGTCAATTTTGAGATTTTGTGCTATTTTGATTCTATAACATGTTTTCTTTCAGCCTTTTGGAAGGAAAACGTACAAATACACATTTAAGTGTTTATTTTACTATAGTTTGTCTATTTGCGTCTGTAGATTTCTCCTAAATTCACCAAAAGTCATTCTAACGTAACATAAAGTACGCGGCCGCTGTGTGCACCATGTCAACAGAGGTATCGTTGGAAAGCTGTGTCTCTCCTGCACAATCTCATCGGATCCAAATATGGTCATTTCTTTGTATCAGCAACCAATCGTGAAAGCACAAAGGGGTCTTAAACCAAGAAACGAAATCTCATTGGCTGGTGTCAATTTCTGACAATGTGATTCGTTCAGATGCGTCACGTGGTGTGCTAAAACACTTCCTGGTTAGCTTTCCGCTCGAAATTGAAATCTCAAAATGGCAAAAGAACGGCGAAAAAACGTTCACAGAGAAGACGACAACAATTGTCACTTGCACGAAGCAAGGTTATACAAAAAACAAATGACCCCGAACATGAAATACCTTCACGGAGTGCGTCGAGGCGCAAGCTATCATCCAGAGAACAGGAGGGTTTAGCTAGCGCCTCACTGCAATCTTTAAAGGTCGTTTTTCTCAAAATGAGTTTTTTCTCCTACTCTGAGTTCGAAATGTCAACTTCAGTAGCACGTAGAGACACCAAACCTTCCAGTTATATTCCTATCAATATTATGAAGGCTTTTACAGAAGGGTTTGTTCATATATCATTCATAGCCTGAATTATTCAACATTGTATACCTAAAAACATGGCGAAAATTGATATTTTAGGCTGTTGACAGTATTTTCTGATTTATGGAGTGATAAAAAGAGATATCCAATATCCCTTCTGTAAAAGACTTAGATTCTAATATGACTACAAAATGAAACAAGAATTTTGAACCTGGCTTTATCCAAAGTTCAGATTTTGATTCCTGAAATGTGTTAAAATATGTGCATATTTAATGAGATAATGGGTAATTTGCATATTTAAACATGCTATTTCAGAAAACTTGTAATACAAAAAACAATTGCCTTATTGTAAGTAATTAACTGGAGACATTTCTAGCTGATACCTTTAAGTTAAAAAAATTACCCTATTCACCTGGGGTGTCTCGCATTAACATGTGCAGCAACATTAAGAGATCTATGGACACATCTCTCAACACCCATTTGAAACAGAACTGGAAGCAGATTTTCTTTTATTTATGGATATTTTACAAATCACTCCCCTTTTAAACTGTATTCTTGTTTATTAATAACAACTTTTTTTACTGTCATATAGTATTTTATACCATTATAACTATAATGAATCAGAATACAAAATTAAAACCTAAAACCATTATTTCAAAAAAAGAACTATTTCACATAAACCTCTGGTTTTTTCTGGGGCTGGGGCGGTTCAACTTGATTTTTGGGGTGGGGGGGGGTGCGCCATAGTTTTATGGACGCTGTATGCAATAGAGGCGTAGTTCTGTTAGTATAAGATAATAAGATGTACTTTGTTGATCCAAAATTGGGAAGTTGTGTTGTTGTGAAATAAAAAAAAGAAATGTTTTAATTTCTAATTTTTTTTTTTTCCGGCGCCCCCCACTGATTGATGCGCCCTTAGCATTCGCCTATACTGCCTATGCCAAGGGCCGGCCCTGAACCCAACACAAATAATTCAGCGCTCCCAACAGAAGGCACATTTGGGTTTTGTGAGGGAAGTGATTATCTCCTCACATGGGGTCAAAATAAGAGATTTCATCCCCGGCTGGAAACAATGAAGTGACAAAACACTGAGTTACACAGCCAAGGAAACAGAGAATGACTCTGAATATTGAAATGGTTGGGAGTATCATGTCGTGTTAATATGTATGCAGGAAACTGGTGGACTTAAGACATTGATATCTTAGGTTTCTTCATGTTTTGGTTTGCTGGATCACCTTCGATCCTTTGGGGGTTGTTCTGGGTGTCATGACAGAACAACAGCTCATTTCTCGGCCTCTGACTCGACCCATATTGCAGGCTTTCCTAAGGGCTCCATGGCTGCAATCCTCACCTGAGTTTGACAGACTGATGCAATGAAGGTATAACGGAAGATAAGGAAAGAGTCGCCTAACAGCCATCCGAGGTGAGTTTCTAGCTCTGAGGATTTCACTTCGCTGCAATTTCTGTCAAACTGTCTAAGTGGAAAAGTAGGAAGGTGTGAAAACAACAATATTTTCTCAGTGAGGTTTGGCTGGAAAACTCTTTTGTATCCTGCTGGTCCGTTCTACCTTACAACAATCCATGCCTAATTGATGCAATTAGAAACAGGTCATTGTTCATTCAGATGTTCAACAGTCCAGCTTTTTCAAGAAACAAGTCATAATAATTACAGTCCTTCCTTGCTAAAAGTGTGACCGCTATAAAATAATTATAAAGTTTTCTTTTGTGTGGTTTAAACAATTGGCTTCCCTTTGGCAAAATGAGGGTTTTAATTGTTTCCTTGAGTCATGGAAATAGCAAAGTTCAAGATATTTTCTGTGTGGTCGTGTTAAATGTCAACCTGCCTTTTATGGGATGGTGAAGGTGTAAAAAAGAGACCTTGTAATACAGGGTAAAACGACCGCTGTGTGAAACGCTACTGACTTTAACTATTCGGCATTTAGAAAACAAGCCCAAAGAGAAGCAGAAAATAAATGGTGGTCATCCTATATCCGTGTAATGCACTTTCCTTTGGTGCTTTCCTCCAAAGGTACAGTGCTCTGTGTATGTGAGCAATGCATAGCCTGTATAGGACTTGTAGAACTACCACTTATTGCAGCATTCATGCCATCACAGTGACGGTTTAAATGACATTAATGTCAGCCCATAAAGACGGAGCATTCATATGTAAGTATACAGTACATACAGAAGCAAAGACAACTATCATTTGCATCATTACATGGCTTTAAAAGTGCCCATTTCCCACTAGCTTTCAACGAGTGGTGCCATAATAAGTGTTGTCAGGGCATTCCAGACGTCTTTTAAAAGGCTCCGTCCGTGTCACTGTTGCACTGAGTTTGCATAATGCAGCTTCCTTTGTGCTGCAGAAAGCGTTTTGCACCGAAAAAGAAACTTGTGGCCGGTCTTTAAAGTCAGCGATCGCTCCTTCATCGCCGCTGTCACCCCCTGCCCGTTTCCCTAGCAACCCGGTTTAAATGGCTGTGTTAAATGGCCGTATTGAAGTGTGAGCACACATAATTCATTGCTCCGGTCTTTGTAGAAGCTCAACGCGTCTTCCTCCCGGATTAGTGATGAAGACGCGTCAGGTTTAATTAAAGGCACTTTCATTGAAAAGCCTTTAGAAGTTCGACATGTGATTTAAAACGCCTTCATCTCGTTGGACACATGTCTTACAATATAATACATCTCGGGATCAAGAGGTGGGAAGTAACTAAGTACATTTACTCAAGTACAATTTATATACTTGTATCTTACTTGAGTATTTCCAATTTATGCTACTCCGTACTTCTACTCCACTACAATTCAGATATCGTGTACCTTTACTCCAGTACAAATACCTTTAGTTACTTTACAGATCTGGATGTGAAATATAACCAAGTGTTGAATCAGACTTTAGTTCCACCTGGAGTAAATCCACCAGCTACCCTGCAGTCTACAAAGCCATTCAGACTAGCTGCACCTTCACCAGCTTTGAGAACACTTTCATGATCAATCATTATAAAACATATCATATATATTATTCTGAAATGGACCAATCTGCACAACGACTACTTTTACTGTCTTTCACTATATTTTGATGAGAACACTTTTCTACTTTCACTTGAGGAACATTTTGAATGAGGACTTTTACTGGAACAGAGTATTCCTACACTCTGGTACTTCTACTTTTACTCAAGTACAAGATCTGAGTACTTCTACTTTTACTAAGGTACAAGATCTGAGTACTTCTACTTTCACTCAAGTACAAGATCTGAGTACTTCTACTTTTATTAAGTACAAGATCTGAGTACTTCTACTTTCACTCAAGTACAAGTTCTGAGTACTTCTACTTTTACTCAAGTACAACATCTGAGTACTTCTACTTTTACTTAAGTACAAGATCTGAGTACTTCTACTTTTACTCAAGTACAAGATCTGAGTACTTCTACTTTTACTCAAGTACAACATCTGAGTACTTCTACTTTTACTCAAGGACAAGATCTGAGTACTTCTACTTTTACTCAAGTACAAGATCTGAGTACTTCTACTTTTACACAAGTACAAGATCTGAGTACTTCTACTTTTACTCAAGTACAAGATCTGAGTACTTCTACTTTTACTCAATTACAAGATCTGAGTACTTCTACTTTTACACAAGTACAAGATCTGAGTACTTCTACTTTTACTCAATTACAAGATCTGAGTACTTCTACTTTTACTCAACTACAAGATCTGAGTACTTCTACTTTTACTCAAGTACAAGATCTGAGTACTTTTACTCAAGTACAAGATCTGAGTACTTCTACTTTACTCAAGTACAAGACCTGAGTACTTACTTTTACTCAAGTATAAGATCCTGAGTACTTACTTTTACTCAAGTACAAGATCTGAGTACTTTTTACTCAAGTACAAGATCTGAGTACTTCTACTTTTACTCAAGTACAAGATCTGAGTACTTCTACTTTGACTCAAGTACAAGATCTGAGTACTTCTACTTTGACTCAAGTACAAGATCTGAGTACTTCTACTTTTACTCAAGTACAAGATCTGAGTACTTCTACTTTTACTCAAGTACAAGATCTGAGTACTTCTACTTTACTCAAGACAAGATCTGAGTACTTCTACTTTTACTCATACAAGATCTGAGTACTTCTACTTTTACTCAAGTATAAGATCTGAGTACTTCTACTTTTACTCAAGTACAAGATCTGAGTACTTCTACTTTTACTCAAGACAAGATCTGAGTACTTCTACTTTTACTCAAGTACAAGATCTGAGTACTTCTACTTTTACTCAAGTACAAGATCTGAGTACTTCTACTTTTACTCAAGTACAAGATCTGAGTACTTACTTTTACTCAAGTACAAGATCTGAGTACTTCTACTTTTACTCAAGTACAAGATCTGAGTACTTCTACTTTTACTCAAGTACAAGATCTGAGTACTTCTACTTTTACTCAACTACAAGATCTGAGTACTTCTACTTTTACTCAAGTACAAGATCTGAGTACTTCTACTTTTACACAAGTACAATATCTGAGTACTTCTACTTTTACTCAATTACAAGATCTGAGTACTTCTACTTTTACTCAACTACAAGATCTGAGTACTTCTACTTTTACTCAAGTACAAGATCTGAGTACTTCTACATTTACTCAAGTACAAGATCTGAGTACTTCTACTTTTACTCAAGTACAAGATCTGAGTACTTACTTTAGCTCAGTACAAGGAATCTGAGTACTTCTACTTTTACTCAAGTACAAGATCTGAGTACTTTTACTCAAGTACAAGATCTGAGTACTTTTACTCAAGTACAAGACCTGAGTACTTACTTTTACTCAAGTATAAGACCTGAGTACTTACTTTTACTCAAGTACAAGACCTGAGTACTTACTTTTACTCAAGTACAATACCTGAGTACTTACTTTTACTCAAGTACAAGACCTGAGTACTTACTTTTACTCAAGTAATAAGACCTGAGTACTTTACTTTTACTCTGAGTACTTCCTACTTTTACTCAAGTACAAGATCTGAGTACTTCTACTTTGACTCAAGCACAAGATCTGAGTACTTCTACTTGTACTCAAGTACAAGATCTGAGTACTTCTCTCACCTCTGTCGGGATCAAATGTGCATTAGCCTGCTTACCCATAAACACAGTGGGATCTTTGCTTCCCACGACCTCAACAAACACCAGAAATGATATCCTCTTCCCCAGATCACTAATTGTGAACAGTCAGTACATTTACTCAAGCACAGTACTTATGCTCATATTTGTATTCTGCCTGTACTGTGACATGTTTACACACACACACACACACACACACACACACCACACACACACACACACACACACACACACACACACACACACACACACACACCACACACACACACACACACACACACACACACACACACACACACACACACACACACACACACACACACACACACACACACACACACACACACACACACACACACACACACACCTGTATAACATGCTACAGGACCCTAGGGGACAATAGGGACCCTTAAAAGTCTAATCGTATTGAACGTAACGTGTGTGAGTGAAAATGTGTCCTCTGGCTTCTGTCAGTTACTGTACACATGTGCTCTAATCATCATTGTGAGACTTACAAAGTACAGATGAAGGAAGATGTGACAGGTCTTACTCAAATATGTGCCGTTTGAACTCAAAAGTGTGCTTTTCCTTCCGACCTGATACGAAGCAGTTCCTCTTCTCCAACGTTCTCCCTAAAGAAAGAAATGTTAATATATTCCTCTTAAAGCGAGAAGTCAGCGGGTGTTAACATCAAAACATCGTCTCCCTGGATGATATTCTAACTTTGCATATATGCTTCACATTTCTTGAAACAAATAGAGTTATGCACATCATTGCCTAAAGTGCCCCTGTTTCTCTCAAGTGAACAGAAGACATTGGTGAAATTGAGGCGGGGGAAAAACAAGTAGAAATATGCTCGCCTCAGCAACTTCTCAAACACAACACCACTTGGTATTCCAAACATGAAAAGCCAGATTATTATGATTAATGTGGTGCATGAATGTTTTTAGGCAAACGTCAGGAAGCAGAGCCGCTGGAGCAATGTTGATTCAGAACAATTACATATGCGTAAAGTTGTGTGTGTAGAGTAAATGGTCCTGATGCAGGCTGTCAGATTACAAGTGACTTCCAGATGCTTTTCAGAGCTCACACTGTCAGCATTTCGTTTTTAGGAAATATTAAAGTACAGTGTCTGAATGTGCACACGTGGAGCTTTGAACAATGTGTTCTGTGACCTTTTCTGTTATTTCATCTGCTTGGAAAACAAAAACAAATGGGTCGGATTTATCTTTATCAAAAGAAAAACCCTTCCTTACGTATTCAAACGGAAAGAAAACAACAACGGCAGCTGGGTGTTAACGTGCCTTGGGAAATGACGTCATCCTCCACAAACACTGTGGACAGCAGATAGAGGAATCACTGAAGATAAACCTGCAGACACACACACACACACACACACACACACACACACACACACACACACACACACACACACACACACACACACACAACACACACACACCACACACACACACACACACACACACACACACACACACACACACACACACACACACACACACACACACACACACACACACACACACACACACACACACACACACACACACACCATGTATACATCACTTCAGGGGACATTACATTGACTTACATGCATTTCCTGGAGACGTATCCTAACCTTAACCAACACATGCCTAACCCTAACCCTAACCCTAACCCTAAACCCTAACCCCTAACCCCTAACCCTAAACCCTAACCCTAACCCTAAACCTAACCCTTATCCTAACACATATACAGACGCACACGCACACACACACACACACACACACACACACACACACACACACACACACACACACACACACACACACACACACACACACACACACACACACACACACACACACACACACACACACACACACACACACACACACACACACACCACACACACACACACACACACACACACACACACTGTTTATATCTCTACAAAGCTCCTGCTGATTACCTCACAGTCGTCCTTTTAAATGGTGTTGAATGCAAAGAAGCTGTCGAGCAAGTGAAGACATTTTAGTGGGGAAGAAAGATTTGTTACGGCTTTCAAATCCAACTGTTGTCAGAGTGTAGACAAACTTCTACTACTCCTATATTTCATGATGTCGCCTCCCTGACTATGGGTCATGTTAACTTATAGAATAAATGACATTTTTTCTTCCAATTTCTGCTACTTTTCTTGAGTTTTTCTTATTTCTATTGCTTGTTTTATTCAATATTCAAACCTCTTGAGACCAAATTATAAAATGTATTATGAGGAGACTAACATGCTTTTATGTCCACCATGTATTATTAATTTAAGCATGTTGGAACAGTTGTATTGAAGTCTTTTGGGGCTTCTATGCAACAGCGTTTATAGCATCTAAATATAACATTTTTAGATCCAATTTCTTATTTGTTTTAATACAAAATAAGCTGCTTGATTCATTGCGAAGTGTCCTTGTCTTTTCTTCATTCACTTCAAAGACATGGAAGCAATTACAGGACTTTATGGCACTATAACTTAATACATCCAATTCATATTACATTCGTCAAGTTAGGGCGTTAAGCACTTATCATTCTTTGAGAACAAGACAGGTGTCAAAGGAGTGAAGCCTTTTATTGTTAGGCAACAAAAGGAAACATGATTTGCAGCTTAAGTAAAAAGCATCAAACGTCCATTAGAGTTTTAATCTCAGTCCTTTGATCCAGAGTCTGCAGATCAACACGTGGTATAGCCATTACATTATAGGACGACACCTGACAGGTTATATGCTGGGAATACATTTGAAATGTTCGTTACCTGCAGGACGACGGATAAAACCTAATCCTGCTCACTGTCTGAAGAAGATAGGAAACAGAGGATCCTTGTCAGCCTGAAATACTGCCTGTGTTTTTATTCAAACTGTTCAATAAGTCTGTTTTTTTTCACACCTGTCTATCAACACTTTCCCTCATGGTGCATATTTTTATTATACTGGCAGGAAGACCAGAGACACACTGCCAAGTATACACTTTGTTTATGTATAGGTGTATAAAAGAGCCAACTTTGTGTCCATAAGTCACCTTCACAGGGGCCTCGGTCGCAGAGCAGCACTAAAACCCCTTGTTTACACGGTTTATTCTGTCATTAATGTAACCACACAATTAGGTCTTAAAGATTTCTGGAGCTTCTTCATTAATTATGCAGTTTGAGGGCTTTAAAACTATGGGATATAACTGTTTCTTAGAAGTCTTTTTCGTGCCAATCTCTTACCAAAACTTCTTTCAGTTCATTATGACTTACTAAGAGTTTAAGGTGTTTAGTTAGTTTAGTTTTTTCGAGCGTGTAAAACCAAAGAAAATACAAATGAAACAAAAGATGATACAGACATGATACAGTGCTATACAAATGAATGCAATAACAAAACGAAATATTTAATGAATAATTGAATAATCTGTAGTGTCATCGTCTGATATCAAGAAACAACAAAGCTTTAGCTAAGGCTTCCGAAAAGGGGTCGGAAGAAGTTTACACTTATTTCATCCGACCCCTTCTCCCTTTTAAAACATTTTTTTTCTTTTTACATCTTAATATATGTTAACATTAGGGCTGAATGATTAATCGATTTTAAATTGAAATCGCGATTTTAAATGATGCGATTATCAAATCGCAAAGCCTGCGATTTTTTAAAACTTTTTACAATTTTTTTTGTTCTTGTGTGTCAGTCATCCACACCAATCAGAAGTGCTGTGCTCCACATGTACCAGCCTTTGTTAACCAATCAGAAGTGCTGTGCTCCACATGTACCAGCCTTTGTTAACCAATCAGAAGTGCTGTGCTCCACATGTACCAGCCTTTGTTAACCAATCAGAAGTGCTGTGCTCCACATGTACCAGCCTTTGTTAACCAATCAGAAGTGCTGTGCTCCACATGTACCAGCCTTTGTTAACCAATCAGAAGTGCTGTGCTCCACATGCACCAGCCTTTGTTAACCAATCAGAAGTGCTGTGCTCCACATGCACCAGCCTTTGTTAACCAATTAGAAGTGCTGTGCTCCACATACACCAGCCTTTGTTAACCAATCAGAAGTGCTGTGCTCCACATGTCACCAGCCTTTGTTAACCAATCAGAAGTGCTGTGCTCCACATGTACCAGCCTTTGTTAACCAATCAGAAGTGCTGTGCTCCACATGCACCAGCCTTTGTTAACCAATCAGAAGTGCTGTGCCTCCACATACACCAGCCTTTGTTAACCAATCAGAAGTGCTGTGCTCCACATTACACCAGCCTTTGTTAACCAATCAGAAGTGCTGTGCTCCACATGTACCAGCCTTTGTTAACCAATCAGAAGTGCTGTGCTCCACATGTACCAGCCTTTGTTTAACCAATCAGAAGTTGCGTGCTCCACACACAAGGCCTTTGTTAACCAATCAGAAGTGCTGTGCTCCACATACACCAGCCTTTGTTAACCAATCAGGAAGTGCTGTGCTCCAACATGTACCGAGCCTTTGTTAACCGAATCAGAAGTGCTGTGCTCCACATGTACCAGCCTTTGTTAACCAATCAGAAGTGGCCCATGATAGAAGGTGATGGACAGATTGATCCAATCACCTGCCAAGTATCTTTGAAAGTGCCTGCCCTTTCCAAATGGCTTCCAATGGAGCTTTAGATGCTTTCTGAGTCAGGTTAGTAATGCTCCATCACATGTTTCTATCACAGGGTGAATCTGAAACTGAAGCTTGACTTTAAAGCAACCTCAACGGAAGTTTCATGTACGTTTAGTTCTTTCACTCGTAGCTCGGGCTGCAGGGCGCTAGAGACGGGAGCACTTTGATGCGACCTTCCTAGCCGGAGATATGGCCACATTTTACAATAAACTTCCGTTGGGTCGCTTAAAAACAAATATCACAAATCGAATATCTGTCAGAAAAATCGCAATTAGATTTTTTCCCAAAATCGTGCAGCCCTAGTTAACATACAATATCAATGTATACTTTAACCTTGAATAATTTATATAATCATTCATATAATATATACAGGCAAGTTAGGAGAATGGTCTCTATATATTTATATATATATATACACTGAACAAAAATATAAACGCAACACTTTTGTTTTTGCTCCCATTTTTCATGAGATGAACTCAAAGATCTAAAACATTTTCTATAAACACAAAATAACCATTTCTCTCAAATATTGTTCACAAATCTGAAAGAATGTGTGATAGTGAGCACTTCTCCTTTGCCGAGATAATCCATCCCACCTCACAGGTGTAGCATATCAAGATGCTGATTAGACAGCATGATTATTGCACAGGTGTGCCTTAGGCTGGCCACAATAAAAGGCCACTCTGAAACGTGCAGTTTTGCTTTATTGGGGGGGGTCTGGGGGGGTCCGAAAACCAGGGAGTATCTGGTATGAGGGGTTAGGGTTAGGGTTAGGGTAATGTTGTGAATCGAGTGGCCTGTGTTCGTCGTCCATAACATACGCCTGCTCATACCATAACCCCACCACCACCATGGGCCACTCGATTCACAACATTACCCTAACCCTAACCCTACCCCTACCCCTACCCCTAACCCTACCCCTACCCCTACCCCTAACCCTAATCCTACCCCTACCCCTACCCCTAACCCTAACCCCTACCCCTCACACCAGATACTGACTGGTTTTCGGACCCCCCCAGACCCCCCCAATAAAGCAAAAACTGCACGTTTCAGAGTGGCCTTTTATTGTGGCCAGCCTAAGGCACACCTGTGCAATAATCATTGCTGGTCTAATCAGCATCTTGATATGCCACACCTGTGAGGTGGGAT
>JAPTMU010000041.1:509823-564823 GCA_028583405.1 Pogonophryne albipinna
GAGAAGGCAAAAGTACACATATCCTTTATTCAAGTAGAAGTACATATACTCGTGTTTAAACATACTCTGGTGAAAGTAGAAGCACTGACTAAACTTCTTTGCTCAAGTCAAAGTAAAGAACTTTGAAGTGTACTTGACTCTAAAGAATAATGATCACGCCACCAAACACACATTCAGACTAAAGGAACCAGCTGTTTGGAAAATGAGAGAAGTAGAAAGTTCAGGTATTTGGGTTCAACATGTAAGAAGTAGAAAGTACAGGTATTTGGGTTCAACATGTAAGAAGTAGAAGTACAGGTATTTGAGTTCAACATGTAAGAAGTAGAAAGTACAGGTATTTGGGTTCAACATGTAAGAAGTAGAAAGTACAGGTATTTGGGTTCAACATGTAAGAAGTAGAAAGTACAGGTATTTGAGTTCAACATGTAAGAAGTAGAAAGTACAGGTATTTGGGTTCAACATGTAAGAAGTAGAAAGTACAGGTATTTGGGTTCAACATGTAAGAAGTAGAAAGTACAGGTATTTGGGTTCAACATGTAAGAAGTAGAAAGTACAGGTATTTGAGTTCAACATGTAAGAAGTAGAAAGTACAGGTATTTGAGTTCAACATGTAAGAAGTAGAAAGTACAGGTATTTGGGTTTCAACATGTAAGAAGTAGAAAGTACAGGTATTTGAGTTCAACATGTAAGAAGTAGAAAGTACAGGTATTTGGGTTCAACATGTAAGAAGTAGAAAGTACAGGTATTTGGGTTCAACATGTAAGAATAGAAAGTACAGGTATTTGTGTTCAACATGTAAGAAGTAGAAAGTACAGGTATTTGTGTTCAACATGTAAAAAGTAGAAAGTACAGGTATTTGGGTTCAACATGTAAGAAGTAGAAAGTACAGGTATTTGGGTTCAACATGTAAGAAGTAGAAAGTACAGGTATTTGTGTTCAACATGTAAGAAGTAGAAAGTACAGGTATTTGGGGTTCAACATGTAAGAAGTAGAAAGTACAGGTATTTGGGTTCAACATGTAAGAAGTAGAAAGTACGGTATTTGGGTTCAACATGTAAGAAGTAGAAAGTACAGGTATTAGGGTTCAACATGTAAGAAGTAGAAAGTACAGGTATTTGGGTTCAACATGTAAGAAGTAGAAAGTACAGGTATTTGTGTTCAACATGTAAGAAGTAGAAAGTACAGGTATTTGAGTTCAACATGTAAGAAGTAGAAAGTACAGGTATTTGGGTTCAACATGTAAGAAGTAGAAAGTACAGGTATTTGGGTTCAACATGTAAGAAGTAGAAAAGTACAGGTATTTGGGTTCAACATGTAAGAAGTGGAAAGTACAGGTATTTGTGTTCAACATGTAAGAAGTAGAAAGTACAGGTATTTGAGTTCAACATGTAAGAAGTAGAAAGTACAGGTATTTGAGTTCAACATGTAAGAAGTAGAAAGTACAGGTATTTGTGTTCAACATGTAAGAAGTAGAAAGTACAGGTATTTGTGTTCAACATGTGAGAAGTAGAAAGTACAGGGTATTTGTGTTCAACATGTGAGAAGAAGAAAGTACAGGTATTTGTGTTCAACATGTAAGAAGTAGAAAGTACAGGTATTTGAGTCAAAGTAAAAAGTCGTCAGAAAAATAAGTAGTGGAGTAAAATACTGATACAAGAAAAATGTACGTAAGTACAGTAACGAGGTATTTGTACTCCACTACTTCCCACCTCTGCTGTATTGTAGTTACACACCATTCACACACACACACACACACACACACACACACACACACACACCACACACACACACACACACACACACACACACACACACACACACACACACACACACACACACACACACACACACACACACACACACACACACCACACACACACACACACACACACCACACACACACACACACACACACACACACACACACACACAGAGGTAATTCTCCTAGTGTGTGGACACAATGCTAAAATGTTACCACCAGCGATGCAGTTTTACCTCACAGTATGCAGGAGACTTCTCTCATATTCACATAGGATTTCATTTAGTAAACGAACCCTTCATGGTTCAACTCAATTTCAACTCAAATTGAGGTCCTGTGTTTCGCAGATTTCTCATCTGCACGCGGAATAAACTCCCCACCTAATAAAAACTTTTGCAATTTCCATCTGCAGTGCTGCCGGATATTTAAATCCATTTCACCGCTAAGCGATATACAGTACATTTTATTGTGTTAGCGGATGCAGTAACTCCATGATTATATCCGCCCAGGGGCCCCCCACTTATCCAACTAGAATAAATATTCCACTTGTATATCACTGAGGTACAGCTTCTCATCCTCTCTTATTGTCCTGGTCACCTTTCTGGATGATAACGACACGGTAACCCTTCATGTCCCAATGTCTCTGTGTCACTTTGAAATGATTACTGATAATCCATCATTACATGTTTGGCAATAAACCTAGTTTTCATATAGAGTGTATGAGAGCTTCCTGTTTTGGGCATGCTGGCTGCGCATCACTCTCATTCACCATAATGTTTAGATGGATTTAGGAACTCCCTTCAATTCTATTGGCTCTAACGGTTAAAAAGAGGTGTCAATCACCCAAATCGACCAATGGGTTCCAGAGGTATTGAAAATCCACCCAAATGACCCCGAAGTGGGTTTCTTTTGCTAAACCTCTCTAAAAAGGTCAAAGGTCACTTGTTTTGTATCAATATTGATACAGGGTACTTATTATATGTTATAGTTTGGATTCCTAAAGCTTTTAGTCTACCATCCCATCATTCAAGGGTGGTGTTCACTATAAGTAATGGTATATTTTTGGACGGACACAATAATTTACATTTCTTTTACCATGTTCAATCTGAATTTACTTTAAATAAAAACATCTATATTGATTCTGACTTTTCTACATCCAACTCAGAAGTGTATCATTACTTTGAGAATAAAGATTATTAATGTACCCCTTTTAGAAGGGAAGATATGGTCATTTGTTCGGGGAATGTTTCGAGCCTGAGGCCTGAAAAACAGGCTCGGGGCTTAACAGGTTACACATATTCACCATCAACTAGTTGTTCATTAACATGCATATTAGCAGTATATTGGCTCTTTATTAGTCATTAGAAAACACTTATTAATGCCTTATTCTACATGACCATATTCTAGGCCATTAGTTAAGAGTTTTTCCTCAATAACCCTCTAATAAGTGCTTATTATTGTAATTCAGGAAGTTGTTGGACATGAGTTTTGGTCTTAATATGCTCAATAAGCCTAATACCACAAGACTAGTGCATCTCCCATAATAACACCTAACAAATATGCTCTATTCTTATCAGGGCCGTTTCTTCCTATAGGCGGACTATGCGGGGGCATAGGGCCCCCGCGGCCACTAGGGGGCCCCCAAACTGAAAGTATTTTTTTTGTTTTTTTCATCCAAAAAACAAAAAAAGTGTAATTCATACACACAAAGATGAACAAAATTAGTAGAAGCGGGAGGGCTAAAGCATAGCTTGTGGAAAGTAGCCCTCCCGTGCATCATCCTAATACAGCGGCATTATTGCGTCAAAAAACGTATAGAAATGAAGGAGTACAAAGAAATTAAATAAAAGTTAGGGCAGGAAAACAATAATATATTTGGGTCATTTTCTGCACATGTCAATAGCAGTTTCAACTATCTTTTTTCGGAAATTAAAATCTGGAAGATGAAAAGATGAAAAAGGAAAATTAAACATTGTTGAGAAAATACTGCATCTCTTGCATTTATTGACGTAGAGGAGCCTTATTGTTTACCTTTTTAATATCATTTTTTGTAATTTTCAATTGCTTTGTTTTCGTGAAATTAGCCTGTTTTCCTATTAAAGTGTAACAGATTGATGCGTCTCCACAGATCATCTTAAAGGCTTCGGAATCCCCATTGTAGTTAAAAAACTGTCAAAACTAGGGCCCCCAAACAGCATCTTGCATAGGGCCCCCAAAAAGCTAGAAACGGCCCTGATTCTTATGTAACAAGACATGAAACTAAAAGAGTTATTGTGTCAAAATAAACACATAATTAGGTATTTCTAACTCAGAATATGTTCCCTATTTCAAAGTGAAGTCACAACCAATAAGCTAGTCGTTTGACTCTAATATGCATGTTGTTATGTATCTTCTTTACTTGCTTGAGCACCAGGAAAAGCACTATATCAATAAGATGTATTATTATGTTCTGGCATGAACAAAAACACCCCGAAGGAACCATATGTCGAGAGTTAAACACAAGGAAATGCACCTGGCTGAACTGTAGGTGTGTTTGTCATCATGTGAATGCATTTAGCGCTCCATCTTTCTGACCTTCAGTGTCTCCGTGTCGCTGCTGTGAAGTCAAGCTCCGACGACCTTTGAGTTGTTGTTTTTTTACACAGGACTCCCGGCCCACCGACGTCCCTCTTATCTCTCTCTGGGGCTGATAGTGCCTTTTGCTCCGCACACTCATCTTGATGTGGAAAAGTCAGCTTTGCTCATATCGCTAGATGCAGTAAGAAAGATTATCACTTGGCAGGGGTGTGTGTGTGTGTGTGTGTGTGTGTGTGTGTGTGTGTGTGTGTGTGTGTGTGTGTGTGTGTGTGTGTGTGTGTGTGTGTGTGTGTGTGTGTGTGAGGACTAACCTCTGTGACTGTAAAAGACACAGAGAAAGAACATTACATTGGTTAAATTGTCACTGAGGAGTAATGTCCCCCTAATTGTTTCAAAGCTTTCACATTTGAAGCAAAGTGCAATTATGACCCGGCTTGCTCTTGAGCATCCACCAAAAACCTCCAAAAATGTTCTAAATGCAAAACCAAACATGAAGTGCGTCATTAAGACTTGGAGAGCTTTGTTGTTATTGTTCCTGATCAATAAGCACAGTGCGACGTGTTAGTCAGAGACCTTCATGAGGCATTCACTTCACAATATGAAATTACTTGCATCATATTGTGAGTTTCCATAATTGCATTTTTAAAAACTACATTCCCAAAATCAACTAAACCATCAGCGGATTCTGAAGTGGCTCCGTCTCTTAACTTTGAAAACACTTAGTTTAAAGCACAACATGTAGTGCTTTATTGAAGACACTCAAACAATATTCTGGGAACACAGCTTCTGTTTGAGTATCAACTATCCTAATGCTTAAAGAGGCCTTATTCTGCTTTCTCTAACGCCACTAATTATTTTAACGCGATTAACGCATGTGTATTTTTTGTCCTCCGCCGCCCCGTAGTCTCAGAGCGCATCGAGTTTAAAATACCATCTACAAGCTGAGGCTGACAGCCCCGCTCCTGCCGCCCGCTGCAGACCACACTTCCACGCTCACCGGCAGGCACCGACTGGCCGTCGGGAGGACCGGGAGGGAGTGTGTATGTGTGGCCCGAGCGAGCGAGAGAGAGACCTTACGTGATACGGCCCGTCTACACTACAGGCATCAACAAATCTTGAAGCTGGGCGTGTCTGAGGCTTCTCGCGAGCAACGCGACCAACAACCAATCACATGAATCTCCCGCCCCCGACATACAAAGCAATAGCAATGTTAAAACGAAGTAAACTGGATATAAAATCCCCAAACAGGCGAAAACCTACCAGTTTTCACCCACTGTCTCTGCCACCTCCCTCCATGCCTCGCTCCTCCGGTTTGTATCCCGGTAAATAGTTCTGGTCGTACAGAACCGGTGATTTGCTACCGTAATTTCTCGTTTGGAATATGAGGAAATGAACTGCGGTCTGGCTCTCCCAGCTTGCACGCGGTTTGATTGGCTAGCGCTTGTACTGGCGGGAATTGCATAAATGGGATTTGATTGGCTGATGCCAAGCATCGAGCCTCAAAAGTTTGAACATTGTTCAACTTTTGATGCCGATAGATGCTCGTGATGCTTGCAAAGCCATGCCATGCTCCCCACAATGCAGTTCGGCGAAGATTCAAAATCTGCTACGTCACCCCATTCAAATGAATGGGCGAAGCGTTGAAAGCATTTTTCGATGCCTGTAGTGTAGACGGACCGTATTGTTGTTGTTAGCATCTGGTGCTAGCTAGCTGCACTAACGGATATAAGGAGCTGTTTCAATGAAAACAGAGGAGCGACATTTCGCCACAACTGCGCCGAGCACTTGACTTTATGCAGGAAGCCAGACAGTGGGACATTGTACGAGAAGTCAGCACACTCAGCACGGATAGTGCGCAACATGATCGCAGCGTCCAGGCAGCTCCCGTTCGAGCATATGCCTTGAGTTGCACATAGCTCCAACGATCCATCACACACACACACACACACACACACACACACACACACACACACACACACACCACACACACACACACACACACACACACCACACACACACACACACACACACACACACACACACACACACACACACACACACACACACACACACACACACACACACACACACACACACACACACACACACACACACACACACACACACACACTGTATTGTATTATTGTATGAGAGGTTCCAGATTGTTGTGTTTAATATTCATGAGAATATTTGTCATCGTTCAAATGATAATAAACATTTGCATAAAGCATATTTGTCCACTCATATGTTCATAAGAGTATTAAAAACTTGAAAAATATTCCTAAGGTACATTTAGAACAGATAAAAAATGTGCGATTAATTTGCGATTAATCGCGATTAAATATTTTAATCGACTGACAGCCCTAATATAAATATATTTAAATATCCTAACGTTACAGTCGCTGAACGTAACTCATCTCCTCTGTTTATGTGTCACATAATCAGTAACTCATCAGCAGACAACACGTGCACACCGAACAATGTGCTTTATTGCTTTCCATTTCCTGCATTGCATGTCAATTCAATGTATTTATATCTAATAGAAACCATTTGATTGAACCTCAGATGAGTAAACAACATCTGATCAGCTGTTTTTTTGCAAGAACGAGCCACAGTCGAAGTCCTCTGAAAACCAGGATGTAAAAAGGGATCATTGCATCAGACGAAGGATGTGAGACGTCCATATATCAATTTCCTGGATTTGCAGTGTTCTTCCTGCGTTTGGTGCAAAACAACTCTCCTAACGATTCCACGGGGAAACACGCAGAGCCCCTGCAGGAGCTCATTTGGAGCCGAATTAAATGTTTCAGAGAAAATCTTGATTGATCCCGTTTAAATATCAATCACCCTCAAAGCGAAAAACATCAATACTGCAACACACATCCCGGGTGAAGGGAACATTAGTTCAATAGAAATTCGACAGGCTGATGATGGAGAGGATCAACCAGACTGGAACAAACATTCAGCAGCTCTGAGGATACGAGTGATTGATTGAACTGTCACATTCAACAATACCGCACTATTTAGGGGGAAATAAACGTGCTTTTTGGGCTTTTTGACATCTGTTGTATTATGTAAATATAGTTTGTCAATGATACATGTGAGAATAAGTACAGACAAAAACTGGCTTTACCAAAATTAAATCTAAAATGATTGTTCTGTAAAATTAAATCTTGGTTATTCAGTTTCTTATTCCACAAAAATATGATATAAGAATAAATAAAATATTCATTATAAAATGGCAGTCTTTCTGTTTTCACTAAATGCCGTGTTAGAGTGGAGCAATGTTCTTTCATATTTCTGACAATTACTATTCACACCCCACAAGGCTTAACTCGGATCCTGCTTTTGTACTTGCAAAATGATGACATTTTAACAATGTTTTGAGTCTACAAAGTGTACGTACATCCTATCTGTTGCAGTTTGTGGAGCGTATCAAATAATATTCATAAGTTCCCCAAAAACAATCTGCATTTCTATACGATTTAAATAATAGAAAAACATCCCTGGAGTTACACGGCGCCTCGCTTACACCGGGAGAATGAACAGCAACATCATTTCCTTTCTGCTACCTGACACTAATATCTCTGTGTGTGTGTGTGTGTGTGTGTGTGTGTGTGTGTGTGTGTGTATAGATAGATAGAATCGGAGGGATGAAACCCTCTCTGGTCACACATGCAGAGCACAAAGCACACACAGTGAAATGTGGCCTCTGCATTTAACCCATCCTTCTACCAGGAGTCTAGCACTAGGAGCAGTGTGTGTGTGTGTGTGTGTGTGTGTGTGTGTGTGTGTGTGTGTGTGTGTGTGTGTGTGTGTGTGTGTGTGTCCTAGCATTACTATACTTGTGGGGACCTACATCTGTTTACACAGTCACGTGTGGGGACTCGCCTCCCTTATGGGGACACATTGGAGGTTCCCATGAGGGGAATCATTAATTTTAGGGTGAAGACTTGGTTAGGTTTAGGATTAGGATTAGGTTAGGGTTAGGATAAGTCTCCAGGAAATGCATGTAAGTCAATGTGATGTCCCCTGAAGTGATGTATACATGGTATGAGTGTGTGTGTGTGTGTGTGTGTGTGTGCAAAAATACATATTTGCCAATTATAGTTCAAACAAGGGATGATTTGTGAAATCTGATGACGAGTGTGTTTTTCTGTTTACAGTGTCTCTGTCTTCAGTCTGTCTTTGAAGGAAGAAACACACTGACACTTTGAAACACACACACTTTGTCACATCTTCTCTGATGATTTGGTTTCTCATCATATTTTAGATATTTGTCTTTGCTCTTCTTGCATCAGCTTTTTCAATTTCACAAGCCCTCTCTTGTGTTAGTCTCAACTTGACACACAGCTGTATCAACAGACCAATCAGACGTTAGCGATCACTTCAAGAAAAGCCTCGTGCATCTTCACAACGCTTTCGGCATTGATCATTCAACAGAGTTTTTGGACTTTGAAAAGCTTTTCACAATAACCTTCTTGTCTTTCCCATTAGTCCTCATCTAGATATCTTTACATGCAACACAGGCAGAAGAGAGGTAAGAGAGACGTTTGCAGTGTTTGGATTTATAAGTATATCCACTGCACCACCTCAAACAAGTAAGACACCATTTATCATCATCCAAGGGCGAACGCAAGGGCGGGTCCATCCCAAGTTAGTAAACATGATTTATTATTTCTCATGTGGAACTATTGGTCATTTATTTACAAGCAGAGTTCATTAATGTTGTCCTATCTTTATCTACAGAGTCATATTAATGTTCATCATCAATCCCGACTCTTCTTTTCAGACAGGAGTATTTGTAAGAGACGGAATAAAATGTTCCATTTGTTATTAGTAGAACAAAGGCACTTGGGGAACGTTCCTCTCTATAGGTTATAGATTTCGTCATGGATTTACTTCTGTTTCTATCGTTGATTTCAAAAAGCAGGATTTAGGGAGGAGGAAACAGGATTTAGGGAGGAGGAAACAGGATTTAGGGAGGAGGAAACAGGATTTAGGGAGGAGGAAACAGGATTTAGGGAGGAGGAAACAGGATTTATGGAGGGGGAAACAGGATTTAGGGAGGAGGAAACAGGATTTAGGGAGGAGGAAACAGGATTTAGGGAGGAGGAAACAGGATTTAGGGAGGGGGAAACAGGATTTATGGAGGAGGAAACAGGATTTAGGGAGGAGGAAACAGGATTTAGGGAGGAGGGAAACAGGATTTAGGGAGGGGGGAAACAGGATTTAGGGAGGAGGAAACAGGATTTATGGAGGAGGAAACAGGATTTAGGGAGGAGGAAACAGGATTTAGGGAGGAGGAAACAGGATTTAGGGAGGGGGAAACAGGATTTATGGAGGAGGAAACAGGATTTAGGGAGGAGGAAACAGGATTTATGGAGGAGGAAACAGGATTTAGGGAGGAGGAAACAGGATTTAGGGAGGGGGAAACAGGATTTAGGGAGGAGGAAACAGGATTTATGGAGGGGGAAACAGGATTTAGGGAGGGGGAAACAGGATTTAGGGAGGAGGAAACAGGATTTATGGAGGAGGAAACAGGATTTATGGAGGGGGAAACAGGATTTAGGGAGGAGGAAACAGGATTTAGGGAGGAGGAAACAGGATTTAGGGAGGAGGAAACAGGATTTAGGGAGGAGGAAACAGGATTTATGGAGGAGGAAACAGGATTTAGGGAGGGGGAAACAGGATTTATGGAGGAGGAAACAGGATTTAGGGAGGAGGAAACAGGGAGTCTACATCCATGCGTTTTCCCCAAGCATCTCTCTCACGGATGATTTACAACATCCATCCATCAGCTCTCAATCTCAATCTCAATCTCAATCTCAATCTTTATACATAATATAGCACATTTAAAACCACCTCAGTTCACCAGCAGGGGAAATACATTATAGAATAACACAAGAGGAGTAGAACAATAAATCACCAACCAACAAATAAATTATTCATCAAATTAAAAACACTAAAACTACAAGACCTGGTTGACTATAAAACTATTCAAATTATGTTCAAAGCCGCAAATCAACAATGACCTCATAAAACCCAGGGGCTTTTCACACGGAGAGAAAGCATGCACAACCACCCGTACGAACAAAAGCCTTCTGCATCTCATCCAAAGTCTGTGGAACAACTGTAACGATGTCTATCTAAACTGAAAGTATTATTTAGGAGACAAATCATGAATGGTTATGAGCAGGACCTGTGAAATCCCATTTGTTGTTATTTCTTGTAAAAGTAATTTCTTTCTGATTGATTTGTAAAAAAAAACAAAAAGCAAACAAATTAACAAGACAAACATGTCGCTGATGACGATGACCTAATGTTTTATTTATAAGAAAAATGTATGCTAGAGGGGGGGGGGGGGCAGAAACGTGTTGTTAAGCTTCTTCTTGCCCCTGTTGAACATGTCAGAGACTGTTTGTTACGTTCCCGATTGGGCTAGGGGAACCAAAGGGAAACGACACGACCACAGTGGAATTGGTTTAACCCTTGTGTGGTGTTCGGGTCAATTGACCCGATTTCCATTTTCAATTAAAAAATAAAAATAAAAGGATATTTTCGTTCAACCTGAAACTCAATGGCCGGGGCTCATTTATTGTGAAGGACATGTGGAATTATTTTTATTTTTTTCCACTTATGAAAAAATGCCCACCCGCATTTATGTCCTTCATAAGAGGTTCGGGTCAATCTGACCCGGATACAATATACACACACACACACACACACACACACACACACACACACACACACACACACACACACACACACACACACACACACACACACACACACACACACACACACACACACACACACACACACACACACACACACACACACACACACACACACACACACACACACACACACACACACACACACACACACACACACACACACACACACACACACACACACACACACACACACACACAAACACACACACACACACACACACAGAAACACAGAAACTAAAGACACACACACACACACACACACACACACACACACACAATTGTATGCATAGAGAAGCGGTTTGATCCTGTTTTCCCTTGATCTTTACCATTTGTAGTGTTTACACAAAACTATCCTAGAACATTATAAACATTTTAGATCTTCCAGAAATGTATAAACATTTTACATTGTCTCACACTGTCCCCCCTCGCACCTGCATGCCGGAGGAGGGACTAAACAGAGACATCACCTCAGTGTAGTAACAGTGCAGTGCAGAACTACAATTATCTACCAGCAAAATGGCCAAAAGATATTCTGCACAGAGCCTTGGAGCTAATAACGGATGAGAGTGAGTGGAATGCATTAGAAGAACACGGTGAAATGGGACAGGAAGACATTTCTGAAGATGAGGATGATGTGGAGGTAAACTCAGAATTTGACAGCGAATTGGAAGATGAACTTGACTCAGAGCCAGCTGCTGGAAGACCCCCACAGCCAGCTGCAAGAAGACCCCCACAGTCAGCTGCTGGAAGACCCCCACAGCCAGCCGCAAGAAGACCCCCACAGTCAGCTTCTGGAAGACCCCCCCAGCCAGCTGTGAGGTCTGTGGACCCTCAAAGGACTCCAAGACACAGACTACATGCAGCAACAGCAACAAGTACATCTGTGCTATACACACGAAGAAGTTCTGTCCATCATGTGTTTCCTAAACGGACCTGCCCATTGACTCACACGATGTTCTGCAGCGTCACTTCATCAATATAGTTTTCGGATATATTGTATTTTATGAATAGTGATTGTTAATTGTTTTTATTTGCTTTGTGTTTATATCTGTTCTATGTCATTTATATGGATGTTTCATTCCCTCTATTTCACAGCCAAATACTCTTGACGTGGTTCTTGTGTTCCAATTGCTGATAAATTGCTTTATTTCCTTCAGGGCTTTGATTATTATCTGACAGATTACAAATAATAAACATGAATGAAAAAATGTTTCTTTTACATTAGTCCTAGAAAAGCGTGAGCAAAATGTAAACCTAGTTTTTATTACAGTGTATTTTTAACATAAATTACATTTTTATCACAAAAAACGATGGACACTTCCATTGTTACATCTGATCTAGCAAAGAGTATTTTCAAAAACTAATCATATATTTCATTTATATTGTTGGGGAATGAGTTAAAGACAATATATATAACATGTTGAATTTAGTTCTGTATTTTTTTTAAACCTTGAAATATGTCCCGGGTCAATTTGACCCGAACATTACCAAAGGGTGCGAAATGTGAACATAACACAAGGGATATGTTACAAGTGGTTTATTTGTAACTGTAAATGAACAAAATGATATACACGAACAGCCTGGCACAACAACGGGCCACACTGTTACTATTTAACAAAAGGAGAGCTCCAAAAGAGAGTTGCACAGTAATACACAAAAGGAAAGAAAAGTACCTCACTTCTAAAGTGGAACAAATAATAAACAAAATGAGGCTGTGTGAGAACACAGCTGTTTCTGATCAACAGGTGCTAGTCACCTGAGTCTAAGCAATATATACACACATGCTGATCTACAGGCGCTAAGCTAACCTGGGTCTAAGCGATACACACACACTATACTAAACACAGAACACTACGACGACACACGGCTAATCAGTGTAACTAGCACAGAGACCCTACTGAACACGCTGCTAATCAGTGTAACTAGCACAGAGACCCTACTGAACACGCTGCTAATCAGTGTAACTAGCACAGAAACCCTACTGAACACGCTGCTAATCAGTGTAACTAGCACAGGAACCCTACTGAACACGCTGCTAATCAGTGTAACTAGCACAGGAACCCTACTGAACACGCTGCTAATCAGTGTAACTAGCACAGGAACCCTACTGAACACGCTGCTAGGCAGTGTAACTAGCACAGAGACCCTACTGAACACGCTGCTAATCAGTGTAACTAGCACAGGAACCCTACTGAACACACTGCTAATCAGTGTAACTAGCACAGGAACCCTACTGAACACACTGCTAATCAGTGTAACTAGCACAGGAACCCTACTGAACACGCTGCTAATCAGTGTAACTAGCACAGAGACCCTACTGAACACGCTGCTAATCAGTGTAACTAGCACAGGAACCCTACTGAACACGCTGCTAATCAGTGTAACTAGCACAGGAACCCTACTGAACACGCTGCTAATCAGTGTAACTAGCACAGGAACCCTACTGAACACGCTGCTAATCAGTGTAACTAGCACAGAAACCCTACTGAACACGCTGCTAATCAGTGTAACTAGCACAGGAACCCTACTGAACACGCTGCTAATCAGTGTAACTAGCACAGGAACCCTACTGAACACGCTGCTAGGCAGTCTAACAAAGCACAGAATATGGCGGCAACACAACGAGAGGCTGGAGGCGTCTGTCTCACAATACAGAGCCTCCTGAATGGTGTCCGTGCCCGGCCTTTGTACTCCTCCCCCGGATGACGTGACAGAAGCGGGCGGGGTGGGATGACGTCAGTCCAATCACCGCGGATGTTGCGAGGACGGGACGGCCAACGACATCTGAGGAACTGCACAGCTCATTCACATATACACACTCAAACAGAATTAATGGCACAAGGAAGTAGCGGCTGTAACACTATTTGAGAATTATTGTTGGTTTTTTTTAATACATTTTTTTTTTGTACTTTTGTTATAATTATTAATTTGAGAGAGAAAAAAAGGAAAAAAAGGAAATATATATATTATTGTTGTATGTTTTTGTTTCTGACATGTTCAATACATTTACACAATAAGCACAATGAACACCTGAACTCAGGACTTCCATAACGTTGCAACTTACTGTTATGAACTTGGTTACACAAGGATAAGGACTCAAATGCACGACCCGGGAGCCAAAGGTAAAGTATAATTAATATACTTTATTTGTACAAAAAAAGGTAACAAAAGAAAATCACTCTTACGAGATGACAAAAAAGGCTTAAACAAGGTACAACAGAAAATCGCTCACAACGTGAGGAACTAAACTTATAATAAGTTTCAGGAGCAAAGATAGGCTTGAATCAAAAAGTGCAAACGCTGAAGAGCAGAACTCTGGCATGAGGACAGGACAAAAACGAACTGACACTGAATGCTGGGAGACTGGGGACTTTAAACACTCAACAACCATACACAGGTGAACACAATCAGGGGCGGGGCTGATACTGATGAGGGAAGTGAGTCAAGGGACCTGAAATGAGGCGTGAAACAAACAAAACAGGAAGTGAGCAATAATAACACATAAATATGAAACATGATTATTAACACTTTTGACGGTGCACAACAGTACCCCCCCCTCTAGGGCCGACTCCTGACGGCCCAGGCCGATCATAAAAATCCTGAATCAGGGTTTTGTCCACAATGAATCTCGCAGGAACCCAGCACCTTTCCTCGAGACCATAACCCACCCAATCCACCAGGAATTGCTTGCCTCGACCCCTATTGCGGACCTCCAGCAACTTGCGGACCTTGTACGTTAGGCCACCTTCGAAGAACTGGGGTGGTGGAGGGGGCTTGGAGGCGGGAATCAGCGTGCTCTCATGAACTGGCTTAATCTTGCTGACGTGGAATGTAGGGTGTACCCCCATGGTTCTGGGAAGTCTTAGGCGCACAGATACCGGATTGATGACTTTTGACACCGGAAAAGGCCCCACAAACCTTGGAGTCAACTTCTTGGACGCCACCTGAAGTGGTAGGTCCTTGGTGGAAAGCCACACCTTTTGACCCGGTTTGTAACTGGGAGCGGCCCTGCGGTGGATGTCTGCTACATCCTTCATCCGAGCCGAACTTCGTAGCAGAGATTGGCGAGCTCCAGCCCAAACTCGGCGACAGCGTCTAATCAAGGCGTGAGCTGATGGTACCTTAACTTCCCCTTCGTCGGTTGAGAACAGCGGCGGTTGATAACCATTGGCACAATGGAAAGGCGAGAGACCTGTGGCCGCCGTGGGAAGAGTATTGTGTGCAAACTCCACCCAAGTGAGGTGGTCGCTCCAGTTGGTCTGGTTCTGGAACACGAGACAGCGTAGTGTAGTCTCCAGTTCTTGATTCAGACGCTCCGATTGTCCATTTGATTGAGGGTGGTAACCTGAAGACAAGCTGACAGTAGCGCCTATGAGTCTGCAAAACTCCTTCCAGAAAGCTGAAATGAATTGTGGACCTCTGTCGGAAACAATGTCATTTGGAAATCCGTGGATCCTGAATATTTGGTTCATCATGACCTCTGCGGTACTCTTGGCAGAGGGGATCTTGGTTAGAGGAATGAAATGAACCATCTTGGAGAACCGGTCCACCACTAGTCAGAACCGTAGTTTTGCCTCTGGACGAGGGAAGACCTGTCACAAAGTCCATAGATATATGTGACCAGGGACGTTGAGGAATCGGCAGTGGTTGGAGCAAACCCATCTTGACCTGGGACGAGGTCTTATTGCAGGCACACACCGGACAAGCCGCTACGTACTCCTGCACATCCTTCTTCATGGCTGGCCACCAGAAACGCTGCTTAATCCTGTACATAGTCCTTTTAACTCCAGGGTGGCACGAGATCACCGACGTGTGGGCCCAGTGGATGACCTTAGAGTGGAGAGACACAGGAACAAAGAGCAGGTGGTTTGGACCTTTGCTAGGTGCTGGGTTTAATGCGTTAGCCTGTTTAACGTCCAATTCTAATTGCCAGGAAAAGGCTCCGACCATACGGTTTAATGGAAGGATGGTCTTGGGCTCTACCGAAAAAGGTTCTGGATCGAAAAGGCGAGACAAGGCATCAGGCTTCTGATTCTGAGATCCGGGACGGAAAGAGAGAGTGAAGTTGAACCTACTGAAAAATAGAGTCCACCTGGCCTGCCGAGAGTTGAGGCGTTTAGCCTTTCTGATATACTCCAGGTTCTTATGGTCTGTCCAAACTAAGAACGGCTGTTCTGCCCCCTCCAACCAGTGTCTCCATTCCTCCAGAGCAGCTTTTACAGCTAACAGTTCCTTATTTCCCACATCGTAGTTCTTCTCTGCCGCCGTCAGCTTCCGCGACAGGAAGGCACATGGGTGTATCCTGTTGTCTTTCAAGGATTTTTGGGACAAAATGCCTCCAATTCCCTCATTGGAAGCATCGACCTCGACCACAAACTGGCGCTGGGGATCCGGAATGGTGAGAATCGGCGCTGTGGTGAACCTCTCCCTGAGGAGCTGGAAAGCGCAGTCAGCCTGGGGAGTCCACTTGAAGGGGACTTTGGAAGAAGTCAGAACATGCAGAGGAGCAGCTACAGAACTGAAGTTTCTTATAAACTTTCTGTAGAAGTTTGCAAACCCTAAGAACTGCTGAACCTTCTTCCTGGAGTCTGGTGTTGGCCACTTGGAAACTGCACTGACTTTAGCAGGTTCCATCTGCATCTGGTTTGGTGAGATTATATATCCTAGAAAGGCCACCTTTTCTACGTGAAACTCACACTTCTCTGCCTTGACATATAATTGATTCTCGAGTAGTTTCTGCAGAACCTGACGGACATGGTGAACATGGGACTTAGAGTCTGGTGAGAAAATCAAAATGTCATCAAGGTACACAAACACAGAAACATTCAAAAATTCCCGCAAAACCTCATTCACAAAACCCTGAAACACAGCCGGTGCATTACACAGTCCAAAAGGCATAACAAGGTATTCATAGTGACCGCTCTGAGTATTAAATCCTGTCTTCCACTCATCCCCTTCCCTTATTCTAACCAAGTGATAAGCATTTCTTAAGTCCAGCTTGGTAAAAATCTTGGCAGTCTGAAGTAGCTCGAAAGCAGAGGACATGAGTGGCAGAGGATAGCGGTTTTTTACCGTAATGTCATTAAGAGGGCTGTAGTCTATGCAAGGTCTCAGAGAACCGTCCTTTTTTCCCACGAAGAAAAACCCCGCTCCAGCTGGGGAAGATGAAGGACGGATAATCCCTGATTTGAGAGAAGCGGAAATGTAGTCGTCCATTGCCGCTCTCTCTGGCCTTGAGATCGAATACAGTTTTCCCTTGGGAATGGGAGCCCCCGGTAAGAGATTAATGGGGCAATCAAAAGGTCGGTGAGGAGGTAACGACATGGCTTTTGATTTGTTAAATGCTTCCTTAAGATCATGATAACATGACGGTACCTTCTGTAGGTCAGGATAGTCTGGGTGATCAATGACGATCCTACTAGGGTCTGTTGGTGCTTTAACAGAGCGTGAATGTTTACACCTGTTAATGCAATCCTCTCCCCACTCCTTAACCCTTCCTGAGCGCCAGTCAATGTGTGGGTTGTGGATTTTTAGCCACGGAAAACCCAAAATAACCGGATGCTGAGCAGATTCAAAAATGTGAAACTGCATAACTTCAGTGTGGTCATTATTTACAGTGATCTGGATAGGTTCTGTGCAGTGGGTGACTGTAAACAACAAACGTCCGTCTAAAGCACTGGCGGTAATGGGAGAAGATAGAGGGACAGTTTTTATACCAAGCTGTTTGACTATGCCCCAATCCATAAGACTTTCGTCCGCTCCTGAGTCTATTAGCACTCCTTGGGAAATGACCTGATCATTAATAAAAATGTTTACCTTGGTAACTGGACGAGAAGGAAAGTCTGTGGAAAACTTGCTCACCAGCGCCCTCCTCTTGGCTGGTAAGCTTGCTGAAAAACCTCCTCTGGTGGAACGGCTCGTGGGAAAAAGCCCTGGAAACTGGGATGTCCGTCACGGCTGTGTCGACGTTCTCTCTCTCTTTCCCGAAGTCGGTTGTCGATCCGGATGGAAACGGCGATGAGAGATTCCAGGTCCCGGGGTACCTCCAGGGGAGCCAGCTGGTCCTTGATTGAATCTGCTAATCCAGTCCGAAAAGCGTCGCGAAGAGCCGGAATATTCCACCCGCTGTCCGCTGCTGCCGTGCGAAACTCGATAGCATAATCCACCACCTGGCGCTTATGCTGCCGCATCTGAAGTAGTCTTCGGCTGGCTTCTGTTGCAGGTGATGAGTGGTCAAAAATACGACTCATAGTGTCTGTGAAGTCGGGTAATGAGTAACATAGTTCCGTGTCTCTGGACCATTCTGCAGTAGCCCAGGCTGCAGCTCTTCCCGTTAAATGGGACACGATGAACGCCACTTTACCATGGTCTGATGAGAAAGCGCCTGGGTTGTGTTGGAAATGCAGGTCGCACTGCACCAGGAAGGCTCTGCAATTTATGGAATCTCCGGAAAACCTCTCCGGGAGAGCCAGCCGTAGTGAGGAGGAAACAGCCTGGCTCGGATTGACAGCGTCAACAGGATCCGCGACATGCAGGCGGTCAGCTGTGACTGACGTCATCGGCGGAGCAGTCTGAAGGTGAGTGATGAACTGCTGCATCTGATCCGTCAGCTGTTGTATCTGTGCAGAGAAGGAAACTTGGAGCTCGGCCTGGTTTCCTACCAGTGCCTGCACTCCTTGGCTGATTAATCCCAGCTGTTCCTCGTGACGAAAAATCCTCACGCCTTGGGCTGACAGGGCGGCGTGAAGAGCTTTTGGGTCGGCTGAGTCCATTGTGGTCAGTTCGTTCTGTTATGAACTTGGTTACACAAGGATAAGGACTCAAATGCACGACCCGGGAGCCAAAGGTAAAGTATAATTAATATACTTTATTTGTACAAAAAAAGGTAACAAAAGAAAATCACTCTTACGAGATGACAAAAAAGGCTTAAACAAGGTACAACAGAAAATCGCTCACAACGTGAGGAACTAAACTTATAATAAGTTTCAGGAGCAAAGATAGGCTTGAATCAAAAAGTGCAAACGCTGAAGAGCAGAACTCTGGCATGAGGACAGGACAAAAACGAACTGACACTGAATGCTGGGAGACTGGGGACTTTAAACACTCAACAACCATACACAGGTGAACACAATCAGGGGCGGGGCTGATACTGATGAGGGAAGTGAGTCAAGGGACCTGAAATGAGGCGTGAAACAAACAAAACAGGAAGTGAGCAATAATAACACATAAATATGAAACATGATTATTAACACTTTTGACGGTGCACAACACTTACAAATGATTTATTAATTTTTTAGTCCATTTATTGAACAAAAACATCCAACAATAATATATATTTTCTTTTTTTCCTTTTTTTTTCTCACTCAAATTAATAATTATAACAAAGTACAAAATAATAAATAATAAAAAACACTTGTATATAGGGTTGCAACATTCCGGGAATTTTCAAAGATAGAAACTTTCCATGGGAATAAGCTGGGAATTTTCAAAATGGAAGGTTGGCTCTTCGTAGGGAACTTAGTTGGGGAAACTATATTTAAGCATAATCTTGACTAAAACAAACAGATGCCCTTCAAGGACACTTGAATATCCATGCCATAGCACACTGCTTACTGCATGGCTATTGAGACCACACCCCCTACAGGCACTGTGCATTCCTCCATGTTTCCGTTCTTCAATTAAACAAATAATTGTTCAATAAAATAATTAAAACTTCTTCTGTTCTACTAAAAAAAAAATCAGTTGAAATCGAATATTTCCAAAATTCCCCAGCTTAACTTCCCATGGAAACTTTCCGCCCCTTTGCAACCCGACTTGTATATGACTCTTATGCAGAGTTGGGTGTAATAATATTACTTTTGTCGGTAACGGAGTAGTGTAACGCGCTACTTTTATAATTCAGTAATCACACTACAGTTACTAACATTGCCCCGACACGCGTTACTTCGTTACTTACTAAAATCAGTCATAATCAAACCTCAACAAACACCTGCAAAGAACACATGCTAAGGTGAAGCTAACGCACAGCTGTTTGTTGTTTGTTTATATCACGTAGTCTGTTCTTCTTCTCTGTTTTCCGGTTGTTGCTTGTTTTGAATGACGAATACACACTACCGCCGCCTGCTGGTAAGGAGAGTTATTGCCACTCACGCATGCGCAGTTCGTACGTGCTGGGCTGAAGTCTTTGCGGTGTCTGGTTCCAGTGCAACACATGGCCAACACGCAGGAGAACACGCCGACGCAACAGCGTGAGCAGAGATAGACAGCGCAAAATATACAGATAGCAGGAGACAGAGGACAGCCATGGTCAAACATTCAGGATCTGGATCAGTCTTATGCGACAATGGATACTGAACTAAAGGGAACATTTGAAACTTTAGCAGTCTGCGTGATCTGCCTGCAGGGAGGGGCGGGCCGGCCCTGCGAGTAAAGTAACGAGTAAAGTAACAAATTACTTTATGTAGAGAGTAACGAAGTAGTGTAATATGTAATATATTACTTTTCTTTAGTTACGACCCCATCTCTGCTCTTATGGAACTACTTCTATTCGATTGTATTGTATTTACTTGCACTATTATCTGTTTTATTGTGATGCCCTGTTGGAGGAGCCTGAGATTTCCATTGACATACCTTCACTGTAGCTGTGAGCACATGACAATTAAAGCCTTGAATCTTGAATAACAAACACAAAAACTGAACTGGAGGGGACAACACTTTAAGTATAACGTTAAAGTCGCTGAACATAACTCATCTCCTCTGTGTATGTGTCACATAATCAGTAACTCATCAGCAGACTGCTTTCCATTTCCTGCATTGCATGTCAATTTTAGACGTCCATATATCAATTTCAACTAGTATTAAAGCTCTCTGTGAGTTGGAGACACTTTCAGTCACAACATGTGTAATTGAGGCGTGTCTGGGCTTCCTTTGGGATACAAAAATGCTTCTGGTTACAGATGTCGTCGGGGATTTGAAGCATGGTTTACTTCTGTTTCTATCGTTGATTTTAAAAAGCAGGACTAGGGAGTCTACACCCCGCAGCGTTTTCCCCATGCAGTTCTCTCAAGAATGATTTACGACATCCATCCGTCAGCTCTCTGCGAGTCGGAGGAACTTTCCGTCATGAAATGTGTTATTGCGGTGGGTCTGGGCGTCCTCTGGGATACAACAATGCCTCTGGACCCCCCCCCCACACAGTCCCTAAAGAGGAATGGAAACAGGACGGGGGATAAAACGTGGCACCAGGGGAGCTTTTCAGGCCATCGATCTCACTCCGGAGGCTCGGCACCGACCCATGGATCTCCCTGATTGAATTCTCCCTGTTCCTACCCAGAGCAAACGGCAAGACATTATTCAAGTGGACGGATTTGATATGAGTTACCTGCTGGTTTTTCTTTTCTTTGGATGCATATGTAATCATAGAGGCTGAGTTTCTGGCACTCTACTTCCAAGATGCATGGAGGAAGCGAAAAATGACCCTTATGTAAGCCCTGGTCTTACCTTAAGATACAACTATGTTGCTTAAAGGGGCCCTATCCTCTCAGTGTCTCTACTTTAAAGAGTCCTCTCCTGCTGATGTTCAGGTGTATATCAGTATGTAGTGTCTCTACTTTAAAGAGTCCTCTCCTGCTGATGTTCAGGTGTATATCAGTATGTAGTGTCTCTACTTTAAAGAGTCCTCTCCTGCTGATGTCCAGGTGTATATCAGTATGTAGTGTCTCTACTTTAAAGAGTCCTCTCCTGCTGATGTTCAGGTGTATATCAGTATGTAGTGTCTCTACTTTAAAGAGTCCTCTCCTGCTGATGTTCAGGTGTATATCAGTATGTAGTGTCTCTACTTTAAAGAGTCCTCTCCTGCTGATGTTCAGGTGTATATCAGTATGTAGTGTCTCTACTTTAAAGAGTCCTCTCCTGCTGATGTTCAGGTGTATATCAGTATGTAGTGTCTCTACTTTAAAGAGTCCTCTCCTGCTGATGTTCAGGTGTATATCAGTATGTAGTGTCTCTACTTTAAAGAGTCCTCTCCTGCTGATGTTCAGGTGTATATCAGTATGTAGTGTCTCTACTTTAAAGAGTCCTCTCCTGCTGATGTTCAGGTGTATATCAGTATGTAGTGTCTCTACTTTAAAGAGTCCTCTCCTGCTGATGTTCAGGTGTATATCAGTATGTAGTGTCTCTACTTTAAAGAGTCCTCTCCTGCTGATGATCAGGTGTATATCAGTATGTAGTGTCTCTAATTTAAAGAGTCCTCTCCTGCTGATGTTCAGGTGTATATCAGTATGTAGTGTCTCTACTTTAAAGAGTCCTCTCCTGCTGATGTTCAGGTGTATATCAGTATGTAGTGTCTCTACTTTAAAGAGTCCTCTCCTGCTGATGTTCAGGTGTATATCAGTATGTAGAGTCTCTACTTTAAAGAGTCCTCTCCCGCTGATGTTCAGGTGTATATCAGCATGTAGTGTCTCTACTTTAAAGAGTCCTCTCCTGCTGATGTTCAGGTGTATATCAGTATGTAGTGTCTCTACTTTAAAGAGTCCTCTCCTGCTGATGTTCAGGTGTATATCAGTATGTAGTGTCTCTGCTTTAAAGAGTCCTCTCCCGCTGATGTTCAGGTGTATATCAGTATGTAGTGTCTCTACTTTAAAGAGTCCTCTCCTGCTGATGTTCAGGTGTATATCAGTATGTAGTGTCTCTACTTTAAAGAGTCCTCTCCTGCTGATGTTCAGGTGTATATCAGTATGTAGTGTCTCTGCTTTAAAGAGTCCTCTCCCGCTGATGTTCAGGTGTATATCAGTATGTAGTGTCTCTACTTTAAAGAGTCCTCTCCTGCTGATGTTCAGGTGTATATCAGTATGTAGTGTCTCTACTTTAAAGAGTCCTCTCCTGCTGATGTTCAAGTGTATATCAGTATGTAGTGTCTCTACTTTAAAGAGTCCTCTCCTGCTGATGTTCAGGTGTATATCAGCATGTAGTGTCTCTACTTTAAAGAGTCCTCTCCTGCTGATGTTTCTTCTGGGATTTGAGCCTTTGCAGACACACTACAGGAAAACAAAGGGTCCCCTTTAACTTCTTCAGATTAGTATGAAACCCCCAGCTAACAATGAGCTTTTGTTCGCTCAGTAACAGACAGGTATTTATTTTGCATAACTGTAATTAGTTTTGAATGAGCACAACTTTTCCGCCTCCTCGTTCAACCTGCACACTAACCCTCTGCTTTTGTCTACACATGTGTGCCTTTGACAGCTTGCGCCAGCCGAAGTGATTTATCCCGCAGTAAAACACTTGTTATGCAAAGCACTTATTAAAGCGTCAGCGGGGAGGATCGATAAACCATTCTTTACGACAACAGCTTAAGAAAACCTGGTCCCGGAGAGAGACAGCGCGCAGTGGTTTTCCCGTGATATACGGCGTCGTGGGGTCAAAATTAATTTACTGATGTGAATGTGAGAAACGCCATGCCAATAAAATGGCAGGGATAAACTATTATGAATCAGCTTGCCTGGCTGTCTGTAACCATAAATACTGAAAACATCATTAGGGGAACATCAATTATAACGATTATTGGCTACGCAGATCTACGGGACTGCGGAGGTACAAGCGAACGAGCTCATGGGACTCTAATGGCCACGAGCAAAGAGTATTTGTGAGGGATGTCTGTGGGCTGAGTGCATAATCACGTGTGTGTGTGTGTGTGTGTGTGTGTGTGTGTGTGTGTGTGTGTGTGTGTGTGTGTGTGTGTGTGTGTGTGTGAAAGGCAAAGTGAAGAGGGTGATGGAGAGGGAGAAATCACTCCAATCCAAACACAAGCTGTGTATGTGTAACGGCCCGTCCACACTACAGCTTCAAAAAAAGCTTGGAGCTGGGCGCGTCTGAAGCTCGACCAACAACCAATCACATGAATCTCCCGCCCCTGACACACAAGCAGCGGTTTGATTGGCTAGAGCTTGTACTGGCATATGATTTGATTGGCTGGCGCTGGCTACTCCGGCGTCTCCGGCGTCAGAAGTTGTTCAACTTCTGACGCCGGAGACGGACCGCTCTGCTACCCACAATTCAGTTCGGCGAAAAGCGAGGCAACGTGACGTCACCCCATTCAAAGTGAATGGGCAGACGCGTTGGAAACCGTTTTTGAAGCTGTCGAAGCTGTAGTGTGGACGAGCCGTAACGCTGACCCAGCACATTGCAGCATCGTCACATGATGGACCTGTGGAGTGCTCATGTGCTTCAGATTATGTGTGTCAGTGAAATATGTGAACTCCCTAAGTGGGCTGTTTACAACGGTGTTCAGAAAAACAACGATGTACGGAAGCGCTTGTCAGCAGAGAGAAATCGCCCACAGCTGAACCTCTCATGGTCAGCAGCTGTCAGATACATTTCAGCATGTTTCCATTATGAATAGCTGCAGCATTACGGATACAATTTTCAAAACTGCGTAGGTCTGCATTGAAAGAAGTATTCAGATCTGCTTCAGTATACTCTAAAGAATTCCTCCAATAGCGCATGTGTGTGTCGGTCTTGTTTGTGCATGTGTTAATGTGTGTTATGTCAATACAAACAGTGAAGAAGTGAATTTCCCATTTATAAAAGTATGTCTTAATGTCTTAGTTAAGCATTCATTCATCATTACAGAGGAGGTACAAACGAACTACTGGGTATTATATTTAGCTCGATACCCATGATGCTTTAAGATGATAAGTATATATATTAGACTAGAAATGTTCTTTACAACTAAGCACTGGAAGTAATCTAAGCTCATGCGAAAATTGAGCACAATTGAATCTATAAAAGTCCACAAATACTATAAAAACTTAACGAGGAAGACTTGGCATTTCAGTGAAAATTATGTCATGGAAATCCCTAAACAAAACTAACGGATTTTTCTTTCACCGCTTTCCCTCAAACTATTTTAGGGGAGCGCATTGACGTAGACATGTTGTCCCTCTTCACTTGTGTCCCTCTTCACTTGTGTCCCTCTTCACTTGTGTCCCTCTTCGCTTGTGTCCCTCTTCACTTGTGTCCCTCTTCACTTGTGTCCCTCTTCACTTGTGTCCCTCTTCACTTGTGTCCCTCTTCACTTGTGTCCCTCTTCACTTGTGTCCCTCTTCACTTGTGTCCCTGTCCCCTTCTCATCATTTCCACCCGATTCTAAGGGGAAGCATTTACGCAATGTGGTGCCTTTTCATTTCAGGTTCTCACTTTGTATTTCTTCACGCCTTTCCCTCAAACTATTTTAGGAGAGTGCATTTACGTAGACACATTGTGCCTCTCTTCCTCTGTTTCTTACTTCTCTCTTCCTCCCCGTCTCTCAGACCTATCCTAAGGGAGCAGACACGTTCTGCCTCTCTATCTCCGAGGGTCAAAGATTCATATGGCCAGCGATATGCGCCGGCCCGTGCCTTAAGCCTTGGACTTCTACACAACTGCTCGGGTCTTGATAGATTGAGTGGGGAAGTTCAGGAGAACGTTACTCTCCAACACCGCCCAAACGTCTCATACATGCAGCGCTAATCCTGCAGAAGGAGCTGCCGGATGCCCCGTTAGCACCGATGAGAATCTCTGCACTCTTGATATTGATTCTTTTCTGCATATTTTGCATTAATGCTGACGAATTAGCTCTTTTCTAGCTTGTTATGCTAACTGGTGAAACATGATGCAACAACATGAAAGGGCAAATGCAGGATTACCCATTACAAGAGACCATGGCCGCTTCTCAATGTGGAGTACACCTGCTGCAGAGCCACTATTTCAAGTATACTACGTCATCGAGTGGCGCCGAATGCTGGGCATTTAACATGCATTTAAAGAGTCCTTCGGTGCAACTCGATGACTTAGTATACTTGAAATAGTGGCTCTGCAGCAGGTGTACTCCACATTGAGAAATGGCCCATGACATGCAGGAAGTTAATACTTTTCAAGGCTTTCAAGGTCGCCGTGCAAGGTACACAAAACACAAAACTAAATAGCACAAATCAACACAATTTAGACCATGTTGTATAACAGGCAACTATCAATTGTCAATCAAGGATTCATTGATGGATTAATCATTTGATTTGAGCACTTTGTAGCCATTTACATGCACTAAAATCTATATAACACTACTGGAAAGGGAACCCCTAAGGGATACTTTAAAGGTTAAGCTGTTTGAAATCTAAAGGAATTATTGGGCCATTTTTCAGGGTATTGAAGCCAAAAAGTATTATTTATACAATTTGAACTTCTCACAAAAGATATAGCAAGTCAGTTTTCCATTTAAAGTTAAGCGCTATGTGAAACATGTTCTACCACTAATTGTCACTTCTTTGCGTAACGACCATACGTTAGTAGCTCTATGTCTGAGTGACTTTAGAGTGCATGTCATGTCCGCTGATTGATTGGTCTTAGTTCGTGTGAAAGACTAACATATCCCCTGCTAACATGGCTTTAATTAAAGGCACTGGGTTTAAGGAGCATGTTGGAAGGACGTGAGTGACGGATGTGAAGGCTGCTTTATTCTCAAATCATATGTTAAGAAATTCAAAAAGGGGCATGTAGCCGCCGTCACAGCAGCGTTTTCTGTGAAATTCGGAGGCTTTTAACTTCACAGCGGGGCGTCTTCCGGGAAAAGCCACTGGTCTTGATGAGGGGACGAGTTTTTCAAAAGGCAATTCAAAGTGTGTTCAGACCCACGTTGGAAAAGCAGTACTTAGAGCTGTGTGTGGAAGCTGTGGAGAGAAATCCACATTGTATTAATTCACTTTTTTCTACTTATTTGTGATTGATTGCCCCTCTGTCTCCACAAAGGGAGCTGAATGTTCCCCGAGTGACACACGTTGCTCTAAGAGAGGGTCATGCAAGTCGACAATGAACATTCACACAATCACAAAGCACTTGCTGCTGCCCATTTGCAGGACACTCGATCCCATTAGCTTCTCTTCACCCCTTCCACATATTTACTTGAGAACTTTATTTATCTATTTAACTATTTTGCCAGCAAGCGGTCGTCAAAGGTTGTGGAACCAGCAAGCGGTCTGCCATTTCTGTGGGAATAATGATATGGAAATGGTGTTCAGAGGCCACTGTGTATTGAACTGATGGCGAAGCGGTGACTGGCAGCTTTGGGAATAGATTGTCCTCCGTGATTTGCTTTTCCTTCCAAGCCAAGCGTGTGACACTGGCGCGGTTTGGCCTTATCTTCGTGTGTTTAGCCGTGTGTCGAACGCGCCTCGCACACGCTAGCCTCGACAGGAATCAGTCAATCTGAATAGGGAGATGTCATTTTCTGATGGGCTTTGCTCTGGAGCAGTTTCATCAGGGTGCACCGGACTCGACAATTCCCTCCCCCTTATTTCTATCTCCGCAGTTTTCCAAATCAGAAAATAAATCACCATAATGCTGAAAGAAATGTAAAATGCTCGACAACTTAATTGGAAAAACTGCTGTTTAAAGAACACTGTTTTATGGGTCATTTGCTTTACTCGGAATTACAAAATCTGCCCTAATATAGCCTTCAAAAGACTATAAGTGTTACGGAATAATTTGCTTAGGTATTCAACCTTTGACACAGTTCATGATTTTCTCCTTTCACTGTCTCCTCTCCCACGGCATAGGTCTACGGCCTTGGGTATCTCTCTTAAGGAGGGGCAGCTTGGGCGCATTGTTGTTGCCAGCTTATGACCGAGCACAAGCCGTCATGAGATAGTTTATTGTTCAGGGACATCTAGAAGCCCTTCTTTTTATGAACGTAGGTTCCCTGGCGCACGTTCTTTCCTGTGGACGACAGCTCTAGTTAGATTCAGGGTCCATATTTGTTTAGTCTCGCTGATGAAGAATGTTGATTATTAAACTCCGAACTAGTTAAAACCTGGAGCTACAGGAGGGGTCTTCAGAATTGATTTGGCATCTCTACCTGTGGTCAAACCGTGGCCTCTTGACATGTCTTGTGAATTCTCCGGCCGAAGCTCCAAATAAACCGTCAGTGTTTGCCATCAAAGCTCCAGCTCTCCTCGTGTCTCTGAGTCCTGACTCCATCAAAGCTCCAGCTCTCCTCGTGTCTCTCTGAGTCCTGACTCCATCAAAGCTCCAGCTCTCCTCGTGTCTCTCTGAGTCCTGACTCCATCAAAGCTCCAGCTCTCCTCGTGTCTCTCTGAGTCCTGACTCCATCAGAGCTCCAGCTCTCCTCGTGTCTCTGAGTCCTGACTCCATCAAAGCTCCAGCTCTCCTCGTGTCTCTCTGAGTCCTGACTCCATCAAAGCTCCAGCTCTCCTCGTGTGTCTCTGAGTCCTGACTCCATCAAAGCTCCAGCTCTCCTCGTGTCTCTGAGTCCTGACTCCATCAAAGTTCCAGCTCTCCTCGTGTCTCTGAGTCCTGACTCCATCAAAGCTCCAGCTCTCCTCGTGTCTCTGAGTCCTGACTCCATCAAAGCTCCAGTTCTCCTCGTGTGTCTCTGAGTCCTGACTCCATCAAAGCTCCAGCTCTCCTCGTGTGTCTCTGAGTCCTGACTCCATCAAAGCTCCAGCTCTCCTCGTGTGTCTCTGAGTCCTGACTCCATCAAAGCTCCAGCTCTCCTCGTGTCTCTCTGAGTCCTGACTCCATCAGAGCTCCAGCTCTCCTCGTGCCTCTCTGAGTCCTGACTCCATCAAAGCTCCAGCTCTCCTCGTCTCTCTGAGTCCTGACTCCATCAAAGCTCCAGTTCTCCTCGTGTCTCTCTGAGTCCTGACTCCATCAAAGCTCCAGCTCTCCTCGTGTCTCTCTGAGTCCTGACTCCATCAAAGCTCCAGCTCTCCTCGTCTCTCTGAGTCCTGACTCCATCAGAGCTCCAGCTCTCCTCGTGTCTCTGAGTCCTGACTCCATCAAAGCTCCAGTTCTCATCGTGTCTCTCTGAGTCCTGACTCCATCAGAGCTCCAACTCTCCTCGTGTCTCTCTGAGTCCTGACTCCATCAGAGCTCCAGCTCTCCTCGTGTCTCTCTGAGTCCTGACTCCATCAAAGCTCCAGCTCTCCTCGTGTCTCTCTGAGTCCTGACTCCATCAAAGCTCCAGCTCTCCTTGTGTCTCTCTGAGTCCTGACTCCATCAAAGCTCCAGCTCTCCTCGTGCCTCTGAGTCCTGACTCCATCAAAGCTCCAGCTCTCCTCGTGTCTCTCTGAGTCCTGACTCCATCAAAGCTCCAGCTCTCCTCGTGCCTCTGAGTCCTGACTCCATCAAAGCTCCAGCTCTCCTCGTGTCTCTCTGAGTCCTGACTCCATCAGAGCTCCAGCTCTCCTCGTGCCTCTGAGTCCTGACTCCATCAAAGCTCCAGCTCTCCTCGTGCCTCTCTGAGTCCTGACTCCATCAAAGCTCCAGCTCTCCTCGTGTCTCTCTGAGTCCTGACTCCATCAGAGCTCCAACTCTCCTCGTGTCTCTCTGAGTCCTGACTCCATCAGAGCTCCAGCTCTCCTTGTGTCTCTCTGAGTCCTGACTCCATCAGAGCTCCAGCTCTCCTCGTGCCTCTCTGAGTACTGAGTCCATCAGAGCTCCAGCTCTCCTCGTCTCTCTGAGTCCTGACTCCATCAGAGCTCCAGCTCTCCTTGTGTCTCTCTGAGTCCTGACTCCATCAGAGCTCCAGCTCTCCTTGTGTCTCTCTGAGTCCTGACTCCATCAGAGCTCCAGCTCTCCTTGTGTCTCTCTGAGTCATGACTCCATCAAAGCTCCAGCTCTCCTCGTGTCTCTTTGAGTCCTGACTCCATCAGAGCTCCAGCTCTCCTCGTGTCTCTCTGAGTCATGACTCCATCAGTGCTCCAGCTCTCCTCGTGTCTCTCTGAGTCCTGACTCCATCAAAGCTCCAGCTCTCCTCGTGTCTCTCTGAGTCCTGACTCCATCAAAGCTCCAGCTCTCCTCGTGTCTCTCTGAGTCCTGACTCCATCAAAGCTCCAGCTCTCCTTGTGTCTCTCTGAGTCCTGACTCCATCAGTGCTCCAGCTCTCCTCGTGTCTCTGAGTCCTGACTCCATCAGTGCTCCAGCTCTCCTCATGCCTCTCTGAGTCCTGAGTCCATCAGAGCTCCAGCTCTCCTCGTCTCTCTGAGTCCTGACTCTCCATTGCTTCAGAACTTTCCCCCACAATAACGGTACGTCCACACAGCGGCTTTAGAAAAAGCTCGCCGGTGGGCGTGTTTGAAACCGACCAACAACCAATCACATGAATCTCCCGCCCCTGACACACAAGCAGTGGTTTGATTGGCTAGAGCTTGTACTGGCATATGATTTGATTGGCTGACGCTTCCACCGAAAGCTTCAGAAGATTCAAAAGTTGAACATTGCTCAGCTTTTGAATCTTGAGATGCCTGGAAATCTCCGCTTTGCTTCCCACAATGCAGTTCGGCGAAAAGTGAGGCAAAGTGACGTCACCCCATTCAAAGTGAATGGGCAGAAGCGTTGGAAGATTTTTTTAACACTGCTGTGTGGACGTACCGTAAGGACTCTCAAAACTCAAGCTCTGTGGTCCAACCATGTCGATCGGGGGGTCAAAAGCCAGCTATGTTTGTTTTTTTGTTGACGTTTTTAAAAAGCCTTGTTTATAATGTCTCTTTGGGAACCATCTGGTCAAAATCTAGCATGATTCGTTGGTTATTTATGGAGTAGCAATGGTTTATATTGACCAGAAAGCAGCTAAATGTGACTGAAATATTTCCCTTTTCTTCCTTCCTGTTTCACATCACATGAAAATGATAATGCTAGTTAGGATTATCCGAGAAAAAAATGCTTTTAAAAGAAGAAACTCACGAGGGATAAGTTTGCATTACTCATTCATCAGCACATTTGGTGAGTAACCAAACGAGAACATATCTGGTTCTTTGGAATAAACTCAAAAGCAAAGCTGTTACCGAAACAACTTTCCAGAGGATGATACATCTATGTAAATAAAGGAGTACAACTAGTGCTGCGTACCGGTACGCCGAACCGGTACTGGACTTGTAAAAAGTTTCGGTTCAAGTCCGGTTAAAACCGGAACGTCGGGAACCGGTACTTGGACTCGCAAAAAAACTAGCACTTACGTATATTTTCCTTTTTGTTCAAAACCATCCAAAACCTTCCATAGATCGAGAAATTTGCGCTGAGAAAAGACGAAAAACATCGTGTCGGCTTCTGATATGGCGGCCATTACTGAACTCACGAAGTCTCGCAAAATATCGCAACTGCTCGCGAGATCTGTGTGACGTCAAGGGAAGCTAGCGATGTGATTGGCTTAGACATAGTGTCTTGAGTCTTGACAGTCCACAGTCTCCTCACTGTCCGAGTGACATAGATGATAGATGCTTAAGTTAACTATGTATGACATTTGTATCAAAATTGTATGTATGTATGTACATCACAATGTATGTAGTATGTACTGTATAATGTACTGTACACATGTAGAGTTGTAGAAAAGACATGGTGTACAGACAGTACAGTACACTCTGACTGTACTGTCACTACAGTAGGTGTGTAACAGTGTAATGCCTATAGTCTACTCTACACTTTAGGCTCAGTCAGCTCAGGGACTGTTTGGTTACTTTAGTTTGCTAAATGAAATACATGTTTGAACTTTGTAGTAGTTCACTGTAGTTGCTGTCATAAGTCATTTGTAGACTAAGTGGCAAAAAGAGTTTTTTTTACATTTGTACTTTGTAGAGAAATGTAGACACAAGTTGGAAGGGAGCACAATAAACCTGACGAGTTTGAATTTGAGTTGATTATGAGTTAATTTTCAATTGATAATTAGCTCACAATAAGTTCACTTTAGTTACTCACACAACTTGACACAAGCCATGGGTTCAGGTCCGGACTTATAAGTCCGGACCTGAACCTGAACCTCTGGACTTGAGTCCGGACCTGAACCTGAATGTGAGTCCAGGCACGCAGCACTACAATAGGTACAACGCACATAAAGCAGGACAAACATTCCTCAAACAAATACAAAAACTGCAAGCAAACACTTTCACTTTACCCTTCAAGCTGTGTGTTTACTTTCCATAAATCCATCCATTTAATTCTTCAAGAGTCTCTGTGTATTACTCAGAAGTTTAAGACGTTCAGTCAATTAGAGAAACAGCTCGTGATAAAGGGCCGGCAGACTGAGGCAGTTCATTGATTGGTAGCCGAACAATGCTAACGCACAATGATGAACACGCTGCCATTCAATTGCAGCGTTGTGGGGGTGGAGGTTCAGAGAGAAATGTATGTTATCTTTTAAGAACGAAGCACCTTAGAGGTTGCCTGCAAAGTGTTTTCTGAGAATGCTTCATAGTTTGAATTGCTGATTGTAAACAGCACATCTCACTTAATAATTGTACATTCGATGAAGTTATCAACGTCACATTGCAGCTGCTTATTCGTCCATTCTTCTAATCAGCCCATTCCACACTCAGATCAATAATCATGACGGCAGCTGACAGATTATCTTTCTAAAGGTTGCGTCTATAACACAAAAAGCCACGTAGTTATGAAGGTGTGGGACTCCTAGAAAGGCATTAAGTGCACACAGGGTTTTCAAAAGCAAAGTGTAAACACGTCAAGGTAAAACCCTTTTCTTCAACAGCACTTTGCAGAGAGATGGTTTTATGAAGTATCGGGAACCTGGTTATTGACAAAGACTCAAACTAACAGCGCTGAATTCTTCTCAAATGAAAGGATCTTTTAAAAACGCTTCTTCATGCTGCATCGAGAGGTTTGAAAAGCATGTTTCTACTAAGCCTTCTTTCCACCGTTTCTTTGTACAACATCTGGTATACTCTCCTTAAAATATACCTGAATGCGATGGTCATATACGAAGCAGAAATGATTTATAATTGCCAGAAAGCTGGACATTTTGCTCCATTTCTATATAAAGAAAAAGTACTAATGGATACAGATTTGAAGTGGCTAATTTTACAGGTTCATATGTGTAGTTTCTGCCTCCACATGTCTCCATGCTCTAATGTGCACCAAAACCTATTCACCATACTACAGGAAAGGGTAGACATGTCTCCATTTGCTCTTGTTTCTATTCTAGGCTGCATCATTTGAGTTGAAGTGCACATGAAGAACAGCTGGAGTTACATCTTTCTATTGCCTGTAAAACCCTTGTTTCCTCCGACTGTAATTGCATCGGCCGAGCTGGAATTCTCTTGTTGTTGAAACTAGAGGTCAGACCAGTGGGTTTATTGAATACAATCATATTCACATGTTGCTGTGGTTTTCTAAATCCACTCCCCGACAACTCCACTGTTTGAGTTCCAGTTTCTTTTCTCCATGACCTGGTAAATAGATTACAGCGTGGTCAGTGGGATCAGTAAACCAGTTGATCAGTGTAATGTTTATCTAATGGAGGTATCTCTGTAAGCATGACTTGAACATGAATTCCTGCATGCCTTGGGTGGAGCATTTCCACTCAAATAGTCACACTGAATGTGATGCATTCAGAAATCTCTGTTATTATTGCTAATACGTTTTCAGTGTCCCTCGCTGTTTTCAATCTAATAGGATTTTCTCACCCCGCTGCTAAGGGTTTGGAGTCAATCTCTAAGATTTTATGGCAAATATGAAGCTCCTAAAAAAGCATAAAATGTTTCTGATTGCCTCCGAAAACCACCGGCGCTCTGATGAAATCCTCTGTCTCGTCATGTGTGACATTGAAGTCTATCCGAAGGGCAGCAAAATAATCTTTTGCCTTACATCGCTGTGCTTTTCTATAACCTTCACCGCGGACATGGCTTTTGTTTATAGCTTGATTTGTTTCCCATCAGATAAAAGATGATAACGGAATATAGGAGCGCCGTGATGACATGGAAATATGTATCGGCGGGCGAATGAAGAGTCTTACGGGCTCACGAAGCACGCGTTTCATTGTGATGGCATTTTAATGTTGTGTGTTGCTGATAAGAGGTGAAGGGGGTCTTTGAGGGGCACATTCAAACATTGAGGTCATCTATCGTAATCTTAAATCATGTGGGGTGTTACTGTACTGTACTGACTCTCGAAAAGATGAAGTAAAGTGCGCCCACAACGTCCCAGAACACTTGGAAGAAAAGCAAACACAAATGTGCCAAACACATGCAAATGAAGGAACACCAACTTGAATGCTCAGCGTTTAGACAACATTCCCCAGCTTGAGGAAACATGTGCATTGTGTACTGAAAGCGCTGCGAAACAAGAAGCATATGAAGAAAATGGTTGCTAGACGCTCAAAACAAAACAGAAACACAAGCACTATGAAGTGAAAGTGCAACTCCTAATGTAAGTGTGTCGGTGATTGTACAAAACAGAGGTGGAAACAGCACCAGGAGAAGAAATGGAGGGATATGAAAGAGACCAAGTTTTAATAACATTGTGGTGGTAAAACAACTCTTACTCTCTAAACCCCTCCCATGTGATTAGATTCTTACTGACATCCTTTGTTTTGATTAAGGGAACTCCCCAGTAAATCTAAGTTAGCGTTAGCTTAGCTGAACACAGACACAGGGTAACATATCCGTGTAGAGGCAACCCAGTCTCATGGCATTTCGTGTTATAGCCACGAAATTAAAGTGGACCTATCATGCTATATTTGAATAATATAGTGTAGGACCATACCTATAAGGCATATTTATACTTTTTATTTTTCAAAATACCAAACAGATCATGCTGATGGGTTGATTCTGTGAGAACAGCACCATCTACAGGCCTGGCATATGTACTAGAGCGTCTCCAGCGCTTTCGAACGGCAATGTCCGTGGCTGTCTCCTCCTGATTGGTGGAGTTGGCCTAATAGCCGTAGCTCCACTTCTGTGACATCATAGAAGTGCTCAAATCTGGATCAGTCTGTATCAGATCCATTGCAGCCCATTTTTAAGAGATTTGGGTATGGAGGAAAAGAGAGAGGGTTGTGTTTTCTGACACTTGGTGAGTTCCCTGGAACACCGGGGACACATATTCATGTATAAAAGACGTACAAAAGTGCATTTTGCACGATAGGTCACCTTTAATCTACACGAGTTCTCCATTTTTTTCGTGTCATACAGAACGATTTTAAAAGCAATGTAAATAATAACAATAAGAAGGAAAAACAGATTTAAAAAAATACAGATTTCAGTATTCTGAGGCTCTGAGACATTTCTTTTCCTCACGGACGGCAAAACAACTCAGACATTATAACATTTAAAATAAAAGGGTTAGGCTTAGGGCAGCGTTTCTCAAAGTGTGGGGCGCGCCCCACTAGTGGGGCGCAGAGATGTGATAGATGGGTCGCGAAATACAAAATACATTTATTTAAAAAAAAATAAAACATTTTTTTTTTTTTTTTCCACTGGTGGAATATCAAAACAACGACCCGGGTGCAAAACGCATCAATGAAAGCGACCCTCTACCACACAAAACAACACCTGTAAATAACCCTATTTGTGTTATTTGAAATTGAAAAGGATATTGCATTGTGTTTGTTACTTTCGTTGCAGTTGTATGTCTTAAGTGTAATTTGGCATGCTTTTATTTTGAAGGCGAGTTTACGCTGTTGATAGTTGTTGTTGCTATGGAAACAAGAAACGTTTCACAGCGGGCGGAACTTGTCATAAAGTCCGCGATAATAAAGCCCACCCATTTAGAGGGAAGATATGATTGGTCAATTGTACTGTCATTTGACATTACTCTCTCGTTCAGTTACTATAGCGACCCCTCTGTGAATTCATAGCTGGACGTCCAATCAGCTCCTGTCTTCACCTCCAGAGACGAGCTTCTTTCATTTAACCCTTCACATTCAAACAGAAACTGAATAGGCAGATTCAAAGGATTTATTTCTTTGGAAATGTTATTTTAAATACAATTAAATCAAGTTATTTTTAGTAAAACTAATGACAAATATTACTAAAAACATATTTAAAAAAATATATATAAAGAAAATATAATTTGTTTTAATTTTTTTAAATAAAAGCAATGTGGAGCGAGAGAGAGAGAGAGAGAGAGAGAGAGAGAGAGAGAGAGAGAGAGAGAGTGAGAGTGAGAGAGCAAGAGAGAGAGCGAGAGAGAGAGAGAGAGCAAGAGAGAGAGCAAGAGAGAGAGAGAGAGAGAGAGAGAGAGAGAGTGAGAGTGAGAGAGCAAGAGAGAGAGAGAGAGAGAGAGAGAGAGAGAGAGCACACCTTTATCTATTTAATAAAGTTGTAAAAAATAAAGTAAGAAATCATTCCAATGTGTACTATAGGACAGTAAAAAGTTTAAAAGGGGAGGGATTAGTCAAATATGCATAAATAAAAAGAAAGAATGCTAACTAGGTAACATAAGATAAGAATAAACAAGTTGAAATGATTTGTTGTGATCATATTCTAAAGATGTTTGGAGTATTGAAAAGTATACAGCTCCCTTTCATCTGAGTGTTGAGAGCTGTTTCCATAAATTCATGTTGGGCTCAAAGTAGGGCTGCTCGATTATGGCAAAAATCATAATCTCGATTATTTGGGTCAATAATTGATATCACGATTATTAAAAACGATTAACCATTTACTAAAAATAAAATCGTTTTATTTCGATTATGTTGTTTTCATAACCGTTGCAAGCCAAAATCGTAATTGCGATTAAAATACGATGAATTGAGCAGCCCTTGCTCAAAGTGCACCAGATTGATGCATTTAACTTCAACATTTAAACAAAATCTTCCTGGGGGTGCATGCCCCCGGACCCCCCTAGAGGATGTGACGTCCACCACCAAATAAAGCAGGTTAAAATAATTAAATTGCTACATTTTATTTAGTAAACACTGAAAACGGGTCCCACAGACCCAAACAGCACTCAAAGGTTAAAGGTAGCATATAATAATGTTCAAATGTGCTTAAAAAGAGGAGTAAAAGTAGCCCCCGACTTATTTTATGTTTTGAAAGTAGCTCTCATCCTAAGAAAGGTTGGAGACCCCTGCTATAGAACGATACATTTGACCATTTTAAGCTTGGCCTACCATTTTATTGGAGCGATGAGGAACAGGCGGGGCTTGAAAAGGCCCACCTGTTCAAAGTGGGGGATGGCAGAAAAAGTTTGAGAACCACTGACTTAGGGAAAGATATTGAGTAAGAATTTTTTTTTACGAACCACACGAGACGTGGTGCAGGCACGAAACATACTACCAATAGAAATACATTGCTTTTAAAATCGTTCCGTGTGAGACGAAAAAAAGGGGGAAATCCTGATGTTGAACACGAATCAATAGATTAATTTCGTGACTATAAGACGAAATGCCGTGAGACTGGGTTGGTAGAGGATACAGAGAAATGGAAAGAAATGAGTTCCTCTCCCTCTCTGCCGGGAGCAAGCTCCGGTGGAAAATGACTGCCAGACTCTCATATTTTACCTTCTCATTAGCAGCAAAGGAGGACGAGGTAATTACTGCGCTGGAGTGGCAGCTCGGCTCGGAGGTAAGGAAGGAAGCTCCAAATAATGAGATGTGTATTTTACTCACAGGGAGAGTAATCTACCTGCTAAACTGCGGCTGGAAGTGTGTGTGTGTGTGCACGTGTGATTCAGATTATGAATAATACAGAAGCGCCACAAGTTGAACGCTCGACCAATTATTTATAAAGAAACACAAAGAAATAGACGTGGAGACCCAGGGGGAAGGCTAGCAAATGCATTACAGACAAAAGGAAGCAAAGGAAGTCAAACGACTGCTAGTACACACACCTCAGTTACCATCAACACACGAAGCGCCTTCACCTGTTGCTACATCCTAAACGTATTCAGATCCTTCAGGTTCACTACTCTGCATCTACCAGACATAATACACTAAGAAAGCCATTTGCTGAAACTCAACTCTCTTCATTTATTTCAAATGTAACACACGGATGGCTGAAGCCTGAGTCTTCATCCCCTCATGAATACATTTATGATCCAACATTTCTATTTTAAATTGTGCCGGTAACTGTACGAATGTTTCCTCGCCCAAAGGAAGACACCAAATTGAAATGGGGAAAATCTTCGCAGCAATGTTAGGATTCTCATACGTGTGTTTCGGTGTAGATTCTGCTGGTGTTTAAATCAAAGTGGTGCCACAAGACTATACTTCTAGATGTCATGCATTTGTCTCTTGCTGTTCTCATTGCATCACAAACATTACTGTAAACATAGTCAAGAAATTCTGTTTCCTTTATCCCTCGTGTTAATGTTCCCACACAAACTCAGACATCCCCTTATCTGACCAATGAGATGTGTTTCCCATGTTTAAAATATCATAATTACTATTTAACAATTTGTGTTTTTTCCAGACCTGATACTCGGCAACCAATCATATGCAATGTATCTCTCCTCCTACGATTATTGGTCAAATGAATCCGTGTGTAAGTCTTTGTGGTGAAGCTCTGTTTTCCTTCTGAGTACGGGAAATATGAAATCTATAACATACAATGAAATCATTTAATTGGATCACCGGTGCAAACAGAAGCTCCCACACACTGTTCTTGCTCAGCATCACTCCATCATGTATGGATCATATAATCAATACATGAGCATGGGCAGTGTGTGGGATCTTCTTCTCTCTAGACCCAAGTGAAACTATCTGCTTCTGAGACAACCTCCTTGGTGTTGAGGTGAAGTGTGTGTGAGAGAAACTCCCTCTGGAGGCAACACGGGGATTGTAGCCTCTGCAGACCATTTACATGCACTAACACCTAAAGAAAACACTGCATAATAGGGCCCCTTTAAGGTTTAACTGTCCACATACTTTGGGCTTCTCTTCAGTGTCTTACCCACCAAACATCCATCCTAAAAACTGCTCACCCCAAGCTGTCATGACAAAGAAATGACACGCCTGTAGCTATAGACTCCTCTGGTGCTCAAACAAATGTCAAGGTTTAATTACATTGATTTCTATATTCTACAGGCGACTGAACAGAAGTGTGTGTCTGATCCGAGTGACCGAGGTTTGCATGTGGGTCAGAAAGCGAGCGGACGACGCGTTACGATCTGACCTTTATTATCCCGTAGATAGATAGCAGCAGTAAAGCCAGGAATATGTAGTTTATAATGAGGACGCTATGCAGTGGTCTTCTCCAGAAACAACACACACACACACACACACACACACACACACACACACACACACACACACACACACACACACACACACACACACACACACACACACACAACACACACACACACACACACACACACACACACACACACACACACACACACACACACACACACACACACACACACACACACACACACACACACACACACACCTCTCACCACTACATAATGACCACACAGGGCACGGTGTTAACATCCTCACATCACTTCTTCTCACGAATAAAAACACAGTGGGAGAAGCTCCTTTACTCGTCTTGTGCAATGCATACATTTATATGTACACACACACACACACACACACACACACACACACACACACACACACACACACACACACCACACACACACACACACACACACACACACACACACACACACACACACACACACACACACACACACACACACACACACACACACACACACACACACACACACACACACACACACACACACACACACACACACACACACACACACACACACACACACACACACACACTTTGTATTGTATTATTGTATGAGAGGTTCCAGGTTGTTGTGTTTAATGATAGGTCAGCTCAGGATACAGGGAGGAGAGTGTGGGGTTAGGGTTAGGGAATAACGCTGGTGTCGATTCTGCAGAAACAACAGGAACGTTTCTCAAATAAAAACTACAACAATTGACTTATTTCCACATCCTAAAGCTACCAGCGCCCATGAGACACACACACACACACACACACACACACACACACTTTTAAACAATCCTATTGACTTTTATTCTTCTGAGTGATATTATTGTTTGTTTGTTTCGATTTTGCAGAAACAGGAAAGTTTCTCAAATAAAAACAATTTTTTTTTACTTATCCTTCATCTACCCTAAGTCACTGACACACACACACACACACACACACACACACACACACACACACACACACACACACCACACACACACACACACACACACACACACACACACACACACACACACACACACACACACACACACACACACACACACACACACACACACACACACACACACACACACACACACACACACACACACACACACACACACACAGAGTGAGATGACGTCTTCTCCCCTACATTGTTGTTGTGTGTATTTGTCAATATATTACTTTTTGCTGTAACGAAGTAATGTAACGCATTACTAATGAAATGTGGGTAATATATTACCCACAATGCTCAGTAACGCAGTTACAACACATTTTAACCGGAAATTAAATGCTGTTTTGTTTTTTAACAATGTACTAACAGAGACATTCCGACACCAGAGACAAATTGTGCGGGTAGATTAGTAAACCTGGTGTTTACCCTTCAGGCTTCGCGTCGGGATCTTCGGGCAGTTGAATGTTATGCACCCTCTATTCAAAAAAGAGAACGGAGCGAAAAATACTAACAACAAATTGTGTCAGGTGCGCGTGACCTGCTCCGCTGCGCGTGCATCATTTCCAAAGTGCTTCCACAGCAGTGACACACATCTGTGGATAATCATTTATACGAAAATGGTTAAAGCAACCATCACTAAACGCCAGCAACACTGCATCTACTGCAGACAACAGGCCAGATGGGGACATCACGTTACCCTCCGTTGTGGACACTAGCCTGACTCGCCGCCCTCGCCCCCGGAGCAGCTACGCCGCCCCTCTGCGGCCCGCAGAGGATACCACGGCAAAACAGAGCCTGCCCAAGTATATCTAAACAAGTACCCGCCTGTACAGTGGGGTTAGGCGGTCATTTTGCAGCTTGTGGTATAAAAATAGATAAGGGAATATTCATGTGAAAATAGATTCATATTCTGCCATGCCTGTAGAAATGTTGGGTCAAAAATAATGCATACAATAGCACAGATGCCTTCACCACGAATGGCTACAAAAAGATCTCATATCCCAAGCTTATTATCAACGAGCTGATGTTGCAGCTGAAATGTTCTCCAGGTCACAAAGTCAACCTCACATGATGATGTGATCCAGTTTTCAAGCACAGTAAATATTCTCTTCCCAGAGTATATGATGGGACCAAGGTGATGATTAGTACATGGTTTTAAAAATACTTTTGCTTTTCAATGTTTGCCATTTCAAACCATGAGCTGGTTCAAATCATATTTGCCTTGATTTACAATATGTTCTCATTTGTTTTATCAGTAGCTTTGAAGCTTTTGTGCTTTTCTTTGCCACAGTCCACTTTTAACTCACTTGAAATGTTCTCACTTGGTTTCAAAACATAACAAAGGCCATAATCTGTTCATTGGGGACCATCAATGCTATTTTTCATTGCTGTTTCCGGCCACTATTGCTCATGCAAACCTACTGCTGCGCCCCCTGTAATCTCAGAGGCACCCTGAGTCATTTTGTTCTGGACCCAGGCCTGTACACGGATACTAAACACACTACAGAGCCCATTCCGTGTCCTGTTATTGTTTACTTCCTGTCTGCCTTCTTCTGGTGATTTATCTGACGTCCAGCGCTCCGTCTTTTAACCTCTTTTCCTTTCTCTCTCTGGATCCTCCTTAGCAACCTTCATTATAGTCCTTGACAGTGGTCTGTACTGCTGTATTAACAACGTGTCACATGTTAAGAAGTTACAATCAGAATCCAGTATTCAACTAAGCCGTGTAATACAAAGTGTGAGTAGCCTTAAGGGCCTACACAGTTGTTATGCTACCACATCGCCCTTCACTGGATGCATAATGAGCTGCACTAAACTACATGTCAGCATTTAAAATACCTAGCCATTCTTTAGAGGTTATTTTGGTGAAAGTAACTAAAAAGTAACTAAAGTAGTGTAACTCATTCCATTTCAGAGACAGTAATATTGTAATGTAACTTATTACTTTCAAAAGACAACTGCAAACATGCTAATGGGTTATCATTATAAAGTGTAAGCATACATAGCATCTTAATCACATTAGAAAATAGCGCTTACGGTATTGTTTTATGATGAATTCCACTTCATTGGATCTGATGCATCATTTACACGTCATCAGGAATGATTTACAGTCGGATAAAGCCCGCCCCACAGAGCTATTGACCACAGACTGCAGTTGAAGTTCAGCACCATGGACAGCGGCACCTTTTCAATCAGTGTCCGCATAATATTAGTAACGCCGAGGTTTGAAACAAATCACAGATGGGGGCATTTAATTCACCGCCGCACACCCACAGATGAAATTGGATTGTATTGCCGTGTGTGTGAGGAGTCTCTGCAACACACAGTCTTGCACTCTCAATATTTGACTTCCTGACACACTAACTAAGAAAGAGGCGGCATTACATCAGAAGAGAGCCATTACTCGTGGTTTGAGGGAGAGTGTTATGTGTGGCAACGACTTGTGTCATGTCCCATTAATAATGGTAATGATAGCATTAGGGGGAGCTGTAGGATGTCATTCAAAGATCTGCCAAGTGCGAGTGACAAGGTCAAGCTAAGTGACAGTAAGCAGGCCTGACACTCGCTCACAAGGAGACGGGATCTTTCCATACACGCTCAGAAACAAGACTTACTATCTGGTGTTAGCAAGGAGAGGCTGTTGCATTAACACGTGGTGTGTTTGATTTTAAAGGGGCCCTATTCTGCAAAATCCACTTCTTCCTGTCTCTTCTACATCAACATGTGTCCCCTCTTCTTCATGTCTCTTCTACATCAACATGTGTCCCCTCTTCTTCATGTCTCTTCTACATCAACAAGTGTCCCCTCTTCTTCATGTCTCTTCTACATCAACATGTGTCCCCTCTTCTTCATGTCTCTTCTACATCAACATGTGTCCCCTCTTCTTCATGTCTCTTCTACATCAACATGTGTCCCCTCTTCTTCATGTCTCTTCTACATCAACAAGTGTCCCCTCTTCTTCATGTCTCTTCTACATCAACATGTGTCCCCTCTTCTTCATGTCTCTACATCAACATGTGTCCCCTCTTCTTCATGTCTCTTCTACATCAACATGTGTCCCCTATTCTTCATGTCTCTTCTACATCAACATGTGTCCCCTCTTCTTCATGTCTCTACTACATCAACATGTGTCCCCTCTTCTTCATGTCTCTTCTACATCAACATGTGTCCCCTCTTCTTCATGTCTCTTCTACATCAACATGTGTCCCCTCTTCTTCATGTCTCTTCTACATCAACATGTGTCCCCTCTTCTTCATGTCTCTACTACATCAACATGTGTCCCCTCTTCTTCCTGTCTCTTCTACATCAACATGTGTCCCCTCTTCTTCATGTCTCTTCTACATCAACATGTGTCCCCTCTTCTCCATGTCTCTACTACATCAACATGTGTCCCCTCTTCTTCATGTCTCTTCTACATCAACATGTGTCCCCTCTTCTTCATGTCTCTTCTACATCAACATGTGTCCCCTCTTCTTCATGTCTCTACTACATCAACATGTGTCCCCTCTTCTTCCTGTCTCTTCTACATCAACATGTGTCCCCTCTTCTTCATGTCTCTTCTACATCAACATGTGTCCCCTCTTCTCCATGTCTCTACTACATCAACATGTGTCCCCTCTTCTTCATGTCTCTTCTACATCAACATGTGTCCCCTCTTCTTCATGTCTCTTCTACATCAACATGTGTCCCCTCTTCTCCATGTCTCTTCTACATCAACATGTGTCCCCTCTTCTCCATGTCTCTTCTACATCAACACGTGTCCCCTCTTCTCCATGTCTCTTCTACATCAACACGTGTCCCCTCTTCTTCATGTCTCTTCTACATCAACATGTGTCCCTTCTTCTTCATGTCTCTTCTTCATCAACATGTGTCCCCTCTTCTCCATGTCTCTTCTACATCACCATGTGTCCCCTCTTCTTCATGTCTCTTCTACATCAACATGTGTCCCCTCTTCTCCATGTCTCTACTACATCAACATGTGTCCCCTCTTCTTCATGTCTCCTCTACATCAACATGTGACCCTCTTCTCCATGTCTCTTCTACATCAACATGTGTCCCCTCTTCTTCATGTCTCTTCTACATCAACATGTGTCCCCTCTTCTTCATGTCTCTTCTACATCAACATGTGTCCCCTCTTCTTCATGTCTCTTCTACATCACCATGTGTCCCCTCTTCTTCATGTCTCTTCTAAATCAACATGTGTCCCCTCTTCTCCATGTCTCTACTACATCAACATGTGTCCCCTCTTCTTCATGTCTCTTCTACATCAACATGTGTCCCCTCTGTGGAAAGAGACTCTTTAAACAAAGCAAGTTATTGACCTTATCATACAGGATACTCACAGTGCTTTAAAGGCAACTTATGATAGTGTCAAAGTATAAAAAGTATTATAGATTCAAACTGAATCTCAGAGTTTCCTCTGTCTCTCAGCAGCAGCAGATGTTCGGTGTCAAAGCGAGTTTGATTACTGATGGACGCTGGGTAATGCTGGGATTAAAACGCCTCTATCACCATCAGTCCATCCTGCCAACTCTCTCCTTATGTCCTCAAGACCATGAGTAGAACTGCTTCATTAGTGGAAATACCATTTCTGGCAGCGAAAGAAAGTAGTTTCAATTGATATTTTAAGATTTTGTAGATGAGTATCCCCGAGAAAGTGGAATGGTGTGAGTCTGATGTCGGAGATTTAGGAAGGTTTGAGACACTACATACTGATATACACCTGAACACCAGCAGGAGAGGACTCTTTAAAGTAGAGACACTACATACTGATATACACCTGAACACCAGCAGGAGAGGACTCTTTAAAGTAGAGACACTACATACTGATATACACCTGAACACCAGCAGGAGAGGACTCTTTAAAGTAGAGACACTACATACTGATATACACCTGATCATCAGCAGGAGAGGACTCTTTAAAGTAGAGACACTACATACTGATATACACCTGAACATCAGCAGGAGAGGACTCTTTAAAGTAGAGACACTACATACTGATATACACCTGAACATCAGCAGGAGAGGACTCTTTAAAGTAGAGACACTACATACTGATATACACCTGAACATCAGCAGGGGAGGACTCTTTAAAGTAGAGTCACTACATACTGATATACACCTGAACACCAGCAGGAGAGGACTCTTTAAAGTAGAGACACTACATACTGATATACACCTGAACATCAGCAGGAGAGGACTCTTTAAAGTAGAGACACTACATACTGATATACGCCTGAACATCAGCAGGAGAGGACTCTTTAAAGTAGAGACACTACATACTGATATACACCTGAACATCATCAGGAGAGGACTCTTTAAAGTAGAGACACTACATACTGATATACACCTGAACATCAGCAGGAGAGGACTCTTTAAAGTAGAGACACTACATACTGATATACACCTGAACATCAGCAGGAGAGGACTCTTTAAAGTAGAGACACTACATACTGATATACGCCTGAACATCAGCAGGAGAGGACTCTTTAAAGTAGAGACACTACATACTGATATACACCTGAACATCATCAGGAGAGGACTCTTTAAAGTAGAGACACTACATACTGATATACACCTGAACATCAGCAGGAGAGGACTCTTTAAAGTAGAGACAATACATGCTGATATACACCTGAACAACAGCAGGAGAGGACTCTTTAAAGTAGAGACACTACATACTGATATACACCTGAACATCAGCAGGAGAGGACTCTTTAAAGTAGAGACACTACATACTGATATACACCTGGACATCAGCAGGAGAGGACTCTTTAAAGTAGAGACACTACATACTGATATACACCTGAACATCAGCAGGAGAGGACTCTTTAAAGTAGAGACACTACGTACTGATATACACCTGAACATCAGCAGGAGAGGACTCTTTAAAGTAGAGACACTACATACTGATATACACCTGAACATCAGCAGGAGAGGACTCTTTAAAGTAGAGACACTACATACTGATATACACCTGGACATCAGCAGGAGAGGACTCTTTAAAGTAGAGACACTACATACTGATATACACCTGAACATCAGCAGGAGAGGACTCTTTAAAGTAGAGACACTACGTACTGATATACACCTGAACATCAGCAGGAGAGGACTCTTTAAAGTAGAGACACTACATACTGATATACACCTGAACATCAGCAGGAGAGGACTCTTTAAAGTAGAGACACTACATACTGATATACACCTGAACATCAGCGGGAGAGGATTCTTTAAAGTAGAGACACTACATACTGATATACACCTGAACATCAGCAGGAGAGCACTCTTTAAAGTAGAGACACTACATACTGATATACACCTGAACATCAGCGGGAGAGGACTCTTTAAAGTAGAGACACTACATACTGATATACACCTGAACATCAGCGGGAGAGGACTCTTTAAAGTAGAGACACTACAAACTGATATACACCTGAACATCAGCAGGAGAGGACTCTTTAAAGTAGAGACACTACATACTGATATACACCTGAACATCAGCAGGAGAGGACTCTTTAAAGTAGAGACACTACATACTGATATACACCTGAACATCAGCAGGAGAGGACTCTTTAAAGTAGAGACACTACATACTGATATACACCTGAACATCAGCAGGAGAGGACTCTTTAAAGTAGAGACACTACATACTGATATACACCTGACATCAGCAGGAGAGGACTCTTTAAAGTAGAGACACTACATACTGATATACACCTGAACATCAGCAGGAGAGGACTCTTTAAAGTAGAGACACTACATACTGATATACACCTGAACATCAGCAGGAGAGGACTCTTTAAAGTAGAGACACTACATACTGAAATACACCTGAACATCAACAGGAGAGGACTCTTTAAAGTAGAGACACTACATACTGATATACACCTGAACATCAGCAGGAGAGGACTCTTTAAAGTAGAGACACTACATACTGATATACACCTGAACATCAGCAGGAGAGGACTCTTTAAAGTAGAGACACTACACACTGATATACACCTGAACATCAGCAGGAGAGGACTCTTTAAAGTAGAGACACTACATACTGATATACACCTGAACATCAGCAGGAGAGGACTCTTTAAAGTAGAGACACTACATACTGATATACACCTGAACATCAGCAGGAGAGGACTCTTTAAAGTAGAGACACTACATACTGATATACACCTGAACATCAGCAGGAGAGGACTCTTTAAAGTAGAGACACTACATACTGATATACACCTGAACATCAGCAGGAGAGGACTCTTTAAAGTAGAGACACTACATACTGATATACACCTGAACATCAGCAGGAGAGGACTCTTTAAAGTAGAGACACTACATACTGATATACACCTGATCATCAGCAGGAGAGGACTCTTTAAAGTAGAGACACTACATACTGATATACACCTGATCATCAGCAGGAGAGGACTCTTTAAAGTAGAGACACTACATACTGATATACACCTGAACATCAGCAGGAGAGGACTCTTTAAAGTAGAGACACTACATACTGATATACACCTGAACATCAGCAGGAGAGGACTCTTTAAAGTAGAGACACTACATACTGATATACACCTGAACATCAGCAGGAGAGGACTCTTTAAAGTAGAGACACTACATACTGATATACACCTGAACATCAGCAGGAGAGGACTCTTTAAAGTAGAGACACTACATACTGATATACACCTGAACATCAGCAGGAGAGGACTCTTTAAAGTAGAGACACTACATACTGATATACACCTGAACATCAGCAGGAGAGGACTCTTTAAAGTAGAGACACTACATACTGATATACACCTGAACATCAGCAGGAGAGAACTCTTTAAAGTAGAGACACTGCATACTGATATACACCTGAACATCAGCAGGAGAGGACTCTTTAAAGTAGAGACACTACATACTGATATACACCTGAGAATACGCATTATAGAGTATCTTTAACTATCCCAGTGCCTCTAATCAATAATGAAAGCATATATATTGTGCATACATTGAATGAACTACTACGACCACACTCATTCAACATGTTAGATATAGATATCATTTTGAATGAGAGCAGTACAGCTGGGGTTAGGAACATATTTCACTCTCCCTGCATCTCGCTGGCAGCCTGATATTAATGCTCTATATATAATTAAGCTGCGAACATCTCACATTATTCATCTGTCAGAGGAGCCCCTCAAAATTGACGGAAGCTCAATTAATCACAACTATAACCTTCTCTCTTCCGTCTGTTTGCTTTTTCAGCTGAAACCTCTACGAATATCAAAACAAAATACAATGCTAACGACAACAAGTCCTCAATAAGTCGTCGGATGATAATTGATCATAAAACCGGTGCAGCTGCTGCGGCTTTTTCAGATGCATTTCAGAAACATTGACATCATGGCAGGGGAGCCTTTGAAAGCTGTTAATCATAGTAATTAGGATGTGGTTAACACAAGCACACACGTGTTTACCCTAGTTTAATGAAATATATTATAATGAGGCTAATGACCAATTTCTAATGCTACGTTTTCAGTGTAGAAACAAGTATACAAATATTGCCCCGGTGTCAGCAAACATCACGTCCCACAAATGCCTCAACTACCTTTTGTGTCCGCTGTCACCATGCATAATGAAATGAGATGAAAATCGCATTACATGCTTTGAAAATGTCTATTTTCCTCACATAACATGCTGAAGCTATGCTGTGCCAAATGCATTAACACCGTGGCACCTTCTGATCCCTTCAAATGATGCGTTTCCACGTACATTTGCATAAAGCTTGAGCTATTGTTGATTGCAATGTGTAATCACACAATGGCTGCTTAGACTTGGTTTGTTATGTGGAAACAAAGGCCCTCAGTGCGGCTCACTAATGCCCTCGTGTTTCACGCTCACATCGCCGAGGTTAACTGTATCTCCATGTTTTCCCTTCTGAATTTATTGTGAGCTCTCGGAGGATTTGCCACATACTTTTCCGACCTAAAAAGGCAAGAAAGTATGCGATTAAATAAGTGAGTCCCAACTTAACTCATGAGAAATGCCCCTTGAGATGCAGTGTTTCTACTGGGGACGAGACGCTTCACCAGCGCTCTCTTACTGCGAACACAGAACTGATATCTTGAGTAATATCCGCACCGAGAGGTTTTTCTGGAAGAGCTGTGGTTTCTCCGTCTTCCAGCCGTTGTTTCTAGAGACATACTTTCTTCAGAGCGGTGTTACTGCAGTGTAACTTTAATGCAACAACAGTTGCTCCAGCAGCAGGAGCTGTTTCTATCTGATTGAGCGAGAGTGCAGCTGACCTTCAGCCATTTTACTGAGACTGTATTAAAAAGGCCCGGCCAGAGCCCTGGTTTTATGGCCGTGCCTTCCCAAGGTCCCACTGACCTGATGGATATTACCAGGATAAATCAAACCTTCATGCCAACACACTCATCCACAGCAGAGGATGGAGCGAAGCGTTGAAGAATGGCACGACTCAGAGTAAAGGTGTGTGTAAGTGAGCATTTTACAGTGTTTGGTGTTAAAGTGTTTGTGTGCTAAATATGCAGAGCTGGGAAGTAGTGGAGTACAAATACAAAGCACATGTCTCTGGTATCAGTACTGTACTCCACTACTTATTTTTCTAACGACTTTTTACACGCAAATACCTGTACTTTCTACTTCTTACATGTTGAACACAAATACCTGTACTTTCTACTTCTTACATGTTGAACCCAAATACCTGAACTTTCTACTTCTTACATGTTGAACACAAATACCTGTACTTTCTACTTCTTACATGTTGAACTCAAATACCTGTACTTTCTACTTCTTACATGTTGAACACAAATACCTGTACTTTCTACTTCTTACATTTTGAACCCAAATACCTGTACTTTCTACTTCTTACATGTTGAACACAAATACCTGTACTTTCTACTTCTTACATGTTGAACACAAATACCTGTACTTTCTACTTCTTACATGTTGAACACAAATACCTGTACTTTCTACTTCTCACATGTTGAACACAAATACCTGTACTTTCTACTTCTTACATGTTGAACACAAATACCTGTACTTTCTACTTCTTACATGTTGAACCCAAATACCTGTACTTTCTACTTCTTACATGTTGAACTCAAATACCTGTACTTTCTACTTCTTACATGTTGAACCCAAATACCTGTACTTTCTACTTCTTACATGTTGAACCCAAATACCTGTACTTTCTACTTCTTACATGTTGAACCCAAATACCTGTACTTTCTACTTCTTACATGTTGAACCCAAATACCTGTACTTTCTACTTCTTACATGTTGAACTCAAATACCTGTACTTTCTACTTCTTACATGTTGAACCCAAATACCTGTACTTTCTACTTCTTACATGTTGAACCCAAATACCTGTACTTTCTACTTCTTACATGTTGAACTCAAATACCTGTACTTTCTACTTCTTACATGTTGAACCCAAATACCTGTACTTTCTACTTCTTACATGTTGAACCCAAATACCTGTACTTTCTACTTCTTACATGTTGAACCCAAATACCTGTACTTTCTACTTCTTACATGTTGAACCCAAATACCTGTACTTTCTACTTCTTACATGTTGAACCCAAATACCTGTACTTTCTACTTCTTACATGTTGAACTCAAATACCTGTACTTTCTACTTCTTACATGTTGAACCCAAATACCTGTACTTTCTACTTCTTACATGTTGAACTCAAATACCTGTACTTTCTACTTCTTACATGTTGAACTCAAATACCTGTACTTTCTACTTCTTACATGTTGAACTCAAATACCTGTACTTTCTACTTCTTACATGTTGAACACAAATACCTGTACTTTCTACTTCTTACATGTTGAACCCAAATACCTGTACTTTCTACTTCTCACATGTTGAACTCAAATACCTGTACTTTCTACTTCTTACATGTTGAACCCAAATACCTGTACTTTCTACTTCTTACATGTTGAACACAAATACCTGTACTTTCTACTTCTTACATGTTGAACCCAAATACCTGTACTTTCTACTTCTTACATGTTGAACCCAAATACCTGTACTTTCTACTTCTTACATGTTGAACCCAAATACCTGTACTTTCTACTTCTTACATGTTGAACACAAATACCTGTACTTTCTACTTCTTACATGTTGAACACAAATACCTGTACTTTCTACTTCTTACATGTTGAACACAAATACCTGTACTTTCTACTTCTTACATGTTGAACACAAATACCTGTACTTTCTACTTCTTACATGTTGAACTCAAATACCTGTACTTTCTACTTCTTACATGTTGAACTCAAATACCTGTACTTTCTACTTCTTACATGTTGAACACAAATACCTGTACTTTCTACTTCTTACATGTTGAACACAAATACCTGTACTTTCTACTTCTTACATGTTGAACCCAAATACCTGTACTTTCTACTTCTTACATGTTGAACACAAATACCTGTACTTTCTACTTCTTACATGTTGAACTCAAATACCTGTACTTTCTACTTCTTACATGTTGAACCCAAATACCTGTACTTTCTACTTCTCTCATGTTGAACACAAATACCTGTACTTTCTACTTCTTACATGTTGAACACAAATACCTGTACTTTCTACTTCTTACATGTTGAACACAAATACCTGTACTTTCTACTTCTTACATGTTGAACACAAATACCTGTACTTTCTACTTCTTACATGTTGAACACAAATACCTGTACTTTCTACTTCTTACATGTTGAACTCAAATACCTGTACTTTCTACTTCTTACATGTTGAACTCAAATACCTGTACTTTCTACTTCTTACATGTTGAACACAAATACCTGTACTTTCTACTTCTTACATGTTGAACCCAAATACCTGTACTTTCTACTTCTTACATGTTGAACCCAAATACCTGTAATTTCTACTTCTCACATGTTGAACCCAAATACCTGTACTTTCTACTTCTTACATGTTGAACCCAAATACCTGTACTTTCTACTTCTTACATGTTGAACACAAATACCTGTACTTTCTACTTCTCACATGTTGAACACAAATACCTGTACTTTCTACTTCTTACATGTTGAACCCAAATACCTGTACTTTCTACTTCTTACATGTTGAACCCAAATACCTGTACTTTCTACTTCTTACATGTTGAACTCAAATACCTGTACTTTCTACTTCTTACATGTTGAACTCAAATACCTGTACTTTCTACTTCTTACATGTTGAACACAAATACCTGTACTTTCTACTTCTTACATGTTGAACCCAAATACCTGTACTTTCTACTTCTTACATGTTGAACTCAAATACCTGTACTTTCTACTTCTTACATGTTGAACCCAAATACCTGTACTTTCTACTTCTTACATGTTGAACCCAAATACCTGTACTTTCTACTTCTTACATGTTGAACCCAAATACCTGTACTTTCTACTTCTCACATGTTGAACCCAAATTCCTGTACTTTCTACTTCTCACATGTTGAACACAAATACCTGTACTTTCTACTTCTTACATGTTGAACTCAAATACCTGTACTTTCTACTTCTTACATGTTGAACTCAAATACCTGTACTTTCTACTTCTTACATGTTGAACCCAAATACCTGTACTTTCTACTTCTTACATGTTGAACCCAAATACCTGTACTTTCTACTTCTCTCATTTCCCAAACAGCTGGTTCCTTTAGTCTGAATGTGTGTTTGGTGGCGTGATCATTATTCTTTAGAGTCATTGCGTGCCTATTGATTTGAACACGATCCGTGTATCCATCATTTCCTGGTCTTCTCTAAAGAAGAGGGACCAATGGAAACGTTGTCATGTTGCCGTTGTTCAGCATGGAAACATTCATTAGCTAACAATGACATTATTGTTCTATTAATATAAAGGGAGCTCAGGTACTCTTTAAAACAGCTGCTAGTTATGGGTACTTTTTACTGAAGTACACTTCAAAGTTCTTTACTTTCACTTGAGTAAAGAAGTTTAATCAGTACTTCTACTTTCACCAGAGTATTTTTAAACACGAGTATGTGTACTTCTACTTGAGTAAAGGATGTGTGTACTTCTACTTGAGTAAAGGATGTGTGTACTTCTACTTGAGTAAAGGATGTGTGTACTTGTGTGTGTGAGTGTCAGTCGAACATGAAAGCAGCGCTCCGACAGCCGCGGCATATTTCATTCATGCTTTTTGAAAGCGACGGCCTTTAATGCATCGACTCAGCGTTAACAGTACAGACACACAGGGTGAGCGAAGGGACAGTGGCGGATGGCAGATCTATTTCATAACTGACCAGCGTCTCCTACCCAGGGGCATCGTGCGAGTTAATCCTCAGTGTGTGGCGACAGCTGGATAATTCAGACACCAAGCCGTGCTCCTCTGGATTTACTAAGAGCGCAAAGGGCAGAGTCTTAATGACACGCATGTACCCAACACTTCTCACTGTGAAAGCCTCTTATTCTCACTGATCATCGCCTCGAAAGATGGTGTGATGGAAACTCCACTTAATCACCGTCTGGTAAGAAAAGAACAAGCTTAAATCAAAGTTATTTCATAAAGAGTTATAGCATTTAACAGATTCAATGTATTTCCAGCTGGAAGGACAGAAATCTGATGCCATGGGATCAATAAAGTTCTTCTTATCCTCTCTTCTCTTCTCTTAACCCGTTACAACAGAAACACAAGCACTCTAAACAGGAACAGGACAAAAGGGGGGAAGTCTCCGCGAGAATTGACATTACAAGCCGTTTCAATGTTGACGAAACTTGCTTATATTTTCATTACAAACCTAAGATCCATATGATAATCGCCTGACAGAAAGTTACATATATATATAATGAAATGAGACTTGTGATACCGTTCTACGATAGATGGAAGTAACAGGAAGTGAGATATTAGACAGCGTGTGTTTTAGTCTGAAACAACAGTTTAAGTTTTGGAAGTTTGGAGCAAGATGGCTCTCCAACATGAAAACTAATGGAGGGTGAAAGATCAAACTATTAAAAGACCACCATCTGCTGTTCATTTATCAAGAGACGTCACACCTGTCCACACACTGCACAGCACCATGTGGTCTCTTCTTCAAATTAGTATCATATGATGTACGTTGTTCCACTTGTAATGGGTTGCTACTGTAGCAACACTAATGCTGCATTTAGACTTAGATTTAGAGGAATACTTTTTGTGCATCTGCTTTACATAATGTCCCTTGTTTTGCACCTGAGCCGCCCCTAAAGGTCCCAAATGCTTTGTGGCATATTGACAATGTGTTTTAATGAGAAGGATTAACTAAGTATGTGTATCATATCGTGCACATGTCAAAAAAACTTCTTTAAAAAGTCTCTCCTGATTGAAATTAGAGACCAATGTAATCCATGTCTTCACCTGTAACGGTCTATGGTGAGAGACCCTCAAAAAACACCCCAGAAAAAGGTTCCTGCCTGAAAAGACAAGTGCAATTGAAGCAGTTTCTTGTCAGCAATAATGCCGAGATGTGCCGTAAGCCAACGAGACATCTCATTAGTATTCAAAGCCAACAGCGTCCTCCTGGGGGTGTTATATGACAGCCATCAGTACATGTGCAGAATGTTTACACATCAATAAAAGAACAGGAGGAACAACAAAAGGTAACTAGCTCTCTGGGTGCCATGAAAGATGTTATGACAGCTCGTAGAGATGGGATGTTTTATTAAATCTCAAATTGTGTCTATCTAAGCTTTCAGACGTCATGGTCAAACATTTTAAGAGCTACACGTTTGTTTGTTTGTTTGTTTGTTTGTTTGTTTGCTTCCTCTCCCCAAAGAGCTCCTGGTTTTCCCTTTGCAGCATCTCCTGTGGCTTTTGATCATAAATCCATTCGTGTAGTTATTGGGTCAGACTCGCTCTCCGATGGGACCTCGGAGAGCCTCTGGCCGCTTTCAGGACAATTCATCATTGTTGCTAAATGTAAGCAGGGCGCTGTGGTGATGTTTACACATGTAAAGGCAGGTTATGGGAGACAGTGTATGTGTGTGTGTGTGTGTGTGTG